>JBBPUQ010000001.1:6000000-6600000 GCA_038501195.1 Nemania diffusa
TATTTTAAATTAAAAATTTAATATATTAGCTAAATTTAAAACAGTAAAAAAAATTTAAATTATTAAATATTTACTAAATTATTATTTTAAATTTAAAAAAATTAAATATATAATTTAGTTTAATTTAATTAATTATTTAAAAAATTAATTTAATTTTAAAAAATAAAAATAAAACTTATAAGTTTTTATTAAATTATTTTTTAATAAAAATATTAATAAAACAATACTATATAAAAAATTACAAAACTTTTTATTTTTTAAAAACTATATAAACTAATATTTTAAACTTAATGTTATAAATTGTTATATATATAGCAATTTTTTATTTTATAGCTAGCATAAATAAATAAAAAAAAAAAAAAAGATTGAAATAAATGTAAAAAAAAAATAATTGATAAAAAATTAAAAGAGCAATTAAGAAGTGTTGAAAAGAGATTATATAGGCGTTTTGGGGTAGTTGGGGTGGCCCGTGAGGGTGTGGCCCGTGAGGGGGGTAGTTATCTTAACCCCCAGTTATATCGAGATTGTAGCTCCATCAAGAACAGACTCGTCTCAATTTTTCGACAACTTCTTCACCTTTTTAACATCTTCTCCATGGGCAATCCCGGCCTCCGAACTCGCCAGCAATACGACAGTTGAAAAAGTTGTTGCAGCAATCCGCGCTCAGCATGGACTTATTGCCGCTAGCTTTCTAGATTCGTGCTTCCGTGTAAATGTTAACAACTCACCCTCCGACGTCGCGCTGATTGGGGATTCTATGACACCTACAAACTTTGTGTATAGCGCAAACGCCACCTTCCTACAGGACCGGCCCCGCGTCGTGCAAGATTTACAATCAACACGTTTGCTCCAGGTCCTATTGGCTTTAACACTGATCCTGTCGCTCGCTTCATGGTGCTTGATGCCCCGTACCGACGTCATCGCTGGCAGCCCGACCAGTATTGCTTGCAAACTCGCGCTAGCAGCTGGCGGCAACCTGTTTGAGGAAGTTTTACCTCGTGGTTCAGAGCATTTGGGAACTGAAACGTTGCAACACAAGGCGGATTGCACATTTATCCTTGGTTGGAGGTCACCCGACGGATCTACGGGAAAAGAGGAAAGATTCGGTATCTGGGCGCTAACAGCTAAAGAAGTAGAAGAAATGCGGGCAAGACAGACGAAAGAGGGCCGTTGGACAAAGCGAGAAAAGCGGTGACGAGTAGGCAGCTTTGCGGATTGGGGATTTGTTTCGATTATTTCTCGGCCATTGCTCGTTTGCTATGACGGAGGAAAAGCAACGCCGTGAATCTATGTTGTTCATTATTTTCATTATTCCCGATCAATTAGATAAGGAGATGTATTGCATCGGAGAGGTTACACATAATTTAAATGCGAGAATGATAGACTAAATTCGCTCTCGTTGCGTATGAGGCCTCCTTTAAGACCGAATTCCCATGTGAGAAAGAACTACTATTATAAACCCAAAAAACAATCTTACTCCAGGGTTCAAAGATACCATATCGCCTTTATAATCACAATCCAGGGGAAATATATAGAATGTGGCCTGATCGCAATACAAGAGCGGTGTCTTGTGCCGTCTATGCTAATTCAAATATTCACCACTACCCCTTCACGAGCGTTCTATCTAGTTGTACTCAGATACAACACCCAGTTAACAATCCGAAAGTCCCCAAACTAAGCGGTCCAACCCCTCATATCCTCAACCCCCTACTTCCGCATCTTCATCATCTCCAGACTCTTAAGGTAATCGCTCGTCCCATGCTCAGGGTCCGCGTCCTTGGGCTTGCACGCGCTATACTGCTTCCCGTTCCCGTGCGCGCCATCAATCCGCATGAAAACCTGCCCCTTGGCCTTGAGCATGTTCATCGCCGCGTCCTCGAACCAGCCATTGATGAAGTCGCCATGGAGGCAGTATCCGTCGCCGATCTGTCATTCGTCCATCACGTCAGTGCCACCGCGACGCAACTCAAGTACATAAAAGATGCGCGATGCTATGAAACAAGGTGAAACAACGCGAAAGGAAAAGGAGCCCGCAAACTCACCTCCCCACAAGCCAGCTTAAAAGGCGGCACGCCCTTCCACCCCTGCGGGATGGCCTTGCGCGTGTCGTAGCGGATCGAGAAGCGCAGCGCCGGCATGCGCTTCATGCCGGCCGGGCAATAGCCGCCGTGCGCCTGCGAGTACGCGTAGTCGGTGATGCGGGCCGGGTCGACGCAGTCCGGGAAGCGCAGGATGGCCTGCATGTGCGCGCTGCACGTCGAGCGCGGGAACGCCGCGCGCGGGCGCGTCGTGCGGTCCTCGGGCCCGTTCCCGTCGCACCACCACGTGATCATCGTGGTCTTCTCGTCTGGGTGCCGCCGGCGCGGGACTTTGTTAGTTGTTGGGGGGCTTTATACATTTTACAGAAGGAAGTGACGGGCGGCTTGAAAGCGAAAGAGAAAAGAGGTAAAAGACGAACCGATGTCTGCCTGGCTCTTGGCGCTGGCGTTCCCGGCGACGGCGTAGAAGTTGGGCGGGAAGGGGATCTCGGCGTGGTCGATCCCCTCGTAGTACGTCTTGAATGTGGCCGGGTAGATCTCAGTGTACGTGTTTCCGTTCACGTAGTAAAGAGTAGGCGCCCCTATTCGCGACACTTTGTTAGTGTAATCATGCACATAGAATCGCGGCGCGCCGATGACATACAGTAGATGGAAAGATCATTCGGGTTCTCGCCGGAAGGACAACCCTTCTGCAACTGAGCCGTCGTAGGCAGGTCCTTGGTGATGACGTCGGATCCGTAGAAGGAGTGCATGTGAGAAACATATTGGCCCGGTGTGACGATGGGGTCGATGTTCTTGCGCATGAACGGCTTGTGCTCAATGTCCGTGAGGGCCGAGGCAGTGCCCGCGAGGAGGAAGGCAATCGTCTTCATCTTGAATTGGCTAGAAAAAGGACCCAAGTGCAGAGCGGAATCTAGAAGCTTACCTCGTCCAAAGTTGACGCGATGGGGAGAGGGGATCCTGTCTGCCCATATACTCCCTCGGACGAGTATAGAACGAGACAGACATCTGACATCGGCATATAACTGCCGTGAGATGTTGAAAGCTATAGCAAGCCATTGTTATGGTTCTTCAATATACTCTGTATGCCACATGTTAGTATAAGTGTCGTCCAATTAGGCAAATCTGGGGTAGCACCGTTGATGGTGATTGGTTCCGTGTTAATATCGTCTAATACCGGAGGTGCGTGCCCATGCCCATTGGGAAAGGGGCACCGCCAATCTCTCGGCCTACCCCGTCTCATCCTAAAAAGGTAATTGGCGCGCCTGGATCTAGATTAGCGACTATCATCTGGATAGATAGAGTAGTGTTGAGGTAACAAATGCCGGCGGTTTCAAGGCGCGATGGGTCTACTGCGGAGGCTATCTTCGGATCGGTCTTCACCTCCGCTTCGCTTCTAGATACCGCGAACCCCGGGGTCACCGGTGTTGAGTTTCAAGCATAATTAAGCACCCCACATGTTCATATGCAAGGCGAAGATTGCCAATGATACATTACATATTATCTATATCAGGTATTGCAGAACCAGACAGGTATAGGACGGCCGCAGCCTCCTTTTCTTGCATCAACAACTACTAGCACATGAACTACGAGTCATGCTCCCTATCGTAAAAAACTCACGATGTACCCTACTAGCTGACCGGTATATTCTAGGCAATTTATATCAGAGCCCAAGATGGTGTGTAGGACTTGTCTATTAATTATCTGATTATAACAACATCGGGGTACCATCATGTAGGTAACGCTCATCCTCATTTGCGTGTCGGCCGATTACGCTTTTAACCAAAGACTGACATGGATATCACTGAAACGTCTACGTCTTGACGTCGGGCTCATCTCGCCCGACGAACTCCTTGAACTTCAACAAGTCGGTAGCGAACTTGATCTCGTCTTTCAAGAAGTCTTGCGCATCCTGCGCATACGTCGAAGGATCTTTGCTGTATTGTTCGATGTACAGTCGGATAGTAGCGCCGGATGATCCGGTGCCAGACAATCGAACGACAATCCGACTACCGCTGGAGAAGCGGGCGTATAGACCCTGGTGGGAGGATACCGACCCGTCGAGGTCGGTGTATGAGAAGTCACCGGCATCGGTGACAGTACGTTCTAACGGGCCAAATTAGCATGTTTTGTTGTTTTCCATCATTCAATTGGGGATCTCACCGCCGATCTTGCTGCCAATAAAGTCAGACTTGGCGACAAGGTCCTTCAGTGTGCCAACAACCTTGTTCGCCCCGTCCGAGTCAACATTCTCATAGTCGTAGCGAGTAAAAAAGACCCGACCATATGTGTTCCAGAACTCTTTCTGGATTTCTTTGATAGTTGGGGCTACTCCGGGATTCGCCTCGCCAAGGCCAGCAATGATGTTGAGCCATGCGACAACAGCCCAGAGGCCGTCCTTCTCCCGCACATGATTGCTGCCGGTACCAAAGCTCTCCTCGCCACAGATGCTCAGCTTGTCGGCATCAAACAGGGCACAGAAGAACTTCCATCCCGTCGGGACCTCGTAGCAGTTTAGGCCCTGAGCCTTGGCAACTAGGTCAACGGCACCCGAAGTTGGCATGCTTCGCGCCAGACCGTAGACGCCCTGCTTCTTGAAGTAGGGGATCAGGTTGGCATGGTGAGCAATGATGGCCAGACTGTCTCCGGGGGAAACAAAAGCACCAGCTCCATAGATCATGTTTCGATCGCCATCACCATCTGAAGCCGCGCCGAAAGGAATCGAATTCTTGTCGACAACGGAGACGAGCGAGTGAGCGTAGGTCAGATTGGGATCCGGGTGTCCGCCGTTGAAGTCGGGTGAAGGGATGCAGTTTTGTGTAGAGTCCTTGAGTCCTAGCTCTTCCTCAAATATGGCCTTTCCGTACGGGCCTGTGACACCATGTAGACCATCGAACAGGACTTTGAAGCTGGGGTTCTTGCTGAAGAATTTCTTGATCAGGGGGAAATCGAAGATGTCCTTCAACATCTCCATGTAGTCGGCGGTGCTGTCGATGATTTCGACCTCGAGGTTTTCGTAGGTTTTCGTCCCGATAGTAGAGATATCGATATCGGGGAGATCGGCGATCTTATAGGATGTGAGGGTCTTGGAAGCGTCGTAGATCTTGTTCGTAACACTTTCCGGGGCAGGACCACCGTTAGCTAGATTGTATTTGATACCGAAGTCTTGGGTAGGTCCTACACGGCCTGGTTAGCAAGCGATTCTCCTCTTTCCTTTGCGGTGTCTGAGCTTACCACCGGGGTTGTGGCTGGCTGTGAGCAGAATGCCGCCGGTTGCCTTCCGTTTTCGAATAACATGGCTAGCAGCGGGGGTGGATAGAATGCCGTTTTGGCCGATCAACAGCTTCTTGACACCATATGCAGCACTAATCTTCGCAATGAGCTGGATGACCTCGGGGTTCCAGAAACGGCCATCACCGCCGATAACCAGGAACGATCCTACATTTCCGGGGGGTGAGTGAGGGTTCTGTGAGGGGGCTAGTTGCCTGCTTTAAGCTGCTTGCACGAACCTTCAACGCCCTCTGGGATGGACAGCAAGATGCTAGTAACGAAGGCTTCGCTGTAATGAGGCTGCTGGAAGACCTTGACCTTCTTTCGAAGACCAGAGCTGCAATGCTGTCAGTCATTTATTCATGTTGAATTTGAGACTGATATCCATTGGAGATGTCTCGGGAGGATTGGGCGTCGACAGTTTTTGCAGAGTTGGTATTTTGGTTCTGGTGGGGTACTTCGTAGGTCAGGCAGGTTAGAGACACAGTAAAAAAGGGTGACATACGTTCCAGGCTTTTGATCCGTAAAGGACTTGAATTCGACTGTCTTGACGCTCATGATGAAACTTGCCAGCTAGTTAATGCAATTGAAGGGCTAGGGATATAATAAAAGAGAGAGGGTGCGCGATTGGAAGAAGTAGGGAAGAAATATGTAGGGGGAAAGGTGATGAGAGAGCTTGTGAAATGCATCACTACGTAAGGGGCAGGGAACATGATGGCGGGGTCAATAGCTGCAACGTCAAGCAAGCTTGTCATGTCAATAGCGCAATCCATAGGTGCTGAGCTTCTATCTTATGTGGGGCTGCAGAAAACCATAGGTAGAATGGGAGACAGTAGCTATCTATAGTCATACTGTATAAAGAATAGCGTGCAGAGTTCGTATTGCTCATACAGTGCAGCTGGACGGAGCTGTAAGCCACTCGACCAAATATTGCCCCTCACTCCCGTCATCCAGAAGGTCCAGAACCAACAGAATTGCCACGCGCTTCAACCGTTATCTCGACCAGCCGCAGATCTCGTGTCACCCTGGTCAATTTTTTATAGAAAAAATATCGGGAAGAAAGTGTGCAAGATTTGGCAGTGATACAACGGCATCGCAACCCATAATCGACGCTATTGCAGCTGGCTATGTAGCAGCTGAACTATGATATACTAGGTACCAGAATTACCATTCCCTTCTAGGTATTTATTGATACGCCATCGAGTTACATCTGCTGTAACGAGATTGCGAATTATATGAAATCGCAACATGTACCAATCTAGGTGGTCCAGGATGACTTGCTTCTCGCTGCGTTAAAGACGCTGTTCTTGTAGTAACGAGCCTCGACAATACTCTCGAGAATATCCTCCCTTGCCTGGTGCAGGCCCAGTTTCTTAGGTGCCTGCCGCGTGACATCTCTAGGACACCACCGCCATGCCGCCTCCTTAATGGTGCTCACGTCGAGAATCCGATGGTGTAAATGTTGGGTTACTTTCTTGTATGGTTCCTTGCGCAAGAATGAGCGGTCGGCATGCACGCTGTTCCCTGCCAACAGGGCCTTCTTGCTCTCGGGTACGTATTTCTTGATGTAGGCCAGCAGCTCCTCAGCCGCTTGCTCGGGCGTCACCGTTGAGGCGATGACCCTGGCGGTGAGTCCGGACTGCGCGTGAGTTTTCGTGCACCAATCGTCCATCATGTCCATTCTCTCCTTGGTCTGGTGGACCACGGTCCCCCAGCCTTGCTTGTCCACGACGTCCAGCGTGCCCGTGGTGATGATGCAGAATATTTCAATAATCTCTTCGCGATCTGGGTCTAGACCGGTCATCTAATCGCATGTCAGCATCTCATTTCCCATTTCCGCTGTCGCTTCCATCACCCACCTCGCAGTCAATCCACACCAATGGCTTATCGCCAGCCACAATGCCCGAGTCTGGCGCAGCCATGGTGCTCGAGTTTGACGCTGCCACAAGGTCGGGAGCAGTTGCGTTAATGGAGAAATGAACTGTAGACATGGTTGTGAGTTTGGTGTTTCGTATTCTTGTCTCGTGGACTTTGACGATATGATGGGGGTTGCCTACCTACAAGGTAGTAGGTACTTTAGGTAAGTAACCTACTATGTACCTAGGATGCCTAGGAGTCTAGGTACCTTAGTCTCTGTAGTGTAGATACCCAGGCCCGCTTAGCATGCATACCTAGTTACCAAAGCGTTATAGTCCTCTAGCAACACTTTTTCGCCTCTCAAAAATTAATCTAGTATCAAAATAACTGATGCCAAGTGAGTTGTTTATTTCTTTATACTGCGAGGTAAAAAAGGTAACCTGGTTGAAAAGCTGCGGCACTATGTGGGTGTTTTATCATGTTGTAATTCATCTTGGTAGTGACTACCGTAACCACCACGCTCTTAGGTACCTGGCAGCATGCTCTTTATTACCATGTACATGTAGGTAAGGTATGTACCTACATTAATAATAGGCAAGCACCTAGGCACCGGCTTGCTCATCTCATTGCCACTTCCGCGTTCAATTTGCGACTTGTAATACCTACGAGACGATAAAGGAAGGGATGTGTTGCACCCTGTTGCGCCCAATCCTGACGCCCCGGAACATAACAGTTCCAGTTTTCAGACAGCGGGTCCAGCGGGTCCTTGAACGTCCCCCTTCGCCTTAATACTACAGTAAGCGCGGAAGACTTGCTGAATACCGACCGGAGAAACCCGACTGGGAGACCGTTCTAAAATAGGTAGTTCTACAGGCCTACTGGGCCCACTACACAACTTCTACACTACAACATACACTTCTCGAGGCACAATTGCAGCGATTACGACACTATTTTTATATATTAAATTAAATAATTTGTTTAAATTAAAATTGCTGTATTATTAAGTAATATTAATTTTTTTTTTAATAAATTATTTAATTATAATAATTTTTATATATTTTATAAAATATAAAATATTTAAAAAAAAAAATTTAATTAATTTATTTAAATTAATTTAAAATATAAAAGATTTAAATATTAAATTAATAAATTAGTTTTAAAATAAAATAAAAATAATTAAAAATAAAATAATTTTAAATATATTAAAATTTAATAATATAAAAAAGTTTTTTTATTAATTTAAAAAAAAAATATAAGTTAATATAATAAATATTTTATTGTTTATAAAAAAAAAAATTATATATTATAAATTTATTTTATATTTAAAACATTTAAAATATAAAAAAAAAAAAAAAATAATTAATAATATAAAAATATAAATAAATATTATATTTGATTTAATTTAATAGTTTAAAAATAATATTTAAATTTTAAAAAATTTATAAATATTTTTTTATTATTATAAAAATAATAAAAAAACTTTTTAATATTAATTTAAAATATATATTAATAATATATAAAAATAAATTATATTTAATAAATTTAATTAAATTTTAAATAAATAAATATATATTAATAATAATTTTTTAATTTTATATTAATTATATAATTAAATAAATAATAATAATAATTTTAATAATAAAATTAAAAATATATAATTTTAATATTAATTTATAAATATATTATTTTAAAATATATATAATAATTTATAATTATTTATTTAAAAAATATTTATATATAATATAAATAATAAATTTATTTATTTAATATATATTTAAATTAATAATTTTATATAAAGTTTATTTTATAATTAATTTTATAATAATTTAAATTTAAATATTTAATATTATATTTTATAATATAAATTTTTAAATTAAATAAATTTTAAATTAAAAAGTTATTTTTTTAATATTAATAATTTATAAAATTATATATAATTAATTATTTAATAAATAAATTATTAATAATTATAATAAAATTTATAAAAAATAAAAATATTATTTTAAATAAAATAATTTAATTTATTTTTAAAATTTTAATTTAATATATTATATTTAAAAATATATATATAATAAATATAATTTAAAAATATATAAATTATTAATTTATATAAAAAAAATATAAAATTTAATAATTATTTTAAATATAAAAAATAATTTAAATATAATAATTTAAATTTTAAATTTTAATAAAAATAAATATTAATTAATTATTATAATATTTTAAAACTATTTATTATTTATAATATAATTTAAAATAAATATAGTTTTAATTTTTATAATATTTTTAAAAAAAAATTTAAAACTTAAAATATTATTATTTTTTTTATATATTAAAAATTAAAAAAAAAATATTAAAATATTATTTAAATATTTTAAATAAATTAATAATAAATATTTTTTAATATAAAATATAATTAAAATATAATTTATTATTAATATTAATAATATTTTTAAATTTAAAATTAATAAAAAAAAATCGCTAGTTTATTTTAAAATAAATAATTAAAATTTTATATTTAAATTAAATATTTAAAATAAAAATAAAAATATTATTATATAGCTTTTTTTTTAATTTAATATTTAAAAAAAATAATAGTTAATATAAAATATATTATTTGTTTTATTTTAATAATAAATTAATAAATAATTATTTTTAAATTAAATATAATATATTTAAATATATTATAATATAAAATATATTTAATTTAATATAAAAAATTAACTAAAATATATATTTAATTAAAAAAAACTTAAAAAATATATTTTAAATTATTTTAATAATAAAATTATAATATTAACTATTTAATTTTTTATAAAAAAACTATTATTTTTATAAAAATTATTTATTATTTAATTTTTATATAGTTTTTTTTTATTTAATATATTTATAAAAAGTTTTTATTAAATATTTAAATTATTATTAAATATAAAATATTTTATATATTATTTAAACAATTTTATATTTATATTTTTAATAATAAAACAAAATAAAATATTTAAAATATATTAAATTTATAATTAATTAATAAATATTTTAAATTTAATTTAAAACTATAAAAAAAATAACAAAAAAATATATTTAAAACTTTTAAAAATTAAAATCAATATAATATTAATAAAAGTTTAATTTTTTAAATAAAAAATAATAAAAATTTTTTAATTAATTAATAAAATAATTTAAAAAAAAACAATATTATATTATAAAATTAAATATATTATAAAATAATTAAATTTTTATTTTATAATAATTTTAATTAATAAAATTTTTTTAATAAAATTTTAAATTATATTAAAATTATATAATTATATATTATTTTGTTTTTTATTTATAAATATAATATTTAATTTTAATTAATAATATAATTTATTTAATAAATTTAATAAAATATATTTATTTTTTAATATTAAAAAACTATTAATATATTTATTTATAAATATATTAAATATAAATATTAATAGTTTTTAATATAAAAAAAATTTATTAAATAAAAATTAATATTTATATTTTTTTATTATAAAAAAATAAATTTATAACTATTTTTAAATAATAAAAAAAAAACTATTATATATAAATATAATTAAAATTATAATTATTAAAATAATTTTTTAATATTAATATAACTATTAAGTTTTAAATATAATTATTATATATATTAATAATATAATAATAAAAGTTAATTTAATTAATATATTAATATATAATTTATTATTATTATAAATATTATATAATATATTAATAATAATAATTAATTAAAATATTTATTTTTAAATTTATTAAATAATTTTTATTAATAATAATTTAATAAATATTTTTTTATATTTTAATATTAAAATAATAGTTAATATATATTTAAATTAATAAAATTTTTTATAAAATATTTAATAAAATATTTGTTATAAAGTAAAAAGAACTATAAGTTAAATATAATATAATAAGTAATATATAGTTAATAATATATATTATATAAAACTAAAGCTTAAAAAAAAAAAGAATTTTTTTCGAAATATATATAAAATAAATATATATAAGTATATTAATACTTTTTTAAATTCTAACTTTTAAATTTTAATAATTATTTTTTTTTTTAGTTTAAGTTATTTTTAATTTAATTATAAAAATTAATTATAAATTAATTGATTTAAATATATAAATTAATTAATTAACTTGTTAGTTTAATTGATTAAAAATGTAAACAATATATAGTTATATATAAATATTTAAATATTTTATAAGTTGTTAATTTTTAAAAGTAATTTATATTTTCGTTAATATAGCTTTATATATAAACAAAAATATATAAAGCTATAAATTTATTAACTTTTTTTTTTTTTTTTTTTTTTTTTTTTTTTAAGTACTATTAATTTTATTAATTTTTGTTTAATAAATTTTTTTTTACTATTTGTACTTATTTTTAAATCATTTTTATATTTTTTTTTTTTTTTTTTTATATTTTATTTATTACTACTATTTTTAATATATTTTTTTACTATTAAACTGTTTATATTTATAACTGCTAATTTAAATATTAAAACAAGTTTTAAACTATAGTTGTTTTATTAATATATTACTTTTGTTTTAAATGTTTTTATAACTTTTTTTAGTTTAAAAATACTGAACTTTTAAAAATTTGCTACTTTTTTAAAAACTTAGAAAATTTTATATATAATAGTTGCTAAAAAAGCTACAATATTTATAAATTTATAAATAGTTTTATTTTTGTTTCAGTTTTATTTTGCTATTAAAAAATTAGTTATTTGTTATAATAACTTTTAATATAGTTTGTTTATATAAAATTTTAAAATTTAATATTAACTTATTTAATTTAAAACAAAAAAATAATAACAATTTAAGCAGTATTATTATTTATAATAAAAAAAAAAGCTATATTTAATATATTTTGGTTTAGTTTTGCTATAAAATTACTAAAACATAGTTTTACTTTTTAAAGTTTTTTTGCTGCATTTTTTTTTTATACTATATTACTTTTTGCTTTATTAATAAAGTTTCTGTTATAAAAATAAACTGTTTTATTTATATTTATTGCTAATTTTAATATTAATTACTAACTTTAAAACATTATTATTAAATATTAATTTTTAGTTTATTAGTATAAAACTTTAGTTTAATAAATTATTGCTTTTTTTGTTACTAATGTTATAAGTGAACTATTTTATTTATTTTTTACTTTTATTTTTAATTTAAATAAAACATTAATTAATATATCTAATACTGCTATATTATTATATTTTATTTGTAGCTTTTTAATATTAATTATATAGCTTAATTTTTAACTATATATTATTTTATAAAAAAAATAAAAGTAATTTATTATAAAAATAATAATAATATAAAATATTTTAAAGTTTGTAAAAAGTTTATAACGTTTTAAAATGTTTTTAAATTTGTTTTTTAAGTTTTTTAATAAAGTTTTATATATAATTTACTAATAAAACATAAATTATTATTTAAAAAAATAAGTTCGATTTTTATTATATAAACTTTTTTGTAAAAGTTTTAGTTTATTTTATTTTGTTAGCTTTTTTAACAATTTTAAACAATTAATTAAAAAGTTTTTTTAACAGTTTTAATATGTTTTTATTATAATATTATAAATAGTTTTTTTTATAGTTTTGCTAGTTTATTTTTTTTATGTTTTTTTTTTTTTTTTTTAAAGTTTATAATAGCTTTAGCAATAAATATATTAGTAATTAATACTTATTAATTATATTTAATTAACTAGTTTTTTTACTTAATTTTATAATATAGATTTTTTTTATAAATATGTTTTTTTATTATATTTTTTATTTTTTATTTTATATTATTATTTTTTAAATTAAACATAAATAATTTATTTATATTATTAGTTTTTTAAAGTTTTAATAATTAAACAAAAAATATGTTGTAAAAACAGATATATTATACAAAAAAACAAAAGCAATAAGTTTATAAACTAATTTTACTAATAATTTTAAATAGTTCAATATATTTAAAAGCTAGCTTATAGTAATACTTTTTAAATTTAAAGTATTTAATTAATAAAACAACTAATTAATTTATTTTATAGCTTATTAATTTATATTTGTTATTATAATATTTTGTTTAGTTTTTAATTATATTTTGTTATTATTTTGTTAATTTATTTTTAATAGCTTTTAATTTATTTAATTGATTTTATATTACTAGTACTTTTTTTAAAGTAAAATTATTTTTAATAAATAATTTGAATTTTAATATATAGCTATATAAAGTTTAAAAAAGTAAAATATTAATAGTTAAATTAATTGCTAAATTTATAGTAAAAAAAGTTTGAAATAATAATTAAAACTAATTGACTTGTTTAATAAAAATAAAACATTTTAAATAACATTTAATTATTTAGTTTATATACTTTATTTAATTATTAGTTTTAAAATAAAATATAACTAAATAATGTTTTTTAATTTTAATATAATAATATAAATTAAACTAAAAATTATTAATAAATATAAAACTTTAATTAATAATTATTTTAATAAAGCTTTTAAATTTATACTTTATTTTTTAATAAAATAAAATAGTTAATTATATAGCTGTTATAATTATATAAATAAATAATAAATATATTAGTTTAATAAATCAATTTATAATTATTAATATAAAATTTATATAACTGCTTTTATAAAAAGTTTTTAATAAACTAGTTATAAAGTTTATAAATAGTTTTTATATAAGTTTAATAAATATTAACAAATTATTTAATTTATTATATTTTTAGTAGTATTTTGTTTTAAACTTGAAACAAATAATACAGCTTTTTATATAACTTTATATATTACGTTTTAAATTTTATTAATAGAACTTTTTTTAAAAAAATTCTAAAATACATTTTTAACTAAAATAATTTGTAAAAAAGTCGTTGTAATATAATTCAATTAATTAAAAATAAATTAATTTTTTAAAAAATATATAAACTTTTTTGTTATAAAAAATTAAAAAATTTTAAATTAACTATTAACTTTTTATAACTAAACTATTTTTAATTCGTTTAAAAATTTGTTAATATTTAAAATTTCTTTTTTAAACGTTTTAAATTAATAATTTAAAACTTTAATTAGCTTTTAAATTTTAAATATTTTTTTTTATAATAGTTATTTATATTTATATATATATAACTAACTAAATAAAAATCAATTGTTTAAAAAAGTAGTATTTAATACAAACTTTTTTAACTAATACTTTTAAATATTAATTTTTAATAGTTATATATTATATAGTAATTTTTTTTTTTAATATAAAAAAAAAATTTATATTAAAAAATATATTATTTATATAATTAAAACAATATAAAAAAAAATCAGCTTTATTTTGCTTTTTTTTTTATATTTAATAATAAAGTTAAAAAAAGCTAAATAAATATATTATTAAACTTGCTTTTTATTTAGTTTTAGCATTTTTATAAAAGCTTAAAAGTTATTATAATTAATTAATATTTTAATAAATAATTTGCTTTTTTATAAATAATAACACTAATATTTAAAGCTTTTAATAATAGTTAATATTTTTTTGTTTAATATATTTTAGTTTAATTTTTAATTAAAAAACTTTTAAAAATAAAACAAAACTAGTTGTTATTATTTTTGATTATTTTTTTATAATAAATTACTTATAAATGCAGCTTTAAATATATCAATTTTTACTAATATTTGTTTTTTAAAATTAAAATATATAAAAAAAATAGCTTTTTTAAATAAATTTTATAATTGTTTAAAAATATACTTTTTTAAACTATTTAAAAAAATTTAACTTTTTTTTGTTTTAGTTATGTTTTTTTTTAAATATTAATATAATAAAACAGCAACTAAAAAATACTTTTTAATAAAATAGCAGTAAAAGTTACAAAATTTTAAAAATTGCTATAGCTTATAACAAAAATTAAAAAAAAGCTATTTTTTAATAGTGTTAATTTATAAAAAGTCTATTTTAATTTTTTTGTTTAAAATAATATAACTTAAAAATTTTAGTTTATATTAATAAAATTAGCATTTAAAAAGTTTAATATATAATTTAGTTTTTTAAAGTTTTTTAATAATATTTTAAACATAATTTATATATAAATTTCTGTTTAAAAAAAAAACAAACATATTATTAAAATATATTATATAAAAAATATTTAAAATATTATTAAATAGTTTTTATATATAATTTTAAAAAGTAGCAAAAATGTTATATAAATTTATAAATATAACTAAAAATTTATAGTATTTATAACGTATATAAAACGCTGTTTTTTATTTATTTCTTTTTTAAATTTGTATACAATAATAAATATTTTTAAAATTAATTTTCGAAAATATTTTTACATATATAATTTTATTTAATATTTTTAAAATAAATAAAAAAATAAAGCAATTTTTCTGCAAAACTTTGTTAAATTTTTTATAGTTAATATAAAAATGTAAAGTTTTATTTTTTTTAAATATAAAAAATATTAGTACTTTTATAAAACTTTTTAATTTTTTGATTTTTTTGTTTTTTATTATTTTTTATAGTTAATTTTTTAGTTTTTATAATTTGTTTTAAGTTAAAAAATAAATAAAATAATAAAGTACTATTATATTTTTTTATAAATTAATTAATAAGTTGTTTTAATAAATATAAAAAAGTATATTAATATTAAAAATATTGAAAAATTTAAATAAGTTTTAAAACTTTTTTAAAACTAAATTAAAACTTATAAAAGTTAGTTTTATTTTTATTTCTTTTAAAAATAAAAGCTTAAACAAAATAATAATTGCTTAATAATACTTTTTATTTTAACAAGTTTATATAAATTTTTAAAATAATAATAATTTAAAATATTTTTGTTTAAAATTAAAAAATTACTAATTTAAGTTTAAATTTAATATAATTTTTTTATTTTTTAAAATTAATTAAAACAATAGTAATAAACTTTTTTTTAATTAATTATTATATAATATTACAATATATATATATTAAATTATATAAATAACTTTTTATTAATTAGTTAATTTATAAAAAATTTAATAAGCTTTATATATATTTAAACTTTTTTAGTTTATAATTTATAAATTATAAAACTTATAAAAAACTTTTTATAGTTTATAATATAAAACAAAAATATAACTAATACAATTATATTTAGTACAAAAGTTTAAATTAGTATATATTTTTAAAAATAGTTTATTTAAACTAAATATATATATTAAACAAAAAATGTAAAAATGTTAAAAAAATAAAACAAATAACTAGTATTTATTTTTAAATTCTATTATAAAATTTAAACTTATTTTTTGTTTTTTAAATTAAAATTATTATAATTTTTTAAAACAAATTAATAAAAAAAAACAGTTTGTTTTAAATAATAAAAATTATTAAATTCTTTTTTAATAGTTTAAATTTTTTAAATAGTTCGTTTTTAAAACTGTTTATTAAAATATTAATTAATATAATATTTTGTTTTATTGCAAAAAAAACAAATAACAAAGTTTTAATTTTTTAATAGTTGTTAGTTTAAATTTAAATAATATTTAAGTTTATTTTTTAAAAGTTTTTATAATTTTTTAGCTTTATATTTATTTTTTAGTTTATTAAATTAATATATTTAATGTTTTAAAATTTAATAATTTATTAATTTAAATTAAAAATTTTAGTATTAAAAGTTTTATAACTTTTTAAAGTAATAGTTTTTGTAACAATTTTTGTTAATTATATATAAATTTTATAGTTGTAAAAAATTATAATAAAAATAATAATATTATAAAAGTTTTATATAAAATTTATAACAACTTCAATTATAATTTATATATAAACTTAATTATTGTTATATTTTTTTTTAACTTTTATTTATTAATTTTTATTAATATATTATTATATTAATTATATTTTTTTAAATAATAAATAAAAAGTTATAAAAATTTATTATTTTTTTTTTTAAAAAATTAAATAGTTTTTAATAAAAAAACATAGTTTTTTCGTTATTAGTTTTTTTCGTTTTTTATTTTTTAATTTAAACTAAATAATAATTAAATTATTTAAAATATTGATTTAAAAGTTAATAAGTATATTTTAACTATATATTTATATTTGTTTTTAAATGTATTAACTGTTATATAAAAGTTTTTGTTTATTTTAAAAATATATTTTAATTGTACTAATATTAAAGCTGTTTTATTTTTGAAAATTTTTTAAATAAGTTTTAATATTTATTTTTGCAATCTCGATTTATTTTATTAATTATATATATAATTTTATTTATTAAACAACTAAATTTATATTTAAAATTATTAAATATAAACTTTAACTTTTTAATTTATTTAGTTTATTTGTTATATATAAAATCTAAAATTAATAATTTGTATTTAAATTTAATTAATTAATTAAAATTTATATTACTATTATAATCTGATTTAAATTTGTTATATTTTTGTTAATAATTTGTATATATAAAAAATTTAATTATATTATTGTTATTAAAAAGTACAAAAATAATATTATAACTATATTATTAATATATTTTAAAAATCAAGCATTAATAAAAAAAAACTGATCGTTTAAAGTTTCGCTGTTTTTTATAGTTAATAAAATCATTAGTTTTTTTTTTTTTTTTTTTTTTTTTTTAAAAGTTGTTTTTAGTACAGTTTTAAATCAAAAATTATACAATTTAGCAGTATATTAATTTTGTTTATTTCGTTCAAATTCTAATTAATAATTTTTTGCTTATACTTTTACAAAAGTTTTTTATAAAACTAATATATTAGTTAATAGTTCAAAAGTAGTAATAAAAGCAAAAAATTAAGTTTTTTTAAAAAAAATTTAAAATTAAAGCTAGTTCAAAGTATTTTTATTATTATTTCAAATAATATTTAACTTTGTTATATTTATAAATATAACAAACTTTTTAAAACGTTAAAATATTATTTCGTATTATAAATAATTTTAAATAAAAACTTTAAAATTGTTATAAAATAAAAAAAACTATAAATTAAATATAATATAATAAATAATATATAGCTAGTAATATATATTATATAAAACTAAAGCTTAAAAAAAAAAAAAATCTTTTTTAAAACATATATAGAATAAATATATATAAATATACTAGTACTCTTTTAAATTTTAGCCTTTAAATTTTAACAATATTTTTAAATATAAATAATTTATTTTATTAAAAATAAAAACTATATATAGTTATTATAAATTAATATAATAAAATTAATTTATTAAATATATAAATTAATTATAACATATTTTAAAAATTAATATTTAAAATAAAACATTATATTATAACTAATATAAAAAAAGTTTTTAATTTAATATATATTTAATAAAATATATAACTATATATAAAATAAAATTTAAAATTTAATATTAATATTATATTTTTTAATTTTTTAATTAATTTATATAAATTTATATTTTAATATTATAATATTTAAAAGTTTTTATATTTAATAATTAATTTAAAATATTATATATTTATTTTTATATTTAAATTATAGTTTTAAAAAATAGTTAATTTAATTAAAATTATTAAAATAATTTATTAATAATAAAACAATATATAAAAAAAATATATATAATATATAAATTATTAAAATAATATTTATATTAATATAATATAACTTTTTATATTTTAAAAAAATAATATATATAAATAAAAAAACTATTAATAATTATAAATTTAAAACTATTAAATTAATAAAAAAGTATATATAATTTTTAGTTTTAAAAAATTATTTTTGTTTATTTTTTTATATTAATAAAACAAATAAAAATTAAATTAATATAAATATTATAATTAAAATAACAAAAAGTTTTATATATTTAATATATTATATAAATAAATTGTTTAATTAAAATAATAATTTAAATTATATATTAAATAATATATTTTTATTTTAATTTTATATAAATATTTTTTTAAAATATAAAATATTAATTATAAAATAAAATTAATTTATAAATTTAAAAATTTTTTATAATATATATATAAAATATAACTTTAAAAAAAATATTATATAATATATATATAATATAAAAATATTAAAAATAAAAATTAAATTTTTAAAATATTAATTTTTAAATATAATTTAATAATATTATAAAATTTTATTTTTAAATTTATTACAGCTATAAAAATAATTTATATTAAATATAAATAATTAATTTAAATATATAAATAATAATTAATTAAATTAATTAAAATATTTTTTTTAAATTAGTTAAATTTATTTTAATTAAAATAATTTAATAAATTATAAAAATTATATAATTAATATATTTATAACTATAATATAAATTTTTATTATATATAAAAAATTAATTTAAAAAAAAATCTATTAAATTAATAAAACATTTTTATTAAATTAATAAAAATATAATTAAATTAAATATAATTTAATAAATTAATTAAATTATATATTTAAATTATTTATAATTATTATATAATTTATTTTTATATAAAAATAAACTTAAAAAAATAAACTTTTTAAATTAAATTAAAATATTATTATTAAATTTATTAAAACTTAAATTTATTAATTATAATTTAATAAATTAAAAATATTTTATTTTTAATAGTTTTATAATTATAAAACAATTTATATTAAATATAAAAAATTAATTTAAAATTAAAAAAATATTTATTTATTTATATTAAATAATTTAATTATAAATTATAATTTAATAAATTAAAAATAATTTAAATATATATTATAGTTTTTTTAAATATTAATTTTATAAATTAAAATAAATATATTTATATTATATAAAATTTAAATTTTATTATTAAAAATAAATAAAGTTTTAATAATAATATTATTAAAAAAATTACTAAAATATATAATATAAATAATATATTAAAATATTTTTATTAAAATTTTATAAATTATTAATAATAAATTTATAAAATATAAAAAAAATATAAAAAATATATAAAATTTATTTATAACTTTATAAAATTTATAAATATTTTTAAAAATATATTTAATTTAAATAATTTATTAAATATTTATAAAAATAATTTATTAAATATAAACTTTTAAATTATTAATATTTAATTGTTATAATATTAATAATATTGTTGAACTAATAACTTAACAGGACTTGTACATATACACTTAGTGTATACGACCAAGACTTGGACCAGGACCCTTATCAGGTAACCGAATAGATAAGGAATACAAAGACCCACTGGGATCTATAAAACCTACAAGTCCCACACACACACACGAATTAATACAGAACTTTAGGACCTGGAAATAAACCTTAAACTCTATAAATTACTCCAAATCCTCTTGTATATATATATACAAAGAGTTCTATTAATACTAATTAATAATTACAGAATATAATTACAAATTAATAAAATAAAAAAGCAAAGCTTAGTTATAAAGTAGCTTTTATACTTGATTTTTTATTTTTTATATAAAAAATAAACTATTATTTATATTAATTAACAAAAGAAAAGTTAAATTAATTATTAAATAAAAAAATTTAACTATTGCAAAATTAAAAACTTCTTTTATATAATATTTAATTATTTCTATATAAAAATTAATTAAACTATAAACTATTTTATATATTTAACTTTTTAACTATTTTATTTATTTATTTACTTTTTTATTTTTATACTTACTTTTTTTTTACAACTATATTAAAACTTGTAACAAAATTAGTTATAGCAGCTATAGCTGCAGCAACTAAAACTAACCACTTTAAATCTTCAAATAAAAAATTATATTTATTTTTATATAAAAATATAGCTAAAAAAAGCAATATTAATATTTTTAAATAAAAAAACAAAACTAATTTTAAATATTAAAGTATTATTATTAATTTAAACAATTTAATTATTTTAATATAAATGTTTATATATTTTATATAATATTTGAAAAAATATATATAATTAAAAATTAAAAGTAAACAATT
This sequence comes from Nemania diffusa, assembly GCA_038501195.1. Taxonomy (NCBI): domain Eukaryota; kingdom Fungi; phylum Ascomycota; class Sordariomycetes; order Xylariales; family Xylariaceae; genus Nemania; species Nemania diffusa. The sequence continues at coordinate 6,021,099 of JBBPUQ010000001.1, forward strand.
TATATAAATGTTTGTAATAAATTTTAAAAACTAAATAAAACTTATATTTATAAATATTAGTTATATATTTAAATATATATTTGTTGTAATAGCTGCAAATAATAAAAAAATCAAAATATATAAAAATATATATAATAATAAATTTATATATATATTTAAAAAATTTAGCAATAATAACAATAATAAAAAATTAAATAATAATATATTTATATAAATAGTTTTAACATTTATATTAATAAATATATTAGAATTTTTAGTTATATAAATAAATCTTTTAATATTATAACTAGTTATATTAAAACTAATAATATTAATATGCTATATAATATTTAGTATAAATAATTAAATATTTAGTTTTTTTGTATAAATAAAAACTTAAAAATTTATATTTATTTTTAAAATTTCTATTATATATTTTATACTTTTATTTATATATAAAAATCAATTATATAAACTTTTTTTTATTTAAATTATTTATAATAATTTAATTAAAATAGCTCAATTTATTATATTTATTAAAATATAACGATTTAATTAAAACTATAGCAATAAGCTATATAATATATTATATAATAAAATTTGAATTTTTATTTCGATATATTGTTAATTTAAAATTATTAAAAAATAATATTATATAATATTTTTTTTTATATTAAAAAAAAAAGCTAAATAATATTATTTTAATTATATTAGTTTAATATATAAATAAAACAAAATTTATATAATATTTAATAATTATTTTAATATAATAATTAATTATAGTTAATATTAAACTAATTAAATTATTATTACTTTTATATAAATAAAACAAAATAATTTAATAAAAATAATATTTAAAATATTAAAAACTATAATTAATAAATTTTAATTTATACAATATATTTTAAAACTTAGTTATTATAAAAAAATATTATTTTATATAATAATTGTATAAATATATTTTAATATATTTAAATTTGAATTTGTTTTAATTAATTAAAAATTTATATATAAAACTTTATTTTTTAATTTATAAATAATACTGCAAATTTTTTTTAATTAAAAAATAAACTATTATTATATAACAGATATTTATTTTATTAATAAATAATATAATATTAAATATTTAAAACAATTATATAATTATAGCTTTAAAAAAAATTTTTGTCGAAAACTATAGCAATTATACAATAAAAATAATAGAAATAATAAAAAATGCTTTATTTATAAAAAGTTTAGTTATTAGTTTATTAATTACAACTAATAAAAAAAATCGAAAATAAAAAAGTAATATTTTGCTATATATAATATTTTAAAATAAAAAACTTTATTATATAAAAAGTATAATATATTTATATTAAATTACAAAAGTAATAAAAACTTTTTATATAATAATAAATTTAATAATAATTTAAATTTTAAAACTAAAAATAAAATAGTTTAATTTTTAATAAATTTAATATATTTTTATTATATAATAAAAAAAAACATATATATTTAAAACTAAATATTAATATTAAATAATTTTTATTTAAATAATTAATATAATATAAAATATTAAAATATTTTATAAAATATTAATATAACTAAAATTTTAATTATTAAAAAAATTTAAATTAAAGTTTTTATATAAAAAACTTTTTTATATAAATAAATTAAACTTTAAATAATATAGCAATTTAATTTAATAATATTAAAAGTTTTAAAATTATAAATATTATAATTATATTAATATTAATTAAACTAATTAAATTTTATATTTTAAATATATTAATTTTATTTTTATTATTATTATAAAATATAAACTGATTATATATTTATTTTAATAATATATAAAATATAATTATATAATAAAATAATATAATAATATTAATTATATAAAAATAAAAATATTTATTTTTTAATATTAATTAATTAAAAGTTATAAATTATTTTATAAAATAAAAATTTTAAAAATTATATTATCGATTTAAATATTTTTATATAAAAAAACTTATAAAATTATTATAAAAAACTAAATATAATAATATTAATATTTTAATATTTTAAAAAATTAAAAAGTTTTATTACTATTATTAATTATATAATTAAACTTTAAAAAAATTTAAATTTTTACTAAAAAATAAATATAATTTTAATTATAAAATTATTATTAATATTATATAAATTAATAAATAACTAATTTTATATATAATTAATATAAATATTTTATTTTAAATAGTTAAATTTTTAAAATTTTTAAATATATATAATATTTAAAATATATTATATTAATATTAAATTTTAATATATTAAAAGCTATTTAATTATATTATATATAATTTTAATATAAATTTTTTATTTAAAAAATTTTGTAATAATATATAACTAATTAAAACTTTATATAAAAAAATATTTATTAAAATATATTAAACTATTAAAAAAGTTAAATAAATATATATATTATTATATTATATATTTAATATTTTATATAAAAAAATCAGTTATTATATAAATAAAAAACAATATTATAAATAGTTATAAAAATTTTAAACGATATAACTAAATCAAATAATTTTATATTTATTTTATTAATTTTTAAAATTTATTTTAAAATTAATAGCGATTTATTTTTTTTATTAAAAATTATTTAAAAAATAAAAGCTATATAAAAAATTATAAAAATATTAAAAAATATTTATATAAAAGTTAATATTAACTAAACTATATAAATTAAAAACAAACTAATATTATTGTATAAAATATTTTTTTTATTTTTTTAAAATAAAGTTATAATATAAAAAAAACAAAAAAACTAAATAAAATTATATAAAATTTTTACAATTAAAAATTATAATATTATAATCGATATAATAAATAAATTAACTAAGTTTTATTATATATAAATTAAATTATATTATTAATAAAAAGTTATATTTAATTAATTATATAAAAAAAATAACTTTTTATATAACTTTTTTTAAACTATTAAATAGTTATAACTTTAATATAAAAATAAATTAAAAAAATCATTTATATTTATTAACAATTAATATTTTATATTAAAAAAAGTTAACAATTATATTTTAGTTATATAACTAAAATAAATATATTAACGATTTAAAATATATTTTAATTTATATAATATAATTTAAATTAATATAACTAAATAAAAATTTTTTAAATTAAATTTATATAAAAAGTTAAAAATAAAATAACTAAATTATATAAAAAGTTTAAATTAGTTATATAAAGTTATAAAAATAATAATAAAGTTTAAATTTTTATATAAATATTAATAATTTAATATATAAATTAATAGTTTATTATAATTTTAAAATTATTACTAATTTAAAATTATAATATATATATAAAACTATAAAATATTTTTTAAATATATATATAGTTATATAATAAATTAAATTAAAAAGTTTATATTTATTTGTTAAAAAACTAAAAAATAAATATTTAATAAATACTATATTTTAAATTATATAATTATTATATAAATTAGCTAAATTAAAATTATATTAATATAAAATTTATTATAAATATTATTGCTAAAAATTAAATATAAAAATATTTATATATAATTTATATTTATTATATATTAAAAAAAGATCTAATAAATTTGTAATTATAAAACTTTAAATAAACAATATTTTCAATATTATATTTAAAAAATTTTTATATAAAAAAAAAACTAAGCTATTATTTTATATAAAACTAAAAGTGAAATTAATATTTAAATATTTTATTAAATTTAATAAAAACAAAATTTAAATAAATAAATAAGATTTTTTTTTTATTTAATAAAAATAAATTAAATAATTATATATTATTAATTTTTATATAAAAAATTATTTTTAGCAATATATTATTTAATAAACTTAAAATATATATATTATATTAATATATTAATTAAAAATATTATATAATTTATTAATTGTTATATAAGTTTAAAAGTTATTAAAAAACAATATTAAAATATTAAATATATAAATATAATAGCAAATTAATAATATATAACAAAAATTATATTATATATTTTTGAATTTTTATTTTTATTAACAAAATATTTATAAATAATAAAAATTTAAGTTTTTAAATCGGATTTATAATTATATTAATTAATAAAAGCTATATAAAAAATACTTTTATAATTGAAAGCAATATTGTTTATTAAAATTTAATTAAATATAAACAAGTTATATATAATATATTAGTAAATAAATTATATAATATAATTAATAAATTCGATTATATTATTATATTTAATATAATTTTTTAAAAAATTATTTATATAATAAAATTATTAACTATATTATTAGTTATATATATTAATTTTAAATTTTTATATAAATATTTAATTAAACTAAAAACTATATAAAAAAAGCAACTTATAATTAATATTATATTATTTTAAAAAATATATAAAAATTGTAAAATTATAAAAATATATTAAATTAATAATAAAAATAACTTAATAAATATTTATATAAAAAAAGTATTTAATTAAACATTAAAAAAGCTAGTTAGTACAAATAAATTAGTTATATAAATAAAAATATATATAAATCGATTAAACAACAGAAAAAATAACAAAAAATTAGTTAATATTAGAACTAAAGTTACTGCATAAAAGAAAAAATCTCCAGTATTAAACCAATAATTTGACAGAACTTGTACATACATACTTAGTACATATAACCAAAACCTAGATTAAAACTTTTATCAAGTAACCAAATAAATAAAGAATATAAAAACCCACTGGGATCTACAGGACCCACAGGTCCCACACACACATACGAATTAATATAGAACTTTAAGACCTAGAAACAAACCTCAAACTCCACAGATTACTCCGAATCCTCTTATATACATACATACAAAAAGTTCTACTAACAAATATATTAATAAAATATATATAATATATAAAATATTAATTTTATTTATAATAATATAACTACTTTTTTTTTTTTTTATAAAAAATAATATATTATATATATTTTTTAAATTTAAAACTAATATTTATAATATAATAATTATTAAATTTTTAATATAATATTAATAAAATATAAATATATTATAAAAAAGTTAAAAAAAACTTATAAAATTTATTTAAATAATTTAATTTAAATAATTATTATAATAAATTTTAATTTTTTTATATTTAAAAAAATTTTAATTTATATAGTTTTAATAAATTAAAACTAATATATAAAAATAATAAAATAAAAATGAAAAAAATATATAAAATTTATTTTTATTTATTTTTTTTATATAATTTAAATATTTTTTTATAAATAATAACAATTATAATAATAATAATAATAATAATATTAATAAAATTTTTATAAAATATTATTATAATAATTATAAAATATTAATAATATATTAAATTTTACTTTATATATATAATATTTATAATTTAAATAAATAAATAAAATAAAATAAATTAATTTAATAAATTAAAATTAAAATAATATAAAATAAATATAAATATAAATAAAAAATAAAAAAAAAATATAACTATTATTTATTAATATATTATTAATATATTATAAAATTAGCTTTTTTATTTATTAAAATAATTAATAAAAATAAAAAAAATTAAAAAAAATTAATAAAAAAAATAAAAAAAGAATTATTTATATTATTAAAAAATAATAAAAAATAATATTAACTAAATAATAAAAATTAATATAAATAATATAAAATAATAATAATTTTATATATATTATATTAAAATTAATAAAAATAATTAAATTAAATATAAATTTAAATTATTTTAAATTAATTTATAAAGTTTTATTATTTTAATTATAAAAATTTATTATAATATTTATAACTTTTATATTTAATTATTAATTTATTTATAATTTATAAATTAATTTATTATATTTATATTTTTTTAATATAAGTTTTATTTATTATAATTATAATATTTTAAAATATATTATAAATAAATAATTTTATAAATTTATTAAATTTATTATATAATTTTTATATTATAATATATTTTTTTAAAAATATAATTATAATAATTATAATATTATTTTTATTTATTTATTTTTTTTATAATTAATAAAAAAAAAAAAATTAATAATTAAAATAATAAGTTATATTTTTTAATTTTTTATTTTTTATTCTTAGTTTAAACTATTTTAAATTAATTTATAAAACTTTATTGTTTTAATTATAAAAACTTACTATAATATCTATAGTTTTTATACTTAGTTATCGACTTATTTACAACTCGTAGATTAACCTACTACGCTTACGCTCTCTTAATACAAGTTCTACCTACTGCGATTATAGTGCCCTGGAGTGTGCTGTAGATGCGGGGTGGGCAGTCTCGCCGATCCAGTACAACTCCAGCCGCGTCGTGTTGGGCCCAACCGCCTCGGCGCCCATTCGCGACTGGCGTAGTTCCATGCTCCACACCACGTCGGCGTTCTTGTCGAAGGGCTTCTTGCTGCTGGCCGGATCGATGACGTATGCGGCTTCCGTAATGTTGTTCGGTTCTTGATAAAGAAGAAGTCGGTCTGCAGCACACGATCACCTCCGCACCGACCACCTCAGGATCGAGGGCCCTGGCGGTCACATCAACATGCTCGTGGCCGGCTACAGGAGAGTCTGATGTCTAGCTGAAGGCGTTAGGCGCGTAGGAACCACCCGTAGTTTGCCGCTGCCAGTGAAGATGAATGTTGGATTGCATGTAGATATGGAAGTCCTTGTTCTTGTGAGCCCCAGTTACGGCTACAAACCCCTCGTCCCCTATGCTTTTGAACACCTCCGCCAATGCGCCAAATCCCATTCGCCACTGAGCAAAGCAGCCCGCTAGGCCCTCGAAGTTTCAATACTTCTTCATTGTTGGGTTTACTTGTCCACTTCCACCTCCTTTCCGGGTTTCTCTTATGTCTCGTGCCCACCACGAATAAATAAAATCAATCGAGGAACAGCGGCAAGAAACCATTTAGAGCGAGCTTATTCATTAGAGCTCTTTTCATTGTGGCTTCCTGTCCTGCGACAAACGCGAATCTTCCCATCTCTTAAGGGTACGTTAAGCCATATAACAGGCGTTAAGTTTGACCTTCCCTCACGCAGGTACTCGAGATCATAATTCAATATCATTTCAGCCACGAACATCTTTACCTCATTCATGACGAAAAAACGGCCAGGGCACGCGGAGCGGCCATAGCCGAATCCCAAAAAACAGTCATCAAGAGTTACGCCTGCTTTCTTACCATGATTGCCTCCCGTAGCCGGGTTATCAGATTCGAAAGCTAGGTTATCGAAAATGCTCTGTATCACATCCGGGTTGGCAAATCTAAAGGGATGGAAACTAGTTGCGTCCTTGTAAATAGATTCATCATGGTGAATTGGTTCAACCTGCAGCACCACCCGCGTGCCCAGGGGAAGATATAGTTTGTCGCCTCCCTGCGGAACATTGACACCTTGAGGGTCGATCACCTGCACGGAAGATTGGTCAGCCGTTCGGGAATACATGAGCAGAACAGGTTGGTGTTCCTGGCAGACTCACAGTACGTGGGGATCCGAGGCTAAAGACAGGTCGGAGCCTCATAGATTCTCGAATCGTTGAATCTACGAGCGTCAGTTTCATCACTGCCTGCCGGGTCCAAGACCCGCCAGCCTCTTTTAAGACGGCTTCGCACTCCTGGCGAAGAATTTCAATATAGCCGAACGCAGGGTCGGAACTGGCAAGATCCAGGATGACGTTCTGTGCTGTGATAGCTGTTGAATACATAGATATATCGTTGAGAAAAATTAAACGATGGCAAACTCCAAGGGTATCGAGTTGCTTCGGATCCTTTTTAGCATAGCATTCTTCGATGATTCATTGCAATCCGTCGGACTGAAAACTACGTTAGTGGATTATGTTCTTAAACATCTTGTGTGTTTGGGGTGTTAGGAGGGGTTTAGGCCTTTACCGGCGGAACCCAGTTATAGTCTGGATTCTCTTTTAGCAATGCTGTATTTTAGAGTCTTTCTTGCGCAATTGGCCAGCATTCCTTAGCAGCCTTTCGGAATGCGATATGGGTGACACCAGCTACTGTGAGTCCAACTAGCGGCTGTATAGGTGATGGTACACAATTTATCAGGGCGGAGCCGATAAAGAGACACGTCGCGTGGTGACCAAGCCACTTGAGATATGCCGGGTTGCGACCTATTCGTCATTAGCTATCTAGGAAACCTGGACCATGGACTTGAATCTACTCACAAAGAGGTGGCCCGCAGAACGCAGCGTTGGCCACGCCAGCAATAATCTTTACTGACGATCTCCAAGCTCGAACTTCCACCCAGTTGGTCGTAGTTGTTCCCCACTCCCTTGCAAACGCATATTTGAGCTCAAGAGCTATGGGAGGTGTGATTATTTCAAGATTATGGGTGATGTAGTTACGAACGATATCCAAGTTAAACGAGGTTTCATAAATATTCTTGTTCCATATGGTCCACTGAGCTTGGAGCGTCTTGTTTCCGGTATCATGAACGTCGAGTCGCTTATCGGTGATACTGTACACTTCCCGACTGTATCGTGGAGGAACCACTAAAACACGTCCTTGGTCGATGCTCGGGATCGAATAGTAAGTGTGGGATTTGGAATACTGCCTCTGATGTTAATCACCGCCCCTGAGAGATGACCAACATAAATACCTTGTAGTAACCCTCGAATGCCCAATCACGAGTCGAGACGAGAGAGCGTAGTGTAGCTCGCGACCAAGAGAACAGTTCATTTCGCGTGCCAATAGTAGGTAAAGAGGACAGACCGCCGTCCCGTTTTCGAGAGAGAAGGAACCAGATAACGTATGTATTTGTGAGCAAGATCAATAATAGAGGTGCCAGCTCTCCTATCGGCCTACCGAAGACCTCAATAGGCGCTGGGTTCATCGTGGACGGAGGTTTGAAGGTTTTGGATGGGGCCCAGATGTCTTCCTGAAATACAATAATTTGCCTTTCCTCAAAGACAACCGACGAGCTACTAGGTTCCATGAGCTCTCGAGCACTAATATATCAAAACAATACTTTGACTGTTTGACAGATAACTGGAATAACCAAAACAAACCAGCGGATTTAACTATCTAAAGAGTGAGGAAACAATTTATTTTTTTTCTTGTGTTTTCCAGTCATTTACAATTAATTTCCTATTTTTTTAAATTCCTTTTTTGGTTTTTTTAATAAAAGAAAAGGCTATACAAAAGGTGTAATGCTTCCCTTTTTAGGTAAGCTAAGTGGCATCCTGCTTCTAGACCCACAATTATTTATTTATAGAAATACTTTCCATACTTTTACACCTACTACCTTACCTAGTAATTTTACGACCTTTTTCAACCCTACAACCTTTTTCGACCCTACGACCTTCTTCGACCTTACAACCCTCTGACCTTACAGCCCTCCTAACAAAGCAACTTAAGCGGTTTATAAAAAGCAATACAAAAGATCGAAGGCTCTGGTCTTAACTAGCGCACCTGGTTGGTGTATTTGGTTGTCTGAATCAAATACTTACTCAAATCACGCAATAAATTTAACAAAACAAGTCAAACAAACGTTTTTGGTGATAAATCAAGGCAAAACACGCCAAAGGGGGTTTACTTGACCTGTTTTGATTGTAGCGAGCGCTGGTTTAGATTCCTTTTCTCCTACTAATTTATTGCCTGCTTGTTGACAAGCCTATGCAAGTTCATCGCCTGGTTTCTATCATTGTGTAGCCGCCATCATGGATGCACTTGAAGCGAATTCAATCCCTATGAGTCATGGTGGCTTAAAGATCATCAACGCCAGCCTATTCCGCATGGCCACCAAGTCAATGGCCCAGGCATACGTCATTCTCGGCTACAAGGCACACCATGGCCTACTGGAAGATGTCACAGACACGCCGTGGGAACTCCTCGAGAAAGCTGCAGATGCCACTTGGCCCGGGATCCCAGGTGCCATTCCACGACCACCACATAAACGAGAAGACTGGGCCGAGATCTGGGGGTCTTATGATGTGGTCACGGACATTGCCTCACCGTTCGCGTTTGAGCTCATAAAGGCTTACCCAGAGGCGAAAGTCGTCATCGTCCAGAGAGACTTCGAGTCCTGGTGGCCGAGTTTCCGGTCCCAGCTTCGTGACAAGGTCATGGGGGAGCCCCTATCCAGTATCCAAGCCTTCGTAACCTCCAAGATACTAGGAATTCGCCCCGTCCATGCAATGCGGAAAATCCTCCTCGGATTCTGTGGCGCCAAAACGAGATCGGAGATTAACGAAGACCGGGTCCGGAAAGTTTATGATCGGTATTTCCAACGTATTAGGGAGGAAGTACCTCAAGAGAGGCGGTTGGAATATAAAATGGGATCTGGGTGGGAACCTCTATGCGACTTTCTCGGGGTCGAGGTGCCGAATGTTCCCTTCCCTAGAGCTAACGATGCCATGGCGCATGATAATGAAACCCAGTCAAGACACATCAAATTTTTTGTGAGTGCCATAAAGAAGATTGGGCCTTTGGCACTGGGTATTGTTGTCCTTATTGGGGCATGGTGGTATTCCTACTAGCACCCTACCATCCACTTAGCTACAGTGCGTTTGTGTATGCGGCCTATTAGATCCTCTAAATTCTCTATCGGTTGAACATAGAAGTCAATGCTCTCAATGTTGCACAACTTGGCACAAGAACTTTTCCCTTAAACTAGATGTTTAATCGATCACATCTAGAGCCTTCTCATTACATACGACGAGACTAGAGTATTATTCTGCATAGCTTAGCGTGAAAGTAATTAGAGTGGGATGAAATGAGTGACACAGCTTCCAGGTATGTGGTTATGCTGGCGCCTCTGAACCTCGAACAGTTGCTCTACATGTACCTTCCTCCACGTAGCATTTAGCAGTGTCACTATGATTCTATAACGCCCAGAGCGATACAGACTGTCTACCATCCTCACAAGCGATCCTGTAGCTAATCACACATCGTGTGTGGGCTCTGTGCGTTGGTGCGCGACCCATCAGACCTGACATACCCCGCTCACAGCCTGCTGCTCTGAGATAATTCAACTACAACATAGCACAGGGCTACGTGCTCACAAGAAATATATTTATCTAGTTCCATGCTCTTGTATGACGGACTGTTGTTTACCACTTCATTGCACACTTCCCTCAATGACCAGATATTACACTGCACTATTGTTACATAACTTCTAGGGTGTCCCAAGCTCGCCTTGTTTCAAACATCTTAAGGCTTTATTGGTGCTAACACCATGTTCATCCTGTTGTTTTACGTAATTCTCGCGTTTACTTCTTACCGGGTAGCACGATTCCTATACCGGGGCTATAGATGTCGATCAACTATTAGGTCTTTGAAGAATCAAAATATTGTAAGTCCCAGCCTTCGCATGGTTGTTGTTGGTGGTTGACATGATCACATTCAAGCTCACGACTCGTAGCCAATTGCATCTCACTCTATATTGTTCGGCCACCTCCATATTTTTACAGAATTCAAGAAACAACACCCGCCAGATGTAAATATCTACGTGTTTCATACCTAGCTAGTCCAAAACTTCACCAAATTCTTCCCAGGTGAACCCAGACCACCCCCAGTGGTCTACCTTGACCTATGGCCAGTACAAGGGATTTATACCCTTGCCTACAATGCTTCAGCGGCAGCCCAATTCACGCAGGTTAAAAGTTTACCGAAATACTTTGCCCTCATTCAATATCTAATTCCATTGACATCTAACAACGACATTCTTTCCACTGATAGAGATGAATAGAAAACTTGGAAAACAAGGTTCAACCCATCCATCAGCAGCCGCAATATTACTACCCTTCTCCCAGATCTAATAGAAGAAGTGATAGTATTTGTAGATAGTCTTAAGCAAGCAGCTGGCCCTCAAAAGAAGTGGGGAGATATTATCCAGCTAGAGAAAAGGACCACGAATCTTTCTTTTGACATCATTGCTCAGGCAACAATGTAGTAAATTCGATCACAAGCGTATCATTCGCCGCTGACAAGCCTCTAGAAATATGCGTTTGCACGAGCAGTAAAAAAACAAGCCAAGCCCTCTACAGCATGCATTTTACAAACAAATGCAGGCGATAAGGCAAATAACGAATCCAGTTGGCAGACTGCTACTCAAACTGTCTCCTTGGCATCGAGCTCATGTTTCAAGAAACAACAGAATCATTCAAGACGCTCTAAAGCCTCAAATTCTAAAAAGACTCAACTTAAAACAGAACGAGTCGAACATCAGCAGAGCACAAGCACTGGTAAATGTTGCTCTTGCATCAACAACTAATACTAAAGAAAACACAGAACTCCCGCAATTTCCCGACAACAGCTTTGTTAATACCTTGATTAGCAATTTGAAGTCCTTTGTGTTTGCCGGCCATGATACAATGGCATCTACAATATGCTTCATGGTGAAGTGTCTTGAGGATAATACTGTATGCCTTGTCAAGCTTCGAAAAGAACACGAGGATGTCCTTGGCAACGATGTTCATTCAGCTGCTAGAATGCTCGAAAATCCCCCATACATACTGAACTCTCTGCCCTACACACTAGCGGTGATCAAAGAAACTCTAAGAATCTACCCTCTAGCATCTACCATGTGACAAGGACGACGGAGGCGACCTGTAGGATTGGCTGGCCCAACTTGTGCTGCCTAAGTACTTGTGAGCTTATAGAGGGCCGAGGTGGCTCGCGACAAAAGCCTACAGGTGTTGCCAAAGGCCTGAAACCTATTAGAAAAAAGAAGGTACTTACTCAGTACATCCAGGCGGACGCACGATAACGCGGCCCGCATCTACCCGTTGCCCTTTTACTCCTAGTACTGTAAAGACCAAATATAGGCATTTCTTAGCTTGGTTTAGCTTGGTTTTAGTATAGCCCAGGCCACGTGGGCAGTCCCCTTAGAATGCGGATCGGTGGGAGTTTGATTTTCAATCCCAATTACGAGCAGGAAAACAGCTCGTGCTATTGGTAGATACCTATGGATTTATGTCGTTACCTGTCACATCTAGGGTCTAAGCCTCCAAACCACTAGGACATGTTCTGTTAAAAGGGTATAAGATACCAAGATGTTGTATCTTGGCACTCGGCAGGTTTATATTAGTAGGTCTTGTGACACAGCGTTATATAATTTATATTAGTTAATGAAATGTGATGGTATAAGTGGGTCTAGTGGGGCGAGCCCAAAAGGTCAGGTTATAGCATTTATTTAAGTGAGCTTATTTAATAAAAAAGCTTAAAAAGAAGCTTTTGCAAAAGCTTTTTTACTGCTTATAATATTACTTGTTAGAATTATTACTTATTGCGGGTGCTTACTATTATAAGCAAACAGAAGCAATTATAAAATCAGAGCTTGAAAATAAAGCATTAAGCTTAATTTTAGTGTTTACTAAAAATATATGTATATATATAAAACTTAAAAATTAAAAAGCTAAAATAACGAAAATATTTAGTAAGTTTTATTTTAATATATTTTTTAAAATTGTTTTAGTTATATTAGTTTAATTTTATTTGTTAAATTTGATTGTATTTTTATATATAATAATTATAAATTTAATTTATTTATTAAACTAGTATTTTTTTTTATAAACAATTTTAATTTTTATTGTTATAAGCATTTTTATTTTATTTTATTTTTATATTATTATAAAAACTTTTATTTGTTTTTGATATATTTTTTTTTATATTTTTACTATGTTTTTTAAAAAAATCGATAAAAATATTAAAACAATTTTAAAAACTAGTTTTAATTAGTTTAAATAGTATAACAAACTTAAGTTTTAAGCTATAATTTAAAATATTTAAAATTATATTAATTTAAATAATATTATATTTATATTTAAAATTAAAGTTAAACTAAAGTTTTTTATTTATAAAAGTACTAAGTAAGTTTTTTTATAAAAGTAAACTAATTAGTACAAAAAAAATTTTAAAAAATAAAAAGCTTGAAATAATAGTAACTTTATAAAAAATGCTGCGCTATTAATTTTTAAAAAAATATAATTAGTAGCATTTAATATTACTGCAAAATTTAATAAGCTTATTAAAATTTATATTAATAAAGCGTTAAAATATACAGCTAATATTATTTAATATATTAACTTATATAATTAAATTTTAAAAATAATTAATTTTAAATGTTTAAAAATAATATTAGTATAAATATTTAATAAAAATGATTTTAATATTAAATTAATAATTAAATATTTAAAAAATAATTTAATTTTTATAAAATTAGCTATTATAAATATTTTGTTAGCTAAATATTAAATAGTTTTAAATTAAATTTTATAATATATAAACTTTATTTGTTAATATAAAAACTAAACAATTATTTACAAAAAAGCGAAAATATATTAAATATTTAATATAATAAAAGTATTTGTAGCAAAAAAATTTCTTAAAACTATAAATAAATATATTACTTTTAAATAAGTTATTAAGTAGTTTTTTACTTTATTTTAAAACAAGCTTTTTTATAAAAAGCAAATGTTTATATTAAATTAACTAAAATAAATTTTTAAAAAGCTTATTTATAAAAATAAATTAAAAGTTTTTTAAAACGTTTTAAAGATTTATTATATTTTAAACAATAAAACTTAAAAACAATTTAAAAAAAAAAAACAAAAAAAGCAGTTTAAAAGTTTTTAGTACTTTTGTAAATATTAAATAAAATATATTTATTTTTAATGTTTTAAAATATATAAACTTTTTTAATATATAGTTATAAAATTTATAAAAAAAGCATTAAAAAAAACACTTTTTGTAAAAAAAGTAAAAAAAATTAAAAAGTAATAAAAATATATTTAATAAAACGATTTTTAAAAAAAAATCAAAAAAAACAAATAAAAAATAAAAAAAACTATTTTTAAAAAAAAAAAATTAAATAACAAAAAAACTTAATATAATAATAATATAATATATATAATAATTGATTTATTTTTTTTAAAATTATATTTAATTTTAAATGTTTATATAACTAAAATTTAAAAACTATATTTTTTATTTAATAGTATATTATTAAATAACTATAATATTTTTTATTTTATAAATAATAAATTGTTTTTAAAAAAAAGTTTTTTAAAATTGCTAAAAAAAAAGCAGTAGTAAATATTAGTACTTTTTAATTTTTAATTTTAAAAACAAAAACTTAAATTATAAAAAGTACACTTTTAAAAAAAAATAAAAAAAAATTAGTTAATTTAATACTTATTAAAGTAATATTTATAAAAAAATTTTATATAAATTTAATTTTTAAAGTTTGCTTTTAAAAAATAAAAATATAATATTATAAATTAAATTATATATTAAAATTTAACAAATTTAAAAAAAGCAATATAGTTGTTAAACTTTTAAAACATTATAATTTAATATTTTTTTAATACAACTTATTTTTTATTTATTTAAACCGATTTTTTATAATAAATATAGTATATATTTTAATAGAAATTTTTATAAATGTAGTAAAACTTTTAATAATTTTAATATAAATAAAACAAGTTTTTTTATATTAACTTTTTAAAAATTTTTTAAAATTAAAAAAAAACTTTAAGTATTTATAATATTTAAAATTAAAATATTTAAAACTTAAGCTATTTAAAATGTTAATATATAATGCAAAAAATATAAAAATTAACAAGATTTTATAACTTAAATATAAAAATTATATAAAAATATATATTTTATAAAAAATTTTCAAATAAATTTTTAAAAAAGTATTAATAAAACTTTTTTATAAAATTTTTTAAAATTTATTTAATTATTTAAAAAAGTTTAATAAATTATAGTAAATATTAATACTTAAAAACAAATTTAGCAGTATAATTTAATTTTACTTTTTTAAAAATAAAAAATAAAACTTTATATTTAAATAAATAAAAAAATTTAAGCATTAAATAATATAATAATTTAAGCTTTTTATAATAAAACTTAAAAATAATAACAAAAAAGCAGTTATTATTATTTAAAAAGCTATATATTATAAGCTTTAAGCTAAAAAAAAAAAAATCAACTTAAAACTTTTTTTAAATTATATTAAAAAGCTAATAAAAAGCAACAAAAAAGTAAACAAAAAAATAATTGAAAAATTAATTAAAATATTTTTAAAAGCTAAGTTTTTAAGTTTTTTTTAATTAAAAGCAGTTTAAATAATAGTTTAATTATATAATATTAGTTTTTTAAAAAGAAACAATTTTTATATATTTTATAAAATGTTTAAATTATAGTTTAACTAATATTTTAAATAATATATATTTAAAATAAAAAAAAAATTAAAAATTAATTTTAAATTAAATTAAAGTTAAATTTTTGTATATAAATATAAAACTTATTTTTTAAACAAAAAAAAAAAAGCTGATTATAATTATTAAGTTTTTAAAATAAAGCTAAAAGTATATATTAAATATTTAATAAAATATATAGTAAATAATTTATATAAAATTTAAATTTTTTATTTATAAAAAATAATTTTAACAAAAAATGTTAAATTTAATAAAAAGATTTTTTATAATAAAAAATAAAAATATTTTAAAATTAAAATTTTAAAAATATAAACAAATAAAATTAAATTAAATAAGTTTAAAAATATTATAATTTTAAAAATTTAAAATATATAAAAATTTATAGTAACAATAAATTAAAAAATAAACAAAAATATTTTAAATAGTTATAATAGTAGTATTTAATTTATTAATAAACTTTTTAGCATTTATTTAAAAAAGCAAAACTTAAAAATAAATACAGTTATAGCAAAGCTAGCTAAAAAATTTAGCAAAAATTATATGTTTTAGCTATAAAAATTTTTAACTTTTTAATAAATGCTTAAATTTAAAAAGCAATAAAACAGTATAAAAATAAAACTTAAAAAAATAATTTAAAATAAAATAACAATATTTTTAAAAAATAAAATATTTTAAACTTTTTAAATTAATATATAAAATATTAAAAGCAAATTAAATAAAAGTTTATAATAATATAAACATTAAACTACATTTAAAATATTAAATAAATTATTTTAAATAAAATATAAATATATATATAAAATAAATTTATTAGTTTTATATATAAATAAATATATTTAAAAAATAATATTTAAAAAACTAAAAAATAACAGTAAAAGTTATACAATTTTTACAACTATATTTTATAAAAAAAACAGAATATATTTTTTAAAAAATAACTTTTAGCAATTTTTTTTAAAAACTTTTATGTTTAATTAACTAAAAGCTTTATATTAAAAAAACTAAAAGTACAAAATATTATATGCAATATTTACAGCAGCAGTAAATTAAAAAAAAGCTGTATATTTAAATGCAATATTTTAAAAATTTTGCATTTATAAAAACGATTTTTTAAAACTACTATTTAAAAGCTAAAAAGATTTTTTTAAATATTTAGTTAATAAATTATTTAAAACTAATATTTACAATAAATATAAATAGCTAAAAAATAACAAAACGTTTAAAATTATTTTTATATAAAATATAAAAAGTAATTTATTTTTATTAAAATGAATATTTATATATAAATTTAACAAAAACAGTTTTTTAAATATATATAAAATATATTTAGTTATTAAAAATAACTTTTAAAAAAAAAATATATTTTAATTAATTTATATAGTTATATTTATAGCTAAAATATTTAAATTTATAATAACATTAATAACAACTTTTAATTTTAAAATTAAATAATTTAATATAATTAAAGCATTTTTTAATATATTAAAAATTAATAAAACTTTTATAAATATATAACTTTTAAAAAGTTTTAGTTAAAATAACTTAATTAATAAATTTAATAAAATGTTATATAGTTTAAAAAACTTTTTATTGCTATAATATAAAAAATTTGTTAAAACATTTAAAACTAACAAAATAATAACTTTAAAAAAAAAGCTTTGTTTGTTTTATACTTTAAAATATATAATATTTATTATATTTTATATAAACAACTTTTTAGTTTTATATTATAAAACTTATAAAAAAAAAACAAAAAAAATTATTTTAAATATTAAAAAAACTTATAAACTTAAAAATTAAAATAATATTATTTAGTTTTTAAAAATTAAAATAATTTAAAATTGCTTTTAAAAAATAATTATATTAGTATATAACAAATATATTAATAAAATTATAACATATTATAAATTTAATAATTAAAATTAAGTTTTTATAATACTGCTTTTAACAAAAAAACTTAAAAAATATTTAAAAAATATAACAAAAGTAAAAATTAAGCTATATTAAAAATTAGTTAAATTAATACTATATATAACAGTGTTTTTAAAACTAAATATTATATATATAATAATATAACTTTTAAAATTTTTAACTAATTTTAGCTTTATATATTATAAAATTATTTATTAAATAATTTAATATTTATATATAATACACTTTTTTGAAATTATATATAAAACATAAAATTATAAAATTCAAGTTTTTTTAATAACAAAAAATATTTTATTTATAAATAATTATAAAATTTGTTACTTTTTATATAAATATATTATATTATTATTTAAAAGTACAATTTTATAAAAAACTATTTATTAAAATACTATATTTATTTTTATTATAAAAACAAAAGTAAATATAATTAAACTTATTATAAAAAAAACAATAACTTTTAAAAAACTGTTTTATAATTTTATTTTAAAATTAAATAAAATATAAACAATTTATTTAAATAATATATAAATAATTAAATTAATAATAAACAAAAATAAAAAAATAAATACTAAGTTTAAATATATAAATATATAAAATATATAACTATATTAAAAACATTTTAAAAAAAGCTTTAAAATAATATATTTTTTTATTAATTAAATATTTATTAATAAATTAATTAAAAACTTATTACAAGTTTAGTTTAAATATT
Organism: Nemania diffusa; assembly: GCA_038501195.1. Lineage (NCBI taxonomy): Eukaryota > Fungi > Ascomycota > Sordariomycetes > Xylariales > Xylariaceae > Nemania > Nemania diffusa. The sequence goes on from JBBPUQ010000001.1 coordinate 6,039,947, forward strand.
TTTAAATTTTTATTAATTTTAAAAATATAAGTTATATTTGTAATATAAGCTTAAAAAATAAATAAAAAAAACTTTTTAGTTATTTATTAATTTATAACAATTAAAATAATTAAAAGCAAAAAAAAAAAACAAAATTAAAATAAATTATATTAATTTTTATTTATTATTTTTATTACTTTATTTTTTAAATTTATTAAATATTAAAAATATTAATTTTTATTTATTAAAAGTTTTAAAAAAAATATACAAAATATAAAAAAAAAAAAGTACAGAAATATATAGTATAACTATATAACAAAATATCAGTTGTACTAATAGTATAAGCAAAAGAATTATTAGTAGCAAAAGTATTAATAGCGCTAGAAAAAAAAAAAATAAAATAGCTAAAAAAAATAGTTAAAATATAAAAAGCAAGCAAAAGTTTAAACATATAAATGTTTTAACAAAAAGTGTAAAAAATAAATATAAATATAAATAACAAAAAAATAGTAGTAATAAACTTTTTTTTATTTTGTTATAAAATAAAAGGAACTATAAGTTAAATATAATATAATAAGTAATATATAGCTAGTAATATATATTATATAAAACTAAAGTTTGAAAAAAAAAAAAATCTTTTTTAAAACATGTGTAAAATAAGTATATATAAGTATATTAGTACTTTTTTAAATCCTAGCTTTTAAATTTTAACAATTATTTTTTTTTTTAATTCAAGTTATTTTTAACTTAATTATAAAAATTAATTATAAATTAATTGATTTAAATATATAAATTAATTAATTAATTTATTAGTTTAATTAGTTAAAAATATAAATAATATATAGTTGTATATAAATATTTAAGTATTTTATAAGTTGCTAATTTTTAGAAATAATTTATATTTTTATTAATATAGCTTTATATATAAACAAAAGTATATAAAGCTATAGATCTACTGACTTTTTTTTTTTTTTTTTTTTTTTTTTAAGTACTGTTAATTTTATTAATTTTTGTTTAACAAGTTTTTTTTTACTATTTGCGCTTATTTTTAAATCATTTTTATATTTTTTTTTTTTTTTTTTTATATTTTATTTGTTACTGCTGTTTTTAATATATTTTTTTACTGCTAAACCGTTTATGTTTACAACTGTTAATTTAAATGTTAAAACAAGCTTTAAACTATAGTTATTTTATTAATATATTGCTTTTGTTTTAAGCATTTTTATAACTTTTTTTAGTTTAAAAATACTGAATTTTTAAAAATTTACTGCTTTTTTAAAAATTTAAAAAGCTTTATATATAATAGCTGCTAAAAAAGCTATAATATTTATAAATTTATAAATAATTTTACTTTTGTTTTAATTTTATTTTATTATTAAAGAATTAATTGTTTATTATAATAATATTTAATATAATTTGTTTATATAAAATTTTAAAGTTTAATATTAATTTGTTTGATTTAAAGCAAAAAAATAACAACAATTTAAATAGTACTATTGTTTATAATAAAAAAAAAAGCTGTATTTAATATATTTTAGTTTAGTTTCGCTGTAAAATCGCTAAAGCATAGTTCTGTTTTCTAAAGTTTTTTTACTGCATTTTTTTTTTATATTGTACTGCTTTTTGTTTTATTAACAAAGTTTCCGTTATAAAAATAAGCTGTTTTATTTATATTTGTTACTAATTTTAATATTAATTGCTAATTTTAAAACGTTATTACTAAATATTAGTTTTTAATTTATTAATATAAAACTTTAGTTTAATAAACTATTGCTTTTTTTGTTACTAATGCTGTAAATAAGCTGTTTTGTTTATTTTTTACTTTTATTTTTAATTTAAATAAAATATTAATTAATATATCTAATATTGCTGCGTTATTATATTTTGTTTATAACTTTTTAATGTTAACTATATAGCTTAGTTTTTAGCTATATATTGTTTTATAAAAAAAGTAAAAACAATTTATTATAAAAATAATAGTAATATAAAATATTTTAAAGCTTATAAAAAGTTTATAGTATTTTAAAATATTTTCGAATTTGCTTTTTAAGTTTTTTAACAAAGTTTTATATATAGCTTATTAATAAAACACAAATTATTATTTAAAAAAATAAATTCGATTTTTATTATATAGACTTTTTTATAAAAGTTTTAGTTTATTTTATTTTGTTAGCTTTTTTAACAACTTTAAACAATTAATTAAAAAGTTTTTTTAGCAGTTTTAATGTATTTTTACTATAATATAATAAGTAGTTTTTTTTATAGCTTTGCTAGTTTATTTTTTTTATGTTTTTTTTTTTTTTTTTCAAAGTTTATAATAGCTTTAGCAGTAAATATATTAATAATTAATACTTATTAATTATATTTAGTTAGCTAGTTTTTTTATTTAATTTTATAATATAAATCTTTTTTATAAATATATTTTTTTACTATGTTTTCTATTTTTTATTTTATATTATTGTTTTTTAAATTAAGTATAAATAATTTATTTATATTATTAGCTTTTTAAAGTTTTAATAATTAAATAAAAAATATGTTATAAAAACAAATATATTATATAAAAAAACAAAAGCGATAAATCTACGAACTAATTTTACTAATAATTTTAAATAGTCTAATATATTTAAAAGCTAGTTTATAGCAATATTTTTTAAGCTTGAAATGTTTAATTAACAAAACAATTAATTAACTTATTTTGTAATTTATTAATTTATATTTGTTGTTGTAATATTTTGCTTAATTTTCAACTATATTTTACTACTGTTTTATTAATTTATTCTTAATAGTTTTTAATTTATTTAATCGATTTTATATTGTTAGTATTTTTTTTAAAATAAAGTTGTTTTTAATAAACAACTTAAATTTTAATATATAGCTATATAAAGCTTTAAAAAGTAAAATATTAATAGTTGAATTAATTGCTAAATTTATAGTAAAAAAAGCTTGAAATAATAATTAAAACTAATTGATTTGTTTAATAAAAATAAAGCACTTTAAGTAATATTTAATTATTTAGTTTATATATTTTATTTAACTGTTAGTTCTAAAATAAAATATAACTAAATAATATTTTTTAACTTTAGTATAATAATATAAATTAAACTAGAAATTATTAGTAAATATAAAACTTTAATTAATAACTATTTTAATAGAGCTTTTAAATTTATACTTTATTTTTTAATAAAATAAAATAGCTAGTTATATAGCTGTTATAATAATATAAACAAGTAATAAATATATTAATTTAATAAATCAGTTTATAATTACTAATATAAAATTTATATAACTGTTTTTATAAAAAGTTTTTAATAAACTAGTTATAAAATTTATAAATAGTTTTTGTATAAATTTAATAAATATTAATAAACTATTTAATTTGTTATATTTTTAGTAGTGTTTTATTTTAAACCTGAAACAAATAGTACAGCTTTTTATATAGCTCTATATATTACACTTTAAGTTTTACTAGTAGAATTTTTTTTAAAAAAGTTCTAAAGTATACTTTTAATTAAAATAACTTATAAAAAAATCGTTGTAATATAATTTAATTAGTTAAAAATAAATTGATTTTTTAAAAAATATATAAACTTTTTTATTATAAAAAACTAAAAAATTTTAAATTAATTATTAACTTTTTATAGCTAAACTGTTTTTGATTTGCTTTAAAATCTATTAATATTTAAAATTTTTTTTTTAAACGTTTTAAATTAATAATTTAAAACTTTAATTAGCTTTTAAGTTTTAAATATTTTTTTTTGTAATAACTATTTATATTTACATATATATAACTAATTAAATAAAAATTAATTGCTTAAAAAAATAGCATTTAGTACAGATTTTTTTAATTAATACTTTTAAATATTAGTTTTTAATAGTTGTATGTTATATAACAATCTTTTTTTTTAATATAAAAAAAAAATTTATATTAAAAAGTATATTATTTATATAATTAAAACAACACAAAAAAAAATCGGCTTTATTTTGCTTTTTTTTTTTATACTTAATAATAAAATCAAAAAAAGCTAAATAAATATACTATCAGACTTATTTTTTATTTAGTTTTAATATTTTTATAAAAGTTTAAAAGTTATTATAATTAGTTAATATTTCAATAAACAATTTGCTTTTTTATAAATAATAATATTAATATTTGAAATTTTTAATAATAGTTAATATTTTTTTATTTAGTATATTTTAGTTCAATTTTTAATTAAAGAACTTTTAAAAATAAAACAAAACTAGTTGTTATTATTTTCGATTATTTTTTTGTAATAAGTTATTTATAAATGTAGCTTTAAATATATTAGTTTTTATTAATATTTGTTTTTTAAAGTCAAAATATATAAAAAAAATAGCCTGCTTAAATAGATCTTACAATTATTTAAAAGTATGCTTTTTTAAATCATTTAAAAAAATTCGACTTTTTTTTGTTTCAGTTGTGTTTTTTTTTAAATATTAATATAATAAAACAGCAACTAAAAAATACTTTTTAATAAAACAGCAATAAAAGTTGCAAAATTTTAAAAATTGTTATAACTTATAACAAAAACTAAAAAAAAGCTATTTTTTAATAATATCGATTTATAAAAAATCTATTTTAATTTTTTTGTTTGAAATAATATAATTTAAAAATTCTAGTTTATGTTAATAAAATTAGCATTTAAAAAGTTTAACATATAACTTAGCTTTTTAAAGTTTTTTAATAATATTTTAAACATAATTTATATATAAATTTCTGTTTAAAAAAAAAACAAATATATTGTTAAAATATATTATATAAAAAATATTTAAAATATTGTTAAGTACTTTTTGTATATAATTTTAAAAAGTAATAAAAATATTATACAAACTTATAAATATAACTAAAAATTTATAGTGTTTATAATATATATAAAACATTATTTTTTATTTATTTTTTTTTCGAATTTGTATATAATAATAAATATTTTTAAAATTAATTTTCGAAAATATTTTTATATATGCGATTTTATTCAATATTTTCGAAATAAGTAAAAAAGTAAAGTGATTTTTTTATAAAACTTTGTTAAGTTTTTTATAGTTAATATAAAAATATAAAATTTTATTTTTTTTAAGTATAAAAAATATTAGTGCTTTTGTAGAACTTTTTAATTTTTTGATTTTTTTGCTTTTTATTATTTTTTGTAGCTAATTTTTTAGTTTTTACAACTTGTTTTAAATTAAAAAATAAATAAAATAATAAAATATTGTTATATTTTTTTATAAATTAATTAATAAATTACCTCAATAAATATAAAAAAGTATATTAATATTAAAAATATTGAAAAATTTAAATAAGTTTTAAAACTTTTTTAAAACTAAATCGAAACTTATAAAAGTTAGTTTTACTTTTATTTTTTTTAAAAATAAAAGTTTAAACAAAGTAATAATTGCTTAACAATATTTTTTATTTTAATAAACTTGTATAAACTTTTGAAGTAATAGCAATTTAAAGTATTTTTGTTTAAAACTAAAAAACTATTGATTTAAGCTTAAATCTAATATAATTTTTTTGCTTTTTAAAATTAATTAAAACAATAGTAATAAACTTCTTTTTAATTAATTATTATATAATATTGCAATATATATGTGTTAAATTATATAAATAACTTTTTATTAATTAATTAATTTATAAAAAACTTAATAAGCTTTATATATATTTAAACCTTTTTAGTTTATAGTTTATAAACTATAAAGCTTATAAAAAGCTTTTTATAGTTTATAATATAAAACAAAAATATAACTAATATAATTATATTTAATATAAAAGTTTAAATTAGCATATGTTTTTAAAAATAATTTATTTGAACTAAATATATATATTAAATAAAAAGTGTAAAAATATTGAAAAAATAGAACAAATAGCTAATATTTATTTTTAAACTCTATTATAAAACTTGAACTTATTTTCTGTTTTTTAAATCAAAATTATTGTAATTTTTTAAAACGGATTAATAAAAAAAAACAGTTTGTTTTAAATAATAAAAATTATTAAATTTTTTTTTAATAGTTTAAGTTTTTTAAATAGTTCGTTTTTAAAACTGTTTATTAAAATATTAATTAATATAATATTCTGTTTTATTACAAAAAAAACAAATAATAAAGTTTTAATTTTTTAATAATTATTAGTTTAAATTTAAATAATATTTAAGTTTATTTTTTAAAAGTTTTTGTAGCTTTTTAGCTTTATATTTATTTTTTAGTTTGTTAAATCAATATATTTAATGCTTTAAAACTTAATAACTTATTGATTTAAATTAAAAATTTTAATATTAAAAGTTTTATAATTTTTTAAAACAATAGTTTTTATAATAATTTCTATTAATTATATATAAATTTTACAATTGTAAAAAGTTATAATAAAAATAATAGTATTATAAAAGTTTTATATAAAGTTTATAACAATTTCAATTATAATTTATATATAAACTTAATTATTACTATATTTTTTTTTAACTTTTATTTATTAATTTTTATTAATATATTACTATATTAATTATATTTTTTTAAATAGTAAATAAAAAGTTACAAAAATTTATTATTTTTTTTTTTAAAAAATCAGATAGTTTTTAATAAAAAAGTATAGCTTTTTTGTTATTAGTTTTTTTTATTTTTTACTTTTTAATTTGAGCTAAATAATAGTTAAATTGTTTAAAATATTAATTTAGAAATTAGTAAGTATATTTTAATTGTATATTTATATTTGCTTTTAAATATATTAACTGTTGTATAAAAGTTTTTGTTTATTTTAAAAACACATTTTAATTATATTAATATTAAAGCTGTTTTGTTTTTGAAAATTTTTTAAATAAGCTTTAATATTTATTTTTACAATCCTAATTTATTTTGTTAATTATATATACAATCTTGTTTATTAAACAACTAAATTTATATTTAGAACTATTAAATATAAACTTTAACTTTTTAATTTATTTAGTTTATTTGTTATATATAAAATCCAAAATTAATAATTTATATTTAAACTTAATTAATTGATTAAAGTTTATATTATTGTTATAGTTTAATTTAAGTTCGTTATATTTTTGTTAATAATTTGTATATATAATAAACTTAATTACATTATTATTGTTAAAAAGTATAGAAGTAATATTATAACTGCATTATTAATATATTTTAAAAATCGAACGTTAATAAAAAAAAACCGATCGTTTAAAGTTTTGCTGTTTTTTGTAGTCGATAAAATTATTAGTTTTTTTTTCTTTTTTTTTAAAAGTTATTTTTAGTACAGTTTTAAATTGAAAATTATACAATTTAGCAGTATATTAATCTCGTTTGTTTCGTTCAAGTTTTAATTGATAATTTTTTGTTTATATTTCTATAAAAGCTTTTTGCAAAGTTAGTATATTAATCGATAATTCAAAAGTAGTAGCAAAAGCAAAAAATTGAGCTTTTTTAAAAAAAATCTAAAATTGAAGCTAGTTCAGAGTATTTTTATTATTATTTTAAATAGTATTTAATTCTATTACATTTATAAATACAACAGACTTTTTAAAATATCGAAGTACTATTTCGTATTATAAATAACTTTAAATTAAAGCTTTAGAATTGTTACAGAGTAAAAAAAACTATAAATTAAATATAATATAATAAATAATATATAGCTAATAGTGCATATTATACAAAACTAAAGCTTAAAAAAAAAAAAAATCTCCTTTAAAACATATATAAAATAAGTATGTATAAATATACTAGTACTTTTTTAAATCTTAGCCTTTAAATCTTAACATATTTATTTTAAAAACGATTTAAAAAATACTACAAAAACAAAAAAGTTTTTATATAAAAACTATTAATTAAAAATTACTATAATAATTTTAAAAAATATTAAAATAAAACTTATAGTTTAAAAAGTTTTAAATTAAATAGCTGCTATTAAGTAGTAAATAAATAATACTATATAATTTAAGCTATATTTATATTTGTTAATATAACATTTTAAATATATATAAAAAACATAAAAAAAACTTATACAAATATATATATATACTTTAAAAAGTATTTATAATAATATTAGTTATAATTAGTTATATTAAAGTATATATTATTTTTATGTTTAATAAAAACAGCGTTTATATAGCAGTAGTAAAAAATTATATATTTTTTTTTTTAAATAAAATATAAATAATAATGCTTGTTAAAGTATAAATATAAACAAATATTTAACAAATTACAAAGTTTAAAACATTATACTAAAAAAAAAAAAGCAAAAAAGTTGTTGTTATTATTATTAGCAGCAGTAGCAAAAGCGCAAAAAGTACAAATAATAAAGCAAATAGTAACATTTATAACAATAGTATAGAAAATTTTAACAATTATTAGCTAAAACTAAAAGCGAAAAAAAAAAAAAACGCTTAAGCGCGCTTTTTTTTTTTTTTTCTTTTTTTTTAAAAAAAAAAACTACAAAAAAGAAATTTTAAAAATAAGTTAAAAGCAGCAGCAAAAAAAAATAAAACTACTTTTTAAAAATATTAATATATAATTAATGTTTTATAATATAAAACTAAAAAATTATTTATTATATTAAAATATTATAACAAAACAATATTATTTAAAGTTTTAATTAATATAAAAACTTTTATAATTAATTTAAAAACTTTATAAAATATATATTAATAATAGTAACAATATTTATAACTATAAATTAATTTTAAATTTATTTATATAAAAAAAAAACTTAAAAATTGCAATTTATAAATAAGTAAAAATAAAAATAAAAAAAAAAAACAAAAAAAACTAGCTATTTTATTAGTTAAATAAGTATATAACAATTAAGCGATTTTAAAAATACACTTATAAATTTAAAAAAATAGTTTAAAAAAAAAAAAAAAAAAAAAAAAAAATCAAAATTATTTTACAATTAATTTATACTAAAAGTATTAAAATATTAAAAACAAATTTATTTTATATATAAAAAAAAAGCACATTTTTTTTACAATTATTAGTTTAAATTTATTAAATATATTGTATATTTAATTAAACAATAAAATTACAATTAATAAATATATATAAATATAATTTTATTATTTAATAGCTTTATAATTAAAACATAAGTGTATTAATATAACAATATATTAAAAAAAGTGCACTTTTAGCTTTTTTTTTATAAAAACTAATTATTTAAAATATATAAAACTATTAAAATTGTTTAAAATATATTTTTATAAAAATTTTAAAATATAAAATTAAAAAAATTATTATTTATTTTTTTTATTAATATATAAAAAAAAAACAGCTAAATAGCTTAAAATAGTTTAACTAAAAAATATATAACAGTATAAATAAGTTTAATAAAGCAAACTTAAAAAGTCGAATTATAAAATTTATTTAAATAAGTTTACTTAATAAAAAAGCTTAAAAAAAAGCTTTTGCAAAAACTTTTTTACTATTTATAATATTATTTGTTAAAATTACTATTTATTATAAACACTTACTATTATAAACAAATAAAAACAATTATAAAATTAAAGCTTAAAAACAAAGTATTAAACTTGATTTTAGTATTTACTAAAAACATATATATATATATAAAGCTTAAAAATTAAAAAGTTAAAATAACGAAAATATTTAACAAGCTTTATTTTAATACATTTTTTAAAATCGTTTTAGTTATACTGGTTTAATTCCACTTGCTAAGCTCGATTATACCCTTATATATAACATAAAAAGTTTACTATATATAAAAGTTATATAACAATGCAACTAATTACCAATGTTTTAATTTATAATTTATTTAAAACTGATTGTGTTTGCTAAATTAGGTCGATTAATTAACAGTCAGTCAAAGTATTACTTCGCCTATATGTAATATACACTCCAGCCGTCCTCCTCTGCTGGATGAATGATTTTGTAGTAGTTGGCAATTGGTAGGTTCTGCAAAGTCAGAAGATCCTCCTCCTTGATGCCGGTAATATAGGAATTGTCCACCCCTTCCTGTGCAGTCCCAGGGGTCAGTAGTATTGGGTCGATGAATTTGTCCACGTCAGACTCGAGGGACAAGAGTCCTTGGGCGTTCGACTTCCAGTCCACCTCGCTCCTCACCCGTAACTGCACTCGGAAAGCCTTCCTTGTGGTTCGGCGTAGCAATACAGCTGCCTGCAGGAAAGAGGGGATTCCGTCCTTTTGACCGGTGTTCTCCTCTATGGTCCACGTCACAGCGTTCTCAGGCCCACCACTTTTATTTTCGCTCCAGTGGGTGTCTGTAACAAGCCTTGCACTAAATTTGACAGGGCTGGTGTCCTTATACTCTGAAGTACCTCCAATATCGATCCAGGGGGGTTTTATTTTCAGTGTAGCCCCCACTGTCCTCTCTCGCTCCCCTTCAGTGCAGTTTAAGTATCGATCTTCCTCTTCCGAGGGCGCAACCTTGAATACAGCCGGGTAGTGGTCCATCTTACCACCAGGATCGTAGAACTCTAGGGTGACTGACGCTTTTCGGTAGCGGTGGCTGAAGACTTTGCTCTTGAATTCGAAATTAAATAAGAGTAGACTGCCTTGGAAGGTGCGACGTTCCCACCTCAACTTCCCATGATGAACTTCTTTGATTGTCACTTTCGTTGTCAAAGGGGATTCATGAGTTTTTTCCAAAAGAGTACGAAACTGCTCATCTTCTGGATTTTCAGTATGTAGCGATTTGCTCCCACCCTCAGGGTATAGTCCTATATCAAACTCCATGGTAGGGTAAATGATAACGATGACTGTCGTGAAGAGAGAAATGTCTGACAAGGTGCTTGACTTGAGCAACGATAAAGGAAAATTCTATCTTCTGAGCTACAAAGTTAGGGTACTACTTATATGTGATTAGTAGCATTCCTAGACCCTGCCAGGTGGGGTACAAACGCTGTACCACATCGACCGTCATACATTATAGAATGGTCTTTTACTTGATTCCATTTCTTCCCTTTGCGGAGGATAATTGTTACTCTCGTCTATTTTCTTTCACTCAGGATACAACTTATTATCAGTTTGAAGCGCCATTTAGACATTATCTATCGCATAAAAAAGCAACTGCCAGCATAACAACATGCTACAGCAGCAGGACATAGTCGGGAAACTAGCAGGGAAAAGGGGACCGAGTTTCTATTAAGTGTGTATAATAAAGATTCCCAACCAGATGGAGCTTCTACTGCCCCAGCAGGTCATACCGTGGAAGAATTTCTCGAGGCTGTAAAGACAACCAACTTTGACGACACTGGCGCTGTTGCTAAACTTACTGCACAATTTGAATCTAGATCACCCCACTTGGCCATAGAGGAAAACAATGCTGATTTCATTCGCACCGTCCTAGTTAATTCAACTCTTTCAAACACGCTCTTCACGCCAAAGGATAGCAATCACAAAACATGTTTGCATTTTGCGATTCACAAAAGAAGAATATTTACGAAACAGATTATTGAGAAACCAAGGGAGCTGAACCCAATACCAGGGACCAAAGGTGAACCCAATCCTTTCATCATAAAAATCATTCCCAGAGGCCAAACACCGCTTCATTACGTGGTCGCGCAAGATCTGGACGGGCAAGAAGATGACAGGTCAGGCCACCTCTAAGCACGACATTTTGGTAGCATTCCTGGAGGCAACTCATAAACACTCATCAGCTAGCATTGAACAACCCTTCGTTATAGTAAAATAAGCCATGTGACCTACCCCTAGAGGCCTGACCTACTAGTAGGCACTTCTAGGGTAGGGAGGCGAAGCCTCTCTTGAAGGGGGGACAAAAAGAAGCAACTTGTACAGTGAATTCTATGTAATTAAAAATAGGAAAAATTCCAACAGGCTGCGCGATTTAAGATAACCACCCCCCTCACGGGCCACACCTTCGCGGGCTACCTAGCCTTAAAACTACTTTTTTTAATCTAAAGCTTTTAGAATAGCTAATAATTTATATAATTTAATTTTAATTAGTATTTTTAACTGCTATATAGTTTTTTTTTTATTGATATTTTTAATTAAACTTTTTTTTGTAATATTAAGTTTTTTAAAAATATTACAATTAATTGTTTTGTTTTTATAAATTATTTTTAACTTAAGTTTTTTTTTAATTTTTTAAATATTAACTATTTATATAAATTACAATTTTAATATAAGTTTAATTAATTAATAATATTAAATAATAAATTTAACAATTTTAGTTTTTAAAAAGTTAATTTTTAATTATAAATTAATAATATTATTAACTTATTTATTTAAAATTTTTAAAGTTTTTTTAAAAAGTAAGTTTTATAATAAATTAATTGTTTTAAAATTTTTAATTTTTAATTTTTAATTAATATTTCGAAAATTTTAATTTATAAAAAATGTTTTAAAATTTATAAAATAAACTTTTTTAAAAAAATTTAAAATTTAAAACTATTTAAAATTTTAAAAAATATATTTTTTAATTTTAAACTTGCTTTTTTTTTTAATATAATATATTTTAAAAATAAAAACTTTAAATAATTTTTTAAATAAATTTTAATTGTTTTTTAAATGTTTTTAATTATTTTAATATTTATTATTTTTATTTTAATTAATTTGTAAATTTTTAAAACTTTTTGTTTTAAAAGTTTTTTTTTTAAAAAAGTATTAAAAGTTTTTTTAATTAATATTTTTAGCTTTTTTTTTAATAAATTAAATATACTAATATTTAAAGTTTAAATAATATAACTATAATAAAACTTATAAAAAATAAATTAAATTTTATTAACTATATAAAATTAAAAAAACTTATTATTAATATATAAATTATAATTATTATATATTAAAACTATTTATTAATTATTATAATAAGTTTTTATATATAAAATAAATATTTTTTTAATTTAAACTAAAATTATAAAATTACTAGTTTATTTTTTAAAATTTAAATAAAATTACTAATTATTTTATAAATTTATATTTTAATAAAAAAACTATTAATTTTATATATAAATATTTTTAAAAATTATAAATAATAAAAATATTTTATTATTAATTAAAATATATTTAAAAATAATAATTTATTTATTTTAATTAATATTTCTTTTAAAAGTTTTTTTAATAACTTTATTAGTTATAATTTAATAATTAAAACTAATGTTTTAATTAATTTTAATTTTGTTAATATTATAATAATATTTTTTAAAAATATTAATTAATTTTAAAATTTTTTATTAATTAAAAACAAAATTAATATTAGTTATTATTGTTTTATTAATTTTATTATAATTAATTATATTAGTTTTAAAAGTTTTTATAAAGTTATTTTAAATTAAAAATTTAATATATTAATTAAATTTTAAATAATAAAAAAAATTTAAATTATTAAATATTTATTAAGTTATAACTTTAAATTTAAAAAAACTAAATATATAATTTAATTTAATTTAATTAATTATTTAAATAATTAATTTAATTTTAAAAAATAAAAATAAAACTTATAAGTTTTTATTAAATTATTTTTTAATAAAAACATTAATAAAATAACACTATATATAAAATTATAAAACTTTTTATTTTTTAAAAGTTATATAAATTAATATTTTAAGTTTAATGTTATAAATTATTATATATATAGCAATTTTTTATTTTATAGCTAATATAAATAAATAAATAAAAAAAAAACGATTAAAATAAGTGTAAAAAAAAAATAATTAATAAAAAATTAAAAAAGTAATTAAAAAGTGTTAAAGAGAGATTATATAGGCGTTTTGGGGTAGTTGGGGTAGCCCATGAGGGTGTGGCCTGTGAGGGGGGTGGTTATCTTATAGGCTGTCACAAGCCACACTGCGTATAGCATGTGCGGTAGCTTGATCACCCACACTGTCTCAATCCTCCCTTATTTCTAGCCTTACTCCTAAAAGGCTTAAAATCAACAAAAAACAACCACCAAAACAACAATCAAAACAACAACCAAAGCCCTAGCCCTCCCTTGGTCCTTATTCCCACACAACAGTCTTGAACCACAGCCTCCAATCCTGTTCGACGTGATACCATATAAAACATACGCAATACTGCCTAGGTCTATTCATATTCATCATATTCTGCAGTTTCTAAAAGTACTGGCTAGCCCACTGGCCTGGCTCACTAGCCTCGCCAACCCTCTTATTAAGGGATCTTCCTCCTACGCTTCTATAGTAGAACAGAAAGTCACTTTACCGCTTCTTCACCTCTGTATTCTTATAAAACTAGTAGCAATCACGGTATCTTCATCAATAGCAGTACATCTTGGTAATTGGTAACTGGTAGTCTGGTAAGTAAGCCGGTAGGTTAGACCTATAGGTCTGAACTAAAAAGGGCTTCTTGATCGGTCCGTTACTCATACGGATGTAGCAGTAAGCAGGGTCCTGTATAATCCCTGCAGCAGAATTCTCAAGCGGTACATCTGCGAAGTCGTCTATAAGGGCGACACCCTACCCGGCAGCTCCAGCTATCCATTCCGCATCGGTGCCGCGCGTGCATCCGGCGAAAAGCTCTCCTGGGTCGCCGGCTCAAAGAGTGAGTACCTCCTTCCAGGCGAAAATATCAAGCCAGAAGAGCCTGATGCGTGGTCGCACCACGGCTCGGGGCCCTTCGGCAGTTCCATCGCGACAGCTTTGGCGAGTGGCCTCGCAGGTGCCTTGCTATATTGCGACCGGCTGCTAGATTGCACTGAAACTTAGTTTATAAAGATTTGAGGTAAAGCCGAATGCTTCAAAGTAGACCAATCTAGGTAGGTAAACCACCCAGCTGCGAGAAGGCGCACCTTCAAAACATGAATAAAATAAACAAGATCATACACATACCGCCCCATTATGATTCCCACTTTCCTCCCCAACTTCCCAGCTTCCTCACCAAGAAAAAATTAAACATAATCCCCCCTCCGCCTAGCAACCTCCGCCCGCCCCCAATAAACCCCCACCCCAACGGCCCAAAGCACGATAAGTACAGCCGCCGGCATAGGCGCAAAGATAGCCCCACGGACAACAACAAACCCACTCACAACCGCGAACACAGCCGGCACGAGCACAAACGGCTTATACGGCCTGCGCAGCGCGGGCTCGCGCACGCGCAGCACGATGGCGCCGAGCACGGTGAGGAAGAAGAACGAGTACTCGCCGAGGCCGTTGAACGTGAGGAGCGCGCGGAAGCTGCCGAGGAGGATGTACAGTGCGGAGAGCACGACGGAGAGGACGATGGCGTTGACCGGGGCGTCGGACGTGGCTGCTTCCTCTTTCGGGGAGTTCTCCTCGACTCCGGCTTGGACGTCGGTTTCGGTTGCCACGGGCTTGCGGATGCGGGGCTGGCCGAGCTGTGCGAAGATGCGGGGCAGCCAGTCCTGGTTCGCGGCGGCGACGGCCATGCGGCCGGCGACGAAGGAGTTGCCGAGCAGAGAGCCGGCTACGACGAGGCAGATGAACGTCGCGGCGACGATGCCGAAGCCTTTGCCTAGCAGGCGCGTTATGGCAGTCTTTTGATTATGTGTGAGCTAGTGTCTGTAGGAGTATGGGGGGATGAACATACCACAGCGACGCTATCGGTCGTTGCTACCACGTTCCATGGTAGTAGTATGTAGTAGGCTGTATTTGCGGTGATGAAGCAGAATATTATAGTTGGAACCGCGCTGTTGATGGCGAGTGGGAGTTGTTTGGCTGGTGCTGACAGCTCTGCGGAGATGTAGATCGCCTGTTTGACATCAGCTTTGGGCGATATAACGGCTAGCTCGTTGACATGCTTACCTTATCCCAGCCGGAATAGGCCCATAAGGCACCGTATAGCGCAGTTGAGTAGTGCCCCAGGAGTTCCCAAGAGCTCAGATGCCCCCAGTCTGTCTTACTTCCATCTGGATTAATGGTTGGCCGACTTCCGAACCACTTTGAGGGCAGCTGTCAGTAATCTCCTTTCTACATGTATCTGGCGGGACTTAGAGTAATCCCGGTCTTCAATAATACGTTCTCAAACACATCATGGGAGGTTTGACCTAGATACACTATAAAACAGGAAGAAAAAAACACATAGAATGACTCACAGGCCTCGTAAACCAATCCCGACCGCCAACATCGTCCCTATCCGGATGCGTAGCCTGGATGATGACCACAACCAGCCCCGCAACAACAACCGCAGCGATGGTAGCGAATTTCGTGACAACGAAGAAGCCGTTAAGGCGCGTGCTCGTCTTCGTACTGATCGAGTTCGCGACGCCGATGACGACCAAGATGAGTATGGAGAGGAGCTTGTGCTCGATCCTGTCGGCCTGGTCGGTGATGCCGGCGGCCGAGTAGATGCTCTCCACGAAGACGATACTCAGGATGGCGAGCGTCGCGGGCATGACGGCGACGATCCATGTCCATGCGGCTAGGAAGCCGAAGATGTCGCCGAAGATGTACCGCAGGTATGGCTGCACCCCGCCTAGAGTTCTGTAAATAAGGTTTTACTTGAGACGGCCTGGGAGTAGAGAGGTATCGTACCTTCACCAGGTATCGCCGTGCCCAGCTCGGCCATGGTGGAAGCCCCCGTCCACGCGAGTATTCCGCCGATAAGCCATACCACCAATGCGGCGCCCGGTGAGGGCACGTTGGTGTCGATAGATCCGGGGGATGTGAAGATGCCGCTTCCGATCACAATGCTGATGACGATTGCGAAAGCTTCTGCGGTGCCGAGATTTTTGGAAAATGAAGACCCTTGGACGTCATCGTCAGGCGAGACGACACCATCGCTTAGAGAGAGGATGGGTTCATTATCTGAGTCTTGAGCAGCACCGAGCAGCGGCCTAGTTTCTCCCTCCGATGCCATGATGGATGACTTGACTTTCTAAGCCGGTGCCGATCCGAGGTTGTTCTACTGTCTAATACCAGCTGATATAACTATGATCAAGAGGTGCGAAACTAGGCCGTTATTGGAGGCGGCTCTGGTCACGGCTAATTGTGGCTTGAGATGATGTGATAGTGTGGCTGATGAACTCATTTACTTGGAGGTGCTAGAAAGCGGCATACAAGGGAATTTATACGCACTTGAGAAGCTAAATTAAGATTTATAATTTAACCACACAATAAATCTTATAATCAGGAAATAATGTTGATGTTGTAGAAGAAATCGAGGTACTTAGCACTGTATAGCAGTCACTATGAGGGGTATTTTCATTCCGTAATTTTTTACAGAAAGCTTTACCAATTTACAAAACAACTGTCACTATTAATCCTGTATTGTGAATAAACTTACAATGTGTGTTTTGTATCACTAGTACCATGCGCTACTAGAAGGCTTGGATAAATGTCAAGTGTATCAAGAATCCAGGTTCTTGAGAAATGGGTATACATAACATCACATCAATGCTTGTCAATATATACAAATTTTCAACTCACTAGTCCATGCCCGCCATGAGTTCACTTTGGTCCAAAATCATCCCCTTTTGGCCAATATACTCACGCAGGGCATTCCAGTCAGCCCCCTCTTCATCGCCATGCCGCCATTCCTCTTGGAACCCCCAGGCACAGGCTATCTTGTCCAATGCCGCCCTCTCTTCCTCCCTGATCCAGCGCATCCTCAATGCGATGCCGGGCGCCCATCTTACCCGTTTCATCTGATCGTTTGCCGTCGTGAACGCGACCAGACCGAGGGAGCCTGTAAATCCCACGTATGCGAGAATGCCGGTAAATGCGATACCCGTAGCCACACCGCCATCCATAGTCTGCTGCACCCCAGAGAAGTTGCTAGCCAAGATGTAAGCGGCGACAGGTGTAGCCGCGAATGTGGTGAAAGGCAGGAGACCATGACGAAGGAGTTTACTGCGGACATAGGCCTTAGTCCCATAGCTGTTCTCGACGATGCCGACGGCGGCATCTAAGTTCTTCGTCCCGATGGCTGTGTCCAGGGCGGCTTCCACTACCTCCGACTCGATGGCATTGCTGATGCGGTTGGGGTTCTGCTTGACGTAGCGGAGGGGCACAGAACCCTCGCGCGCCAATGGCTTTGAAGCAAATAACTGAAATACTCTCGGCAGGGTTTCCGGCCTTCCTAGCTTCGCTTGCACTTTCACGTACTGTCTTAACAGATTGGGCGTTATGAATACAGGTGGGTGGGCTAACAGCGAGTAGGCCGTCTCGGAGACTTGGCTGACCAGTTCGCGCAGCTTCGCCGAATATTCGATCCCCTCGGGTAACTTGGAAGGCTGTGTTTTTGGTTTTGTTGTCTTGGTGACACCATCGAGCGAGAGCAGTGTCGAGGCGGTAGAATCTGACCCTGGGAAGGCGTGTGCGATCTGAGGCTGTACCGGTTCGTTCGTGAGCCAGTCAGCCAGCCTGTCGCAGACTTGGAGAGCAGCAGCGACACTCTCCTCGGGCGGGATACCCGGGGCATCATAAACCTCCGATGCGCTCGTCTCCAGGAGGCTCATGTTATTTGCAATGACCGACGGGTCAAGACTCGGCACGGCTGCATGGTCGGTCTCGGCTCGCGCACTATCGTCTGGTCTAATCTTCGTTGCTGGCGCTGGTGCCCGTTTGCGACCCGGTAATACGGCCGAGGACGATGCGCGGCTCTGCGGCGATATGAAGGAGCTCGGCAGTCGTTGTCGAGATTGATATAGGCTTTGAGAGGCCTTTCGAGTGGCAGTTAAGGGCGTGAGAGCTCGGCGACGTTGTGTGGATAGCGACTCGCAGATCTGACAGATTGAGCGCGGGCGCGCGACAACTCTAGGTCGATGCATGATGGGGATGGAAATAGCAATGTTGCTGCTGTCAACTGCTCCTAGCAACTTTTGTCTACAATTGGACCAGTGCGTAATGCTCTGGTCAATTGCCTCCTAATGCCCGCCCAGATGCCCAAATTTTGGAATTATGATTTCAATGGCGTCGATAAACAGGGGAGCAGGCTATGTACGAAGTACCTACCACCTTAGCTAAGCTCTTATCGTTATCATCCGCCAGTTGTAAATATTAATCTACAGCACACTCCAGGGCACTATAATCGCAGTAGATAGAACCTGTATTAAGGGAGCGTGAGCGTAGTAGGCTAATCTACGAGTCGCAGGTAAGTCGATAGCTAGGCGTAAAAATTACAGCTATTGCAGTATACCTTTGCAACTAAGGCAATAAAGCCTCGTAAACTAGCCTAAAATAGCTTAAACTAAAAACAAAAAAAAAAAAAACACAACTTGCTATTTTAGCTTTTAATTTATTTTTTTCTGCTAGTTATAAATAAGGTAAGTCAGTAAAAACAGTGTTGTAATCGCTGCAATTGTGCCTCGAGAAATGTGCGTTGTAGTGTAGAAGTTGTGTAGTAGGCCCTGTAGGCCTGTAGAACCACCAAAATAAACTAACGATTCACATTTCCAATGTAAACTACATATATGTATGTATGTATTTATTATATTAATATTAAATAGTCATAGATCATGTCGAATTCAAAAATTCCTCACCTACTACATTTTATATGTGACAAATAGCTTCAGGTATTTTCCTTGCACTATTATCGCTCCTGGTCACATGGGTAGCTCTTTTGTACCATTGCCCGATCATTTCTAAAACACACTCTGTTACCCAGTGCTCCCCACAGATAAAACAATACTTTAACTGTTTAATAAATAACTTGACTAACTAAAGTACAAATAAAAAGTTTGAATTTATTTACAAATAAATCAAATATTTTTTATTTTATTTGTGTTTGCTAGTTATTTTTAAATAATTTTTTTTTTTTTTTGAATTTTTTTTTATTATTTTTTTAATAAAAAAAAAGCTATTTAGAAAATATATTTTGTAATGCTTTTTTATTTAAATAATAGTTTGTTTTAAAATTTATATTAATTAATTAATAAAAACTTTTTTTTATTTAATAAGTTTATATATTTATTTATTTATTTAACTAATACTAACTTAATTATAGCTTTTTAAATTAACTACTTTTTTTTTTGCTACAAATTATTTTTAACTTTTAATTTTTAATTATTTATAATTTTATATGTTTTATATATAATATTAAATTATTATTAGATTTATATTTAATATAATTAAAACTATTTAATAATATTATTTTTATAATAATGCTGTTTTTTTTTTTAGTACTGTAGTTAAAAATATGTTAAATTTTTTTAGCTAGTACTTTTTTTAATACTTTTTTGCTTTTTTTTTTTTTTTTTTTTTTTAACGTTATATATATTACGATTTAAATTATAAAAACGTTATTTTTAAACTTAGCTTTTTTTTAGTTTAATAACTATTTATTTTTATATAAGTTTTTTTGTAAAGTTAATTTTAATTAGTAAAAAACTTTTTTTTTTTTAAACTTTTTTATTATTTTTATAATTATATTTTTATTTTTTTTATTAATAATATTATTTATTTTTTAATTTATATCAAAATAACTAATATATTTAAAACTAATATATTTTTAACTATTTATTTATATTTATTTTATAAACTTTTATTAAATTACTAATTTAATTAATTTGTTTTAATTAATATTATTTATTATTATTTTTTATTATTTATTTTTTTTTATTATTTTTATTATTTTTATTTTTACATTTTTGTTTTTATTACTATAAGTATTATAGTTATTATTAAAAAAACAAAATATTTTAAATTAGTATATTTTTTGTTTTATAAAAATACATTTTTTAAAATATTTTTATTTTTAGCTTTAATTTTTTAATAGATTTACTTTTTATTTTTTTTATTATATTTAATTAAATAATATATTAGCAACAACATTATTATATAACTTTTAATAATATTTTTTTAAAGTATAATATATTACTATTTTTAAATAAATATTGCTTTTTTATATATATATATTAAAACTAAAAATTTAATTAATAATAAAGTAGTTTATAAGTTAAAATATAATATAACAATTTTTTTAAAACTTAAAACTTTTAAACATTTTTTATAAAACAGTTTATTTATAAACAAGTTGTTGTTTTAACTTTTAATATATGAAACAATTTAACTTAGTATATTTTTTTTTAAATTTAAATTTTTAATAAAAACTATATATTTTATATTTAGTTTTTTTTTTATATAAATTCAAATATTTTAAACTATAATATATATTTTGTACTAATTATTTTTAGTAATTTTAATATTTTAATTAAAAGCAAAAAAATATAGCTTTGTTATTATTATAAAAATAAATAATATATTAAAATATTAAATATAAAAGCTACAAATTTAATTAAATATTACTTTTGTTTAAAATATAATATTAATACTAACTTTTAATTTTAACTATTATTTGTTATTACTACTATTTTTTAACAATTTTAAACTATAGCTAATTTATATATTATAAAATTAGCTATTTAATAAAAACAACTACTAATTTATTTTTATATTTTATTTAATATATTATTTAATTTATTTTAACGTTAAAAATTTAAATTTATAATCGAATTTTTAAACTTTTAATTAGTTTTAATTTTAGTAATAAGTTAGTTTATTATTATTTAATAAATTAAATTTACTTTTAAACTAGTTTTTAAAATTATTATAACTAAAATTGCTACTGTTAAATTTAAAATTTATATTTTTTTTAATTTATAAAAGTTACTTTTTAAAAAAAATATTATTAATATTATAAACTATTATATTAATTAAAACTAAAAGCTATATATAAAACTTTTAAACTTTTAATATATTATTAACTTATATTTTATTAAAAATATTAAATTATATATTTATAAAATTATTAAATAATTTAATTTATAATTTAAACTAAAGTTTTTTATTTTAAATAATACTAATATAAATAATAAAACTTTAGTAGTTTTTTTATAACATTTTTTATTTAAATTTAACAATTTTAAATATTTATTTAAAAACGAAATTAAAACTTTTGTTTAATAGTATAAAACTTGCTGCTAAAACTACATTGTTAATATTATTATACAATTTATTATTTTTAACAAAATTAATAATAAATTTTTTAAGTTTTTTATTTTAATATTAATTAAAAAAAATTATTTTGTTAATATATAAATTAAAGCTACTTTTTAACGCTGTAATATTTTTTGCAATAAAATTAAAAACAGTAGTATTAATAAAGCAGTTTATAAAAAAAATATTAGCAAATTTATTAATAACAAAAATAATATTATTTCTAAAAATTTCAATATATTTAAACTAACTAATGTTTTGTTTAATAATGCAAGTATTTTTTATTAAAACTTTATAATAAAAATTAAAAATAATATTTGTTAAAACTTTTTTTTAATTAAAATTTATAACTTTGTTGCTTTTAAAAATTTTTTTTTTAAATTATATATAATATTATATAATAATTTTAATTTTAACAAATATATTTTTGCTAATTATACATTTAAAGCAAAAAACTAAAAAATTTATTATAAAATTAATATTATTTTAAACTTTTTTATTTAAATAATACTTTAATATAAAAACAATAAAGTTAGTTTATTTAATATTATAGCTTTTTTTAAAAAGCTTAAAAATTACTTATATATTTATTTAGTTTATTTTTATTTTTTAAAAAAAAAAAAAAAAAAAAAAAAGCTTAAAATTTTACTTTTATAATTTTAATTATTATTATTTATATAACTTTTTATATTTAGCTACTGCTTATTTCGTTAACAATTTATTTTTACTTAATAAAGCTTAAAAGCTATAATAGTTTTTTATATTTATAAAAAGCAATGCTGTTTTATTAATTATTAAACTAATATATATATTTTAAGTACTATTAATATAAACAAAATTTGCGCTAGTTTTTAACAAATATATAAAAAGCTATAAAAATATAAGCAGTTATTTAAAAAAATACTTGCTTATTAAACAGCTGTTGTTTTTTATTTAAATATATAACTAAAAAGCTTTTAAAAAAAAAACTTTATAAAAGCTAAAAAAATTTATTAACAAATTAAAATATATTAAAAAAACTAATATATTAATAATATTATATTTAAAATTACTATTGTTATTTTATTTATTTTTAAATCTATTTTTAAAAAACTTATAAATAAAGCTTATAATAAATTTAATTCAAACAATAATAAAAAAGCTTACAAAAATAAATTAAACTACTATTTAGTTTTTAATAAAACTAATTATTTAAAACTAAATTATAACTTTTTATAATAATAACAAACTAAACAACAATAGTTCTTTATATTAAATTAATTTGCTACTAATATACTGTTTATACTAGCAATATTAACTAAATATAAAAAAATATTTAATTAATATAAACTTACAATAATTTTACAACAGTTATTTATTAAAACAAACACTTTAGAAACTATTTAGTGCTTACAGTACTAGCTACAAAAAAATTTAAACAGTTTATAAGCAGCAATTAAAACAAACGAAAGCTTTAACAAAAGTTTTAGTTTTAACTAACTAACACATTTAACGCTTCTAATTTATTTAATTTATTTGATCAAATAACTGTTCAATTAAAACAACAGATTCAACTAAACAAGTCAAATAAGCGCTTTTTGTGATTAATTAAAGCAAATCACGTCAAAAGCCGTTTATTTGACTTGTTTTACCTGTGTGGAGCGCTACTGTTGCCCATATAAATTAGGTAGCGATCGGAGGGGCCATTCCTCTACGGATAGTAGAACGTTTTCTAGAAATAATTGAGGCACTCTTGTACCCTATATTAGGCCGCTACCTAGTTAGCTCACTCTCTTAAGCTACCTAAGCAATCGCAACCTGAACAATGTGGTAAAGGGGTCTTGCTACTTTGAAACTTCAAATAGACGTACTAGTCTATGATAATGACGCCCATGGGGCCCAGGCAAGAGCAGTGCTGATCCCTAGGTACCGCGCCTGCTGCCTACCTAAGGCCCAAGGGCGTCGGGCATTAGCCTAGACGAGGAGGTGTTAGTCGAGCCTCCCCAAGATTCTTTAGAGTCCTCGGCGATATTGAAACCGAGCGTGTAATACACGACTGGCCAAGGCTATCTTACTCACTTCTAGAGATTTGAGAGTATAAAATCGAGTATTCTAGTAAAGCAATTCTATATTCATAGCGTAGCTGACCTCCCAAGAGGCCGCATAACAACCTACTCGGCCATGACAGAAAACTAACTAAATAATAATAAATGAGGTGTTTTATAAAGGGGTCTGTTGCGCCTTATACTTCGCGTGGGGGTTTTCCCCTTGTTACCACACTTTTCCACCTCCCGGGGTTTTTATAATGGTCGGAAGTTTTTTATTTCTCTTCCTAGCCTTCGAAACATATGTCGCTGACCTCGCATAGTACAACCTAGGCTTCGAAGGCACCCCCCCTCTTAAAAAGAACACTGTTTAGGCATAAGGTTGGGTGCTATTCGAGTCCTAGTCGCCTCGCGAAGGGCCGGCTACTATTGTACATCGACGTACTCGACGAAACCGCACTTCGGCTTCTAGGTCTCCAGTAGGGCTTATGCTCTCCCTATACATGCATTCAACCAATCAATCCATTTGTGCAAGCCTATTGAGTGAATAAAAAGAAAAACAAGGTCTTGCTGACCTAATCAACGTGTTCCCCCTTGGGCCATGCCACTCGCACTGTCTCAATATCCCCGACATACATCACATCACCCTTCCGAGCATCCAAAATATATACAACAGCCATCAAGGGGTCCGCCATTGCTTCAGCAAGTCATATATCATGGTTCGTATCTCACTAGCATGGACTTCGCCTTAAAATGTGCACTTTCTAAGCCCCAAAGGTCATGCAGGCGTGCTGCATAGGGCGCTTATGAATGATGTGTGCAGACTCTAAATGCTATTGGGTAAGACTTCTTTTCCTGCAGCATGCAGCGTGCTCTTGCCGGTGGCTGAGCAATTCACTGCCCCTACGTGCATTCTACTTAATAAATAGTAATATAGTTGAATACACGAGCTATTGCTCAACGTTAAGACTCCCAGTCTCTTTTATTTTACATTGTTTCAAGCTTATCAAAGACAAATAGTTCTTAGTTAAGGCCAAGTCAACACTTCATGAGATTAATTTACTAGTCCAACTCTAACTAATAATCATACGCCAATAATGAACCCGACATACCTGCTTGACGAAGAGGCTAGTTCTTCTACTAGCCCAGTATTTACTCGACTGGCCAGATCTAAGAGAGGTGTATCAGCTCACGTGTGCGATATGTGTCACCCGCCTAAAGTGAGCCCAGCTATGAATGAAGGATTAGAGACAGTAAAGCTAATGTATGCCATTAATATAGGCATTTACCAAAGATGTATTTCTAAGGTTATCTATACCCCATAGAACCTATAGCATGTAACTCTCAATTCTTACTTGACGTACTAGGCGCCATCAGCTATCTCATATTAAACCCCAAAGTTACGCATGTGCGGTATCTGGGTGTCGTAAAATCTTCAGCAACCAACCTGCTCTGGATCACCATGTATCAACGAGACAGTTAGTACTAACACTCGTCTTGGGAAATCAGAAGTTGTGATTGAATAAAACTTGGAATACTTTCTAATCATACCCTAGTCAGCAGGAGGACTCATCCACGAGTACATCGTTGATTGGAGTTAATGGAGTGCAGTCACCTCCTTCTCTAATCTCCCCTGAGATTAGAGATGGCCCGACCGCACCAGTAATCAGCGAAGAAAGCAATCACCAGGACACGATTCATAATCCAGGGCTATTTGGTGACGACAGTCACTTGGAATTGGATGCAGACCAGATTTTGTTTACTCGCACTCCCCAAACCCCGGAATCTATAGAATTTCACTCGTTTCCAATCGAGTCGATTGATCTATCTGAACGGCCATCTACTGACTCACGATCCCCATATCCCCTAGATGTTTACAGGCAGGACAACTACCAGGTCTTGCCTGCCAACCTGAATATAAACCAGGTGTCAGAAGGATCCCAAATAGCTAGTCGCGGTGAGGGAATAACCAAGGACCGTTTTGATACAGCAACAGACTCCGGATACGCTTCCTTAGGCTCAGGTCAAAGAAGAACTCAACTAAGGGACACAATCAGAAGCACTCTGCAGAAATCGTTGCCCTCCACCAACGACATCTTCGACGAGGATAGCAATACAGAATATTCCGATGCGCACAGTCTACGCGGAACTACGATCGAGATCTATATCTCTGAGTTCGCAGAAGAATTGGTGGCTATACTTCCGCGAAGCCTCTCATCAGACCAACTCTCCAGCTTGTCCGTCGTACTTCCTGATCTGTTGAAAACATTTGCAATCAGGTTTGGCTATGAAAAGAATGCATATACCCAATTTCGACTAATGTATCTTGTTCATAAGTATAGAAAGTGAGTGAGCAACTTTGCTTTATCTATATTTGAACTAATAGAACGCTGGTAGTCAAATATCGAAAGCTGTGGTAGACACCTTTTCTATTGAAGAACAGGAAACCGAAGAGGAATCTCAGAAGCATAGCGATTTAATGCCTATCCAAGACAAGATGGATTTATGGAATAGCATGAATGAAAGACTTATCGAGGATCCGAATAATGTAGTTGCTCAGACCTACAACGAAAACACAGATCACGGCGAATCCGATCAATTTCCAGAGGATGACGATAAGGACTTCCTTGAAGACTTCCCCGAGATACAGGAATATCGACAAACTCTCTTGAACTCGCCAGCATACTCGTGGCTACTTAAGTCGGTGATCACTGAAGTCAAACTTGAGATACCAGAGGGAGTCGACGACGTGCGGGGCAAGATCGGGAGAAAGATATTGGAGTTCTTGGGCGAGCCCTCAAGGATCAGTCAGAAAGATGCGCCGGCGCCGCAACGCGTTGTTTTCCAGTTACCATGGATTGGAGACTTCTTGATATCGCAAGAGTACGGCATCCCTATACACCGAGCACTCCCTCGTGCCATGGTGGTTGTAGGTGTCGATGACCAATCTTTTGTTACTACCTGTGGCGAATATCTAGAGACTCTATGGCCAGATATTGGACGTCAAATACTTGAACTTTACATAAAATTGATTACTAATAGTTCCCGAGGCTATGGTGTCAGCTGTAAGTACTCTTCTTCGTTCACTCACACATCTTTCCCTTGCCTAGCTAACTTGGTGGTTTTTGACTAGGCAAATTATCTGACGAGTCCAGGATCCAGGCTTATCACAATGTTAAGGAGTCAACTGTAACGTTCATAGCTACTAGTTCCGTATATTCTCTGGCTGAGATAGGTGAACTCCTGGCATGGTTGAGTGCTGTGTTTAATAATGGTTGCTTGGGACACGAGTTGGTTTATCTCTATCCTACCTGCCATATAGAGAGCCCGTTTCTTGATCCGCAGTCAGTCAATCAAAAGCCTGATCTTTCTAGGGCGAAACCCATGTTAAAATTCAACTTCGTCAAATCTCCATCCCGGAGTACGGCCAATGCAGATCCCCAAGGACGCTGTTGGGTCAACCTATTTGGGAACCGGCCCGTTGTTGGTGGATATCCGATTCCCCGTCGCTCAGTGAAGAGAACTGGTGCAGAAATTAGCCTTGACCTAATGGTACAACTCGTCAATGCAAGAGAGGTTTCGAACTTCTCTGGGTCTATTCTTATCAAGGGGTGCTCTGCAGTCTTAGTTCCAACACAACGCAGCCAAGATATCATATTTTGGCACTTGGTATTCGATCGTCTCGGTGGCTATATTTCATACACAGACCCTAGAATCAAGAGTTTATTACTCAATGGCTGTGCGAGAGGTTTATCACGTTGGAGACTCGAAACCTCTAGACACGTTGTCGGCTGGTGTAGTAATATACTGAATTACGCTGGTGGGTTTTTCCAGACACCCTAGGGCTTATCAGAGCGTGACTAATTAATTGATACAGGCACTGCAGACGCTAATTATTCCATCAGATGGTCCGGCTTGAAGAACCCAGGACCTGGGTTCGCCTGGGAAAAGATCTCGATCACCGGCGGCATGTTCATCACCGCCGGGGTATCTGCCATCATCGGCAAAAGAGACAAAGCTCTGCAATTAAACTTTAGAAATGATTACACAATGCGACTCAAATGGATTTCAAAGAAGTTCGTGGTCCTATACGATGTTGAAGAAAGGAGAGCGTGGCTGCTAGACGGCGCGAGTGCCTTGCTACATCTAGTTCGGGCTTCCCTAAAACAGGATCAACATGATTCATTTCGATCGCGATTCTTGTATCAAGAATCGACCTTAGTCGAGTCGTCGGATCCTCACTGTGGGAAGGATGCAGCCATTATTGTACTCACAAATCCAAACAACCTCAACATCCCTCTATATGCAAAGCCCGACACGAAGAGGGTAGAAGTGACTACTCATGAGGGAGGAGGAGAAACCAAAATGGATATTAGCACTAAGACAAACTACTGCCTGAAAGATAGAGTTGAAGATATTCTCAATACCATGGAGCAGCTCTTCGCGCATCAAGCCGACACATGCACAGAAGACGGAGTCGGCTTCAAGGTCAAGGCAAGCGATCGCCGACATATCGAAGGGTTCGACTTTATGGACATCGCAACTATCGAAGACCCATGCAAGCCGAAACAGATGATGTTGGAATCAAGTGGAAAAGGCTGGGTTGACTTCGTCCGGACTATTGACGCTGTCACTCTTTTTGGGGCTGGTTTCGGGGACCTCATCAGCCCTTCTAAACCGCGTACGAACGAGTGTAAATCTTGCTATGCCAACACAGACCTGCCAAAAAAACAGGACTTGCTCGCAGTCTGCGTTTCCGAACTGCAAGATATTATACAGAAACGAGGCTCGAAGCATACGACGCCTTGGAAACTCGTGGATGATATATACTGGATTACCCCTGACAAGACATTCGAGCCCTGTCAACCTGGGCAAGGTTTCCCCGCAAAGTGTGATAGAGTGCAAGTCCTGTTGCCAGCAACATTTCCAGCACTATGGGGACGAAACTTTAAGAGTCCTGGGGATCTCACTAAGACACCGCGAGGCGCGCTCATCTTTGGTCATAGCCGCCGATTTCCTCTTAGATGGCGCGGTCACGGGGACCCAGAACAAGTTCATGCGTATGAAGACTATGAATTAGACAATTTACAAAATTCGATGCAGGACAGCGGCCACGGAACTAGTCTGAACTCTTCGAGCAGCAACGGCGATGGGTCTCCTCTCCACATGAGTTCTGTAGTACAAGTCCAAGAGAGAGTCGAAACTCCGATCCATGCCCAAGGCACAGTAACTGGAACCAAACCAGCGCCAAAGGAAAGCAAATTCAGCAATTTTCTTTCCAGAGCAAGAAACTTCAAACTAGTGGGAATGGGCTCGGCTAACCGATGATAATGTCTATTCTAATGTCGCTTTTTTTGAGGATTCCCTGCCAAGAATCAGACTTTCTAAATGAACAATGGTAAAATCATTTTTCTTCAATAGAGGTTGGCGAAGTGCGAAACCACCGTAGCAAGGCTCGCCATTACTCCTTATTTCCTATTTGTCCATTCATTTATGCCTGGACTTTATTGAGCCATCACTTGTGGAATTTCACGATTCTCTTTATACATCATCCTTACAGACTTTAGAATAGAGTGGTAGGCTCGGCATGTAATTACTCCGAGCCGCTATGCCGATAGCTTCGCAGATACATATACCACATTTAGGGAGGGCCATACGTACAGACCACCGACAAAACTATTTCTTCTCCACTTTCCGTTTTTAGTTTGTAGTTTTTAGAAAATTAATATTGCAAAAACTATATAAAGTAATAGATTAATTAAATTTATTGATTAAATTTATTTAACTTGATTAACTTGACTGACCTGACTGACCTGACTGACCTGACTGAATTAACTGACCTAGTTGACCTAACTGGACCTAACTGACCTGATTGACCTGATTGACCTGGTCGATCTGGTTAACCTAGTTAACCTGACTAGACTTGACTGACCTAATTAAGTTAACCAGATCAACCAGTTCAGTCGGGTCCAGTTAAGTTAACTAGGTCAGTCAGGTCAATTAGGTCAATCAGGTCCAGTCAGGTCCAGTCAGGTCCAGTCAGGTCTAGTTAGGTTCAGTCAGGTCTAGTTAGGTCAACTAGGTCAGTCAATTCAGCTAGGTTAGTCAGGTCCAGTCGGGTCTAGTTAGGCCAACTTGGTTAGTCAATTCAGTCAGGTCAATCAATTCAGTCAATTTAGTCAGGTTAGTTAGGTCAGTCAGGCCAGTCAGGTCCAGTCAGGTCAATTCTGTTATAAGCTATGTGTGTGATCTAGCCTGTTGATCGTACGGCTTAGTCAGCCGTTGTTTTCTCGGTCGCAGCTTTGTGTGTACAAAGATTAATAACAACACGTTTAATCTACTTGTTAAATTATATTAATTAAGCTAATATTTAATTAGTTTTAATTATAATTATAATTAATATTAGTAATATTAAATACTAATTATTTTAAGATGTTAACTGATTTTTTCCTGCGTATAACCTCAAATTGTGTCAGAGGGTTTCATGTTGCAGGGCTCCACATTGGGGGTTTCCCGAATAAGAAATGAGGGCAGAGAGATACCCTACTAGCTTCATCTTGACGATACCCATGCCACTTCAACAAAGCAACGAATGTGATCCTACGTATGAGAATCATCCAGGGACCCCTTGGCGGGCTCCCAGTTGAGATTCCGCCGCCATGGCCAACCTTCTTAGCGAGAGGAATTATCTGCTCCTCGACCGCTTTTGGAGAGAGATAGCCATCTTGATCATGACAGATGACAGATAGAGGCGGGTAGGTATTTCACATCAACTCCCGGACGAGTCGAATCATGCCATGTGTAAGTCAGATCAGGAACAGAACACCCGCGCCAATGCGATCTATGCGAGCTCTCACTAACGCATAACCTCTCCAACACAATAGCGACCCTCGAGTGCCCAGAGACAATAACCATAACGAGCCAGGCAGACATCCACAATGCCTCCCTCGCGCCCTGCAAGCAGGACCGCGGCTTCAACCAGCTGACGATCCGCACCTCCGCGACCGGGCTGAGCTTCGACAACTTCACGGGCGGGTTCAACATCAGCGTCGAGTCCAGCCCGCAGCTCCAGCTCCTCCTCTTCCCCTCCCTCGCCGCGCTCTCCCGCCTCACCATCGCCTCCGCGCCCGCGCTGACGCAGATCGAGCTGCCCGCGCTGCGCGCCGCCGCCTCGACCCTCGTGTACCCCGTGACGTACACGTTCACGCCGAGCCTCTCCATCTCCGATGCGCTGCAGTTCGGCGGGCTGAGCCTGCCGAACCTGACCGCGCTGGCCGACCTCGAGATCCGCCACGTGCCGCGCCGCCAGCTGACCTCGGGGGGACTATCGCGCATCACGACGGCGGACTCCATTATTTCCGATAACGCGATCGCGTACCCGGGCCTCGCGTCCGTGGGGACGCTGCAGCTCATAGGCTACGGCGGCTGCGCCTTCGCGCTGCCGAACCTGTCGAGCGTGGGCGACTTTGCGTTCACGAACGCGGCGA
Organism: Nemania diffusa; assembly: GCA_038501195.1. NCBI lineage: Eukaryota > Fungi > Ascomycota > Sordariomycetes > Xylariales > Xylariaceae > Nemania > Nemania diffusa. Next base: position 6,071,279 of record JBBPUQ010000001.1, read on the forward strand.
ATAGCAGGCTGCGGACGGCGGCGGCGCTGGCGGTGGACGGGTCGTTCTTGCTGGACGCGGCGGCGTACGCCCGCGCGGCGAACGAGACGACGGACGAGCTTGCCGCGACGCCTGCGGCTACGGTGGGGAATACTATTGATGTGAGCAACATTACAACGATAGGCGCCAACGCGACGATACGGTCGAACGCGGACGCGCACATCGATGTCTCCCAGCTCGCCACCGTCGGCGGGACGTTCTCCATCACGAACAACACGAACTGCACCATCGACCTGACGAAGCTGTCGCAGGCCGGGACGCTGTCCATCGTGGACAATGCCGACAGCGTGGTGCCACAGCTCTTCAACCTCGCGCGGGCGGAGAGCATACACCTGCGCGGGAATATAGACACGTACGTTAAGCCTATAATACCATCCATGAGTAGACAAGAGAAAATAAGAAAGGAAAATGAGAGAGAAGATCACAACTAACATACCAACCAGCTCCTCCGGCCCCAACATCCTCCCCTCCCTAACCTTCGTCTCCGGCACCGTCTCCATCGAACCCTGGAACGCAGACTTCAACTGCTCGCGCCTCGTCTCGCAGCAGCAGCAAGGCCTAATCAACAACCTGCAATGCAACGGGACCTCGAACGGGACCTCCTCCTCTTCCACCTCCCCGCCTTCCTCACCCTTCGCAAGCTCCCCCCCCTCGTCCTCATCAGGCCTATCCCGCGGCGCCTGGGCCGGCATAGGCGTAGGCATAGCACTGCTGGTCCTCGCGCTCCTCGGCGGCGCCGCCTGGCTAATCATCTACTTCCGGCGGCGCTTCGCGGCGCTCGAGGCCGCCTCGCGCTCGCCCGGACCCATTAGCATCGAGCAGCAACTGCAGCACCCCGAGCTGGACACAACGACGCTGAAAGAGAGCAACGATGATCGGAGCAGTAGTACCGGCGGCGGTGGCGGTGGCGGTAGACGTGCGGTCTACGAGGTCGATGATTCCGGCGCCAAGGTGGAGAAGCCCGCCGACGACGTGTCGCACGAATTGTTCGTGCCACCTGCCGAGCTGCCCGTCACGCAGCCGCGGTACTTGAATCGGGGGCGATGAACGGGCGAAGCGTTTTGGGCTGGTTGAAAAGCCATGTAATTTATACTTTGTCTAGTTAGACTTTTGTACTACATAGCTGCATAATCTCAGAAGAAAAGTGATGGGGCATAATTGATATCCGCGATAATAATAGCAGTCCTATTTAGTAGTGCATTTAAAATTCACGTTGAACGTTAATGTAGCGAGTACTTACTGTTCAATTAGGAGAGAAGAAATTCGAATAACTCGTTTGAATGCATAATAGATTTGTCGGCGGTGCAAATAGATACTCGTCGTCTTACATGTTCCATTTGGACGAGCGTGCTAGCTCCCTCACAAGTCCAAATCTGTTACTACCGCACCCCGACTGTTCATCTAACTACGATTGGTATCCCGTCCTTTACCAGTATCTATGTACTCCTGCAATTACATTCCCCAATACATGCTACTACAAATTGATTTTCACCTCCTCAGCCTTCATCTAGAGGAGAGTTCCTGTTGTCCTTTACACACTGAGGCTGATCGCGGACTTGTGAGACCATTTCATTAGAGTATATTGGGACTGGTGGTTCCAAGGCGCAGAGGTCCTGGCCATCTACTCAAACGATGATGCTCCATGAGCACGGGTACTAACCGTCAAACCGGAATCGAGAGCCTTCTAACTGGCCAAGTCCATCTCGAGGGGCGATGTATCTTCGCCGATATGTGTTTGTAAAGTCTTGCATAAGAGAACGAATCTGCCGAACGTCGCCCGTGTCGTTAGCGTTGAGTTTATCCTTTATCTTCGTAATCAGTCGATCAACTTCGACTGGCGTGATGGTTCCGGTCGGGAGTAAGCGGAGAGTGGAATTAACCTGTGCCACAGTCTGATCTGGCAATATCTCAAATAAGGTGAGCAATGCGCCACTGGCATCCGCGAAGCAATCGCTGGGGAAGGTGATCATCATGCCAGCGAGAATGCGCTTAACTAGCATCTCGCCCTGGGCAATCATAAGCGTCTTCACAATGCCCCTGAGCTGCTCAATAACTGGCTGCGGAAGGTACTCGCTTGGCTTTGGTGGACGGGCTCCCCAGGCTAAGACGTCGCGGATATAATGGAGCGTAGCTGATAGAGGCTCACGCTGCTCTAATACCAGGACAGACACAGCGGCTTCGAAGATAGGGGCGAAGAGGGGAGACGGGATGAATTTCTGGGGATAATAGAGTAGCCCGTCAACTACGAGGCGATAGAAATCCTCAGTGACATCAGGAAGCTCCTGTGGGGTCAGATTGCTGAGAAACCGTAGCACGTTTGTCGCTTGAGCTTCGAAGAACGCGTAGATATCCTCCGTCATGGCCGCATCTACGTGCTCTCGGTCATCTGAAAATTCCCTTAAAATTGCACCAGTGACCCACAGAAAACAACCTTGTCTTGAACTAGCAAAGCCGTTGGCAAGTTCGTTTGCCATGGCTGGTAGAATCGGTGCCATGGCCCCCCTGTGGGCTATTACCATCAATCTCCAGCAACGACAAATTCTTTCACATATCGGGGTGAAGTCAAGGAAATTTGTCAAGACCTTGGCCAGAATAGGGAATACTTCTTGCCAATACTTGATTGCGGGGTCTTCTTCACCTTTCTCGGCCGGGGGTATGGTAACTACAATGTGTGCGAAGGTTGTGATCAACTGTAGGTGGTCAGCAAGGGCGAGCTTCCCATTATGGTCTATGGCGTTGTTCGCCTTGACCATTAACCTGTGAACCAATGGCTCGCAAAACAGCTTGAGCAGTTTGTACAGTTCACCTTTTGGCTGTACTGATACAACGCTGGCAGCTCCTTCTGTGATTTCCTCTTGGCTAATTGCGGGGAGCTTGTCAAGTATTTGTTCGTAGAACTGCTGTAGTGGAACCACCTGCTCACTCAACAGATGCTTGCAGTCGGTGCAAAAATATTTAAGTGCCATGGAAGCAGCTTGGAGAATTTCCTTCGAGCTCGTTCCGAACGAGGATACAATGTAGTTAAATTGGGGCATTAAAAAGTCGGCATGCTCAGCGGTCCATTCTGTGTATCTACCTAGCACCATGATCGTCGCGAAACGCAACTTTTCATGACTAGGCATCTGCACAAGCAGGGGCATGAGCTGTGGAAGGACGATGTTCTCATCCTTATCGACCATGCGGCCCATGGCACGCATGGCGAAAAGGGGAGCTTCGAGCTTCTGCCAATGTGGCACATCGACATCGGTTGCCATACTCGCATACTTCTGCATCCAAAGCTTAATGGCGTCTAGTACCTTTGTGAGACACTCTGTGACGCCCAAGACTTCGCATGAATCCTTGAGGGTATCACCCATTTGATGCCGGAATTCACGGAACTTTTCCTCTGCCTCTCGGTCTCCGTCAAATAAGTCCTTTTCGTTCCCTAACTGTGCTTCAGGGAACTGTAGGTGTGTTAATAATATGTCGACCAATTTCGAATAGACATCTACAAATTCGACTCTGGCTTGGATATACCGATCGAGGACAAGGTACTGTTTGAGCTCGTACCAAAACTCGAAAGTGTTGTCAATGACATCCCGCTCTTTATCCCTCGCAGCACATTCAAGGATCGCTTCGACTAGCGGTCTGAAATGACCAGTCTCACGCACAATGCCAACGACCCAGGCGATACCTGCCTCGGCGAACACTCTGGTGAGGAATTTGTAGGACTCAATATCGTCTTCGTCAACAAATTTCTGAATTTTCGGGCGCAGCGCCAAGATTCTAGGCAGAAGCACTCGTATTGTATCGATGCTTTCGTCGAAGTCTCGCGTCTCCCTGAGGATTGTGGAAATGCACTCTGAAGCTGCCTGCATGGACTTGTCTGAGTCTAGAGCGCTGAATATGAAGTTGAGCAGAGGTGAGTTCACGATCTCGTTGATGGGGACCTCTCGTAGCCACGAGGTTATACACTCGTAGAGCTGCGGGTTTAATGCGGCTTCGGCTTCACGTCGAGAATTAGCTGGTGAATGTATTGGGGAAGACGAGCCTGAGGATGCACTTACAAGACGACTGTGCATAATTTATGAGGAGTTGGACAACATGTGGTGCGTTGTCTTGCAAAAGCTCTATTGTCCTCTTACTGAGCTCTTCTTCCTAAACGAGAACCGATTAGACTCTGACCTAACGCGCGTCGTCTCACCACCACGGAGTGTCGTCGGGGAATAAAAAGGCAAACGTCGTGCTGGTGTGCTGCGATCCACGTACTGTCAGGGTGATTTTGCGTCCTTCTGTCACCTCTTCGGGTAAGACTCTGAGGAAATCTAGGATGCATGCATGGCTAGTAGCTTGATCGAGAGATGATACGACTACAGGTAAAACATCTTTCCAGTCATTCATCTGGATGGCCAGGATAGCCAAACATACGCAAAGTTGGACTCTTATGGGCTTAGGGCCAGGCGCGTACAGCTGCAAGAGCTCTAGAAGCTGGTTGCGCACGGCCACTATCTCGCTGGGGGGAACTTGGCTCTGGATGTCGAAGGTGATCTAATATCAAAGTGACTGGTTAGTGCGAGAGCGCTGACACAACATTTGGCAAATGGGGCGTTGGCACCTTTCCCTTCAAAGTAGTGGCGGCGAACAGCTTGTCGGCAGGGTCAGCGGCAGATTTCAGGATGTTGACAGATTCGGCCCACGCCGCAGACTAGCATCGTAAGTCAGCACTTCAAGCATCGCCCTACAGCCGCAACTCGCCATGTACGCACCGACTTCTGGAACTCTCCCAGATACACATTAGCCCGCCCCTTCTTTTCCGAGTCCCCACCCCGCATGGTCAGCATGGCCTGAAGCACATCTGCCAGAGGGAAAGCCTGCTGCGCGCCGTTCGTAGCCATGATGCGCAGCGTGTGTCGGGTGAGGTCAGGTCAAGGGCTGTGGGGTGGGTACGCAGAATGACGGCAAGGCGTTGCTACTCTGTACCTAGCCCTGTGGAAATCCGCCGAGGTCGCAAAGGTCGCCACGGAGGAAAGGAAAGGAAAGGAAAGGAAGCGGCAATAAAAAGAAGACACCTGCGAATGTATGGGCGTACTGCAGGTGATGTAACTGAGACGTTGAGCCGAGGGCAGCTCCGGGAGTAGAAGATGGGCGACAAGGCTCGCCAAATGAGGGTGTAATGTAGAGTGGAAGTCGGGGGGTTTGGGGGATGGAGAGCTTCGATATCACAAGCAGGAAGAAAAGGAGGGGCCAATAAAAATAAGGTGAATCTACCTAACCTACCTTGGGTACCTAACACGGTACAAAACTACCTACGTAAGTACCTAGCGTATTGGTTTGGCTCTTAAGGAAGGAGTGGCTTAAGTAGGTAGCTTATGTAGAGTAGATGGTAGTTCCCATAAAATGGCGGGGTTGAGTTGTGGCGCATTATCTTTATTAAATGCATTAATCTTATATAGTATTATATCTGCATGCATTATCCATCAAGGCCAAGTCATCTACCTAGCTTATGTACTTTAGAAGTTAGGACGAGATAAATGGATGTCACGTCTCAGCCTTTAGCTACCTAACCTAGGTAGGTAGCCTTGCCAAATTTCCAACTCGAGCACACTTCTACACGCGTTGATCTACCTACCAATCCCAGACAGCTTCTTCCAACCTCCAACGAGCCTCACAAATCAATTACGCCAATCCGATCCCAAACCCCCTTTCCGAACAAAATGACTGGCCGTGGAGGTGGTGGGCGCAAGGTCTTGCTACCCCCCATCAACTTTATCTTCAAGCTCCTTCAAACCCACGCGCCCGTCAAGATCTGGCTATACGAGCAACTGTCAATCAGAATCGAAGGGAAGATCAGAGTGGGTGACCCGCGCGATCAATCTTCTGCCTATATTTTCAGCCCTGACTTACGTTGCATATTTTGTAGGGTTTCGACGAGTTTATGAATCTTGTGGTGGACGATGCGGTAGAAGTCAAGCAAGTTTCGAAGACGAACCCGGAAGAGAAGAGAAGGGAACTTGGTGCGTTCATGGCAAAAACTCTAGCTAAAATATGTGGGACACGGCTAATTGTTTTTAGGGCAAATTCTATTGAAGGGCGATAACGTATCTTTGATTCAAGAAGCCGTATGATTACGAACGACAGCTCACAACGAGGCATACCCCGACGATGAAATAGGATTTCCTCATACAGTGTAGGACTGGCATAACCCTTCACAATATCTGTCCTGGAGAACGGGCACGGGTTAAACAACAAGGTGCAAGTAGATGATCAGTATGCTTGTTCTAATATCTCCTATTGCCAGCAGACTGTTTGATTTGGCCATCACCTAGAATGATGCCGTCTAAGGGTTGGTCATGAGGTCCAACAGGGATAGTCTCCCCCGCCGAAGGGGGGAGAAGCTGTTCCTTAAGAGCTAGAGCATATAGCAATACAGACGGGCCGTCGTTAGATGAAGTGTTCTCTATCCCGGCAGCCAATGCATAGCGATGTAAGAAATAATCGTAAAAGCCCTTGCCATGGCCAAGTCTGCGAACAGCGCCGGTCTCGGGGTCAAGATCGAAGGCGACACCGGGCAGGAGGACCAGGTCGAGCGATGCATCGGCAGACCTCTCCCCATCCAACTCCCCGATGCTGCGCTGTCGCTCGTGGACGGTAGCACCGTCGACGCTCGGAATGCCCCACCTGTCCCTCTGCAGGGACTCGTAATCCCGAATGTCTCTTAGACTTACCATGTCCATCAGTCGCACCGGCCCCTCTCCGGCAGGCAGACCGGACTTGTGGAGGTACGGTACGAAGACCTGCTTCCCAGCAGCGAGGGCGTGTCTGACAATAGAGTCTGTCTGGATCTCAGAGCCTGGCATGGATAGATAAACGCCTACTGTTTTCGCGTCCTTATATGGTCTAAAACCGGACAAAGTATCGAAGACAGCATTACCTAAAACATGGTGATGTGGGTTTAGAGGTAGCTCCTCTATATTGTATATGTCGTGCGGGGTTGCTTACTCTGAGATGTTATAGCGTCCGGCGCAAGTTTGGATAGTCGTTGCTTCATCAGCGAGCGCAAGTGAGTCTTGGCCGCATGAAGGGCCGACGAATTCATTTCCGGCTGTTGCTGTTGCTGTTGGTAGTCCGGCATGCTCGATGCAAGGAGCTAGGAGTGGATAATATTAATCAGAATGGGGACATGATTCCCGGGCCAGACAGACACGGGACGACTACAGCTACACCTCGTACCTGGGTGAAGGTGCTGCAGGTACCTACTCAAGTGAACGGATGCTGACATGCAGTACCTTTTGTATCGTGGTTGTGTAGTGTATCTATCCAAGTACCTGTACGACTTAGTCGAGGGTGACTCGACAAAGCAGCAGGAAGAAAAGAACGGTGACAAGGTATAGCAGCAATCTAACAAATGAATTGTCTACCTCATCTCCACTACCTACTGTACCTACTCTCAATCAACTCCTCAAGGTAGTTAGGTAGTGAAGTGCAAACATACAGTATGCGTAGACAGATACCCAGATCGGTCACGTTATGGGCAGGTTGATGATTCCGATGAGGCTAGATCGCCCACCTACACATGTAATTCTCGCAGTATATTGTGGGTTCTACCAGGTAGGTACGCAAGGTAGCGTGCTTTAGGTCTGTCTAGTGCCGGAAGGAGAGGGCGGTACCGGTACCAGTACACGGCCCTTCTCGAAACGAAAGTATGGAACTGAAGCGTACGACACGAGTGTGACGGCAAGGGGAATACCTGCATTACATATGCGGATACTACCTACAAGGTAGGTAGATAGACGGCATGGTACCGATCGTGGAGCTTTTGCTATTTTTTTATCTAATCCATCAATCTAATCAATCAATCAATCTCTGCTATATTTCCTTCTTTTAAAACAACATCAAATCCTGACGTTATTCCATGTTACTAAACCCCACCTACATACCCCTAGGATCTCAGGAGGTAGCTACGAAGGATTGTAACCCGTAACAAAAATAAACGGAGTTACCTACCGTGTAATATTCGTTTTTTTTCTCGGCGTGTGCTTGTAAGTAGGTATGTAACTGCTCGATCCGAGATCATGCCTGCCGTCTGTGTCATCTGGCGTGAGAAGCACTTACCTTGCTCTCTTCCTTCTAATGCTCGTAGCTGTCGTATATGTACTTTCTTGTCTCACCCACCATCCTTATCCACTTTCCCGACTGACCTGCCTCCGCATAGACACGCTATAGACACACTAGCATTCATCCATCCCTCTGTACTTCGTACGGCGTGACTTATACTGTACCTACTACTACCTAAGTAATTAATCAATAGCGCCTTCTTCTAGCCGCTACCGAACCATACTACCTACCTAAGATACCTACCACTAATTACGCCATTCATTTTTGCCCGTTTACTTACATCCCACACCCCTCAAAGGTCCACCCTCTCCTTCTGTATTTGTATGCCCCTATGACCAACTAATGCCTCACGGCTCTGCACGACCTGCAACACCTGCAACACCTGCAACGGGCCATGACGATTCGTCCCCAGCCGTGCCACTCGACCCCCGAAACAGTCAAGCCTTCCCGCTGGAGACGATCCCACCCGAACGCCAACATGGGCGATCCATAACCAGATCCCCGTCCAGGACTCGGTCCAACCCCCCGTCGAGCTCCACAGCCTCAGCCGTTGTCTCTGCGCAAGCCCCCACGCTGAGAGCGACCTCCCGCTGTCATTCGCCAGCCGGGCACTGCAGCCTGTCATCAGGCACTGCGCCAGCTCCCTCTCCCTCTCGTCGCTCTCCTCGGTCTTCGCCGGCAACTGGTACTACTAATACCACTGCTCCTACCACCACTGCCCTTGGTGTCCTCCTGCCCGGCTCGACCCCCGCCGATATAAGTCCTCTCGCTCTTCGTACCCCGAGCGATGCTCCTCATACCTCCCATTTCCAAGACGAGGCGACCCTGTTGCCAGTTATCCATGATCGCCGAGGGACCATGTCCAAGGCACCGCTCCTCCTACGCTCCTCGCCGGGCTTTGGTACGGGGTCATACGGCGCAGCACCCATCCCTCCCGAGGTAGCAGAGGAGGGAGACCAGCATATTCACCATGCTTCCTCGATGTCTCGGGAGAGCACAGAATCGACACGCGAAAGACGTCACCAGTCCGCCAGTACAGGTCGGTCCGTAGCTTTCCGCGCAAGCACATCCTCAATAAGCCGGAGACGAAGGAGCCAGTCCGACGAGATAGGGGGCTCAACCGTCGTAGGCGGTCTTGAGGGTCGCTACGGCGTCCCCGACACCGCTCTGTTGAATGATATTCTGTCAGATAATAAATCTGACGGTTCTGCCGCAGAGGAGGGAAGCGGCTTAGAAGAAGACGGCGATGCCGTTAGTGACGAGCAGGCCGAAGATCCCCCTGACAATTCGCCTTATCCCCAAGTCCGCGCCTCTGTTGCGCCAACCGATAATACCACCCTATCCATCAATACTCCTCGCATGTGGATACTGTCTGGCCTGTTCTCTATCCTCGGATCTTCCACCAATCTGTTTTTCTCTTTACGATACCCCAGTGTTGCCATTACTCCTGTTATAGCTTTGCTTCTCGTCCACCCGCTCGGCCTGTTGTGGGACTACATGCTCAAGCGCCCGGATGACCCGCCCGAAGAATTCATAGATGGCTCACGCACGTCTATCACCGGCCAGGGGCCCGAATCTTCGCCCTCTCTTCGTAGAACGAAGAGGAGCCGCGCCCAGCGGCTACGGCTCTGGCTTGCCCAGGGATCCTGGAATGAGAAAGAACATAGTTGTGTCTATGTGAGCAGCAACGTCTCCTTTGGCTTTGCATTTGCAACAGACATTATCGTCGAACAGACCCAATTTTACAAGCAGGACGTTGGCATAGTCTATCAGCTCCTCCTCACCCTGTCGACGCAAATATTAGGCTACACATTTGCCGGTTTGACCAGGAGGTTTTTGGTCCGCCCCAGCGGCATGATCTGGCCCGGCACTCTCATGTCAGCAGCCATGTTTACTACCCTCCATAAAGAGCAAAATGAGGTAGCAAACGGATGGAAGGTTAGCAGATGGAACTTTTTCTTTGTTGTCTGGCTGAGCGCCTTTCTGTTCTACTTTCTACCAGGATTGTTGATGCCAGCACTCAGTTACTTCAATGTTATCACTTGGTTTGCCCCTGATAATGTCGTGGTAGCCAATTTGTTTGGAGTCGTCTCTGGCTTGGGTCTATTCCCCATCACGTTCGACTGGGCCCAAATTGCATACATCGGCTCTCCCTTACTCACGCCTTTCTGGGCCTCCATGAATGTTATCGGCGGTCTAGTCATTGTCATGTGGATCATCGCGCCCATCGCGTACTACTGCAACCTATTTTATTCGTCATACATGCCTATCCTCTCAGCATCAGTCTTCGACAATACAGGTCATATATACGATGTCGGTAGGATCCTCACGCCCGATTTTCTTTTTGACCGGGCCGCCTACTCGAAATACAGTCGGGTATATCTGCCTATCACGTATGTGTTGAGCTATGGGCTCCAGTTCGCCGGTCTAGCCTCACTCTTGACGCACACGGCGTGCTGGCACGGGAAAGATATATGGACACAATGGAAGAGGTCCCTTAAAGAAGCCGGGGATGAAGACGGGCCAAGTTATCAGCCTCTAGAGAGCGATGGAAATGGTGTGGCATCGTTTCGGAGAAACGAGAGCGCTATGTCGTCGAGTGCGAATATCGAAGATCTGCTCAATCGTGAGGATGTGCATAATCGTCTGATGAGGAGGTACAAGGACGCGCCAATATATTGGTATCTGTTGACATTTATTTCAATGACGGCAGTTGGCATTTTTGTCGTTGAATAGTAAGTATCCCAGAAAACCGGCTCACTACAGTGGCCTAGACTTACACGCACTATCTTACTAGTTATCCTGTGCATCTGCCTTGGTACGGGCTGCTGCTTGCATTAGGAATATGTTCTATACTCTTCATACCTATCGGCATTGTCATGGCAGTGACAAATCAGCACAGCAGCATCTATCTTATTTGCCAACTCATATGCGGTGCGGTATTCCCAGGGCGGCCGGTCGCAAATATGGTCTTCGTTACCTATGGATACATCTCTTCTGCGCAAGGTATCAAATTCGCCGCGGATTTAAAGCTAGGGCATTACATGAAAATTCCACCCCGAATTCTATTTTCAGTGCAGATGGTAGCAACCATCATCTCATCAATCACACAGATCACTGTTCTCAACTGGATGTTCCGTAACGTTCCAGGTATATGTACGCCTTCAGCCATCAACGGCTTCACCTGTCCGATTGCTCGCGTTCACTTCAACGGTTCCATATTGTGGGGTGTTGTTGGGCCAGCCGAGTTCTTCGGACCCAATGCTACTTATAGACCTTTAGTGTGGTGCTTCTTGATCGGCGCAGTAGCCCCTATCCCTCTGTGGCTCTACGGCCGGCGGAGAAAGAATTCTATAGTTCGAAAAATCAACTTGCCAGTGCTTTTTGGATCACTGAGTTGGATTCCCCCGGCAACTGGTCTTAACTTCTCGGTGTGGGCGTTGGTCTGCTACATCTTCAACTACTTGATTAAAAATCGAGCAAATGCTTGGTGGGCTAAGTACACAATGACATTAAGCGCAGCGCTGGACTCGGGCTTAGCATTCGGTATCGTCATCGTGTTTTTTGGCTTTATCTATCCAGGTTGGATGGACGGTTTCAGCTGGTGGGGGACAGAAGTATATAAGCAGGGCTGTGACTGGCAAGCTTGCGCCTATCGTACAGTACCGAACGGGTCCCATTTTGGTCCGGGTTCCGGTTGGTAGATAACGACGAGTTATGGATATATTTTCGCGGGGATACACCGCAAGAACCTGGTTAGAATTTGGTATTTACTGGTGTTCAGGCCAATACTAGACTTGGTTATCAACGAAGTATGATTGGCGTTTTTTTAAATTCATAACATAAATTAAACTTTTCTAAAATACTGCTATAATAAGTGATTTTTTAAAATGTAAAGACCAAACTTTAGACATACCTTTTCTTTTAAGATATCTATGGGCTATTTCAGCCAATCGCAGTTTAGCTAATTCTGAAAGCATGGTTTAGAAAGTTGCCTCAGAAGTGAAAGGATGTTGTATTGGAAAAGGTGGTCTGTAGCCGTACAGAAGCTAGCTAAAACTGTAGTGGTCTCATTACCCCCCCACACCTTCCTATTACCCTTCGCACCTACAGCACCCGGACTTCGAGATCGGTGGTTCTGGAGTGATCCTATTCATGGACTGTGATTAAAAGTTCCATGTACATCTTAGCTTAACTAGGGCTACTCCAGCTCTGGGACTTCAACCATTCTTTTCTAGACTCTACTACGTAGGTTGATAACCTATGTTCTCTAACAAGCGACACCGGAGTAATCACCTATCTCTTTAGGTGCCGACTTAGCTTCTTAAAAGTGGAAAACCGGGACTATGTAGATAACCAGATATGCCAATCAGATTAGTATATAATTCTTAAATAGATTCTCATTGGCATATGCATATTCCCGGTTTTCCACTTTTTACCTACCTTATCTACTGTTAGAAATACACCTTTAGGAAGTAGACCAATAATTGACCGGTCACGCCAAACTTTTGGCGCAGTGGTTTTTCCTAACATCTACCGACCCTGCTAAGGTAAAATTATACATATATTATGACTAAAAGTACAAAATTAAAACTCTCTATGCTGCCGAAAACATTCCCGCCTTTCAACCATGTCACGTTTAAGCATATACATATTTTACCTTACCTGACACCATACTTTTCCCCAACCTTATTTCACAGTCCTTTACATTTCCAGTATCCCCTAGTATCATGAATAAGAAAGGTGTTCTGCCGCTATCAAATCAACAGACTCAACACCCTCCTGGGATGAGTCACACCTATAGCCTCTCCCAATTCTTCGACGCCTTCGGGCAGCTTCGGGTGCTGTCCTCTCCTGTAGCGTAACACACCCATAAATTCTTCGATGTTGTTTCCGTTTCGATTAACAGGTGCAGCTGCGTTGCGTTCCTGGTCCTCCAGGAACATGCTGTGAATGCCAACAACCTTGCCGCCAACAATGACAGGACTACCTGAGTTCCCTAGTATATATATTAGTCGGCTAGTCTTAATGACTGATAATTTTGGAATCTTCCGCGCTTACCCCCTACCGTATTTATTCTATGCTCAATCGACAAGACACCATCTGCTTCGGTGCACGATGCCGATCCCTTAGACCAAATCAAGTGTTCCCCAGGATTCTTTTCAGGCATGTCTTTGGGGAAACCGATGATTAGTCCTTCCTCGTCGAAGAATGCGCTGGGTTCTGGGTGATACTGGAGGATACGGACCCCCGGATCAAAAGCCTCTGCAAGAGCGACCATGCAGAAATCATTCTTAGCGTATTGCTCCTGTCCTTTAAGTGACTTAATGGGACTGGCATGGCACGCGACTGCAACGCAGTTCTTAACACGTTCCGCAGATCGGTGCTGGCGCTTATCTGGAATAAGGACCGCCCACTTCGCAGGTCCCAATTTTCGATGCCACATGAGGTGAGCCGATGTCAAGGCATGGAACTTGCTGACAGCAAATGCGGTTCCCTTTATTATATATTCGCCTCCATTGGGTAGTTCGAAGTGCGACTCTAGTTTGAAGATGCCTTTTGATGGTTAGTCACTCGGAGGATGACATTATGTATGTTATGTATAGCTAGAAGCAAATCTTACCACTGTAACGTTTCCCCTGTCCAATGTCTCCCTCATTAGCCTCGCCGCGTAATATTGGCGCCTTGGTGACAAGGCCTTCATATTGGAAGGGAGCAATGGCGGAAGAAAGATCCCAGCTAACAATTCGCGCGCTACTGTTGGAGCCTAGACCGGCGAAATATGCATCGTCCAAGCTGTCTAGATACTTGTCGATATCGTGCCATTTTCCGCCCTCAGAATATGACTGCACGTGGTGCTGAGTGCTTTTGGAGTAGACCGGCCCAACCCATAACCATGGAATACTAATAACATGGAGTTAGTACACGGTATTCTCCAGATGAAGGGATCGGGCATGACTTACCGCAGAGATAACAATGAAGCTAAACGGCAATAGTAGTAGAGAAAATTGCCCAGATACAAGAAAGCTTCATAAAAGGGTGATGTAAAATACATGGCTTTGTTTTATAGAGAGCTGCAATATAAAAATGATATGGGGGCAGGCGTTTTCGATATCAAGAGACCAAATAGGTCAAAAATGAGTTTGCCCTTCGGAAATCGCATTGCCAAGGGAATCATTCGTGAAAATATATTATAAGAGAATATAGAAAGTAAAAGAAGAAACAGAGAGAACAGGAGAATTAAGGGCGGTTGACTAGTATAAATATCTTGAACTTCTAAGAGAAACTCGGCAAGCTTAGGACCATGCATGAGGGATAGTCCGATTTGGGGGCGTGGAGGCATTGGGGGGAGTGAGTAGAGGTTTTAGGGGGAGTGAGTGGAGGTCTGCATGTCAACTTTCAGCCGCTCTGGCGGGGTAGGTAGCTGAGCATAGGATATCTTGATTGAAGTTTCTCTAAACGAAGGAAATATTGTGCTATGATATCAGATGCTGCCAACCAAAGTGTAATGTAAATAAGAGCACAGTGCATCAATTATAGGCCCTGTGTCAGGCGATAAAGTCGCAGCTAGGTCGCTGTAGGACCCCCAAGGGTATCTGTATCAATTACTACTATTATATAAGGAGTAGAGTCCTCCCCTATTCTTGAAGGGCTCAGGGATCAATGATATTGAGCCCGAACCCCATACTACTACCTAGTTGCTACCTAACTGCTTGTGCTTGTGTGACCTATCTTCACTCTAAACCATATCCTCTGACACCCTGCTAGATGTAGCTTTCTAACTCCGTACCCATTGCTCATTACATAATGCCTTGTAGACGCGAGATGGAGTGCTTCGCAGTCTTGTGTTAGAGATCACTTCGTGGGTACTAGTAAGATTTTTACTGCAGAGGAACTGTCAGGGAGGGTCTCTTGAAATATACAACTTTTCCATTGCTTTTTTTTTTTGCATCACGTGATCAAATCCGGATAACCGGGAAAACTACCCCACGACTAACACTACCTATCTGCTGCTGACAACACCTCACCAAAACAAGCGAGCCATACATATGTTGTTTACATGTTGCAGACAATTGGGTATATGCATGCAAGCTCATCTCTTTAATTTTAAAAAGATAGAAAAAAAAAGGGAAGAGAAGCAAGACCGAATTTAACATCAAGCTATGCATGTCTAAGTAGGTAGGTTAAATTATCCTGTCAGGTATATTAAGCATATGGCTTGCAGCTTACTAAAACATCACTGCTTTGGTATTATCATGTCTTAATATTTGTTCTATGGCTATAGGCATCTGTGCACTCTGTGGTGTGTGTGTGTGTAAATCCAACGATGTATTTTTTAAATCTACCGGAGAGTCTTGGCACACTGTAGCTACCTACAGTATCTACCTAATATAAGGCTTTTACCCTTGTTACTGTAAGCACGTGAAACTGCCGTACAAAAGAGGTTGTTTGTTGTTTCATCACACGGATCATTTGAGAGGCCGGGGGTCTCAGCAGGGTTCTATGGCCTGCCGATCAAACGATCCTAGTCTAGTAGCCGCCTAGGCTAAACTATATTTTACCTTTAACGATCAACTTGTCGGCCACGTAAGGCTTATTTTTTCAATGAGGTGGAGCTGTGTAGGACTGCTCTGTAGAATCTAGATAGACGATACTACCCACCTCCAACCTACACCACAAGCTCCCATCATCCCAGTCGACCGCCGGGATTCTCGTGCTCATGTCCCTGCCCAACTCCGCGCTTGCTGATCTCTACACCTTCGGCTTGGGCACTGTTATGGTACATATCGTCTAGTACCTAATACCTTGGTAGGTATCCCGGATAAGTGGGTCCCGGGGCTCCCCCGGGCCACACGGAGCCTAGGAAATACTATATGTGCTCGCGCACTCTATGCGCTCCATTTAGATTCTTCTTTCTTAGACTTAACAATGAATTCTATTGATTCCGTTGGTATGATGCACAGGTTACTATTCCCTACAAGTAAGACTCCACCTAACTGTGAGAATAGGCTCCTCAATGCCAGTCGTGTTGTTTAATGGTGAGTATTCCAGGTACCCGGCCTCGGTTCGTGTAGAATGAACTGCCATGTTTTATATCTCGAGTTGAAGCATTCGTTTTTGATATCTGATACACTTAGACTTGATGCATGTTAACGTGGTGAATTGAGGGGACAGGCCGTCGAAACCCCTCTCTAGGTACGCAAACTTGTCGGATTAACGGGTAATGGGCGATTAGAAGATACATGGGTTTACTGCAGTACGAATGCGATTGCGTGCCTCTGCCTGGGCCGTGTAGTAGGAAGCATCATAATGCAGCAACGGGGTGAATCATTGACACTAGCCTTGCACAGTGCCATATAGTCGTTGTCGGGATATGCACTTGTGCTTAGATGAGGCGTGAGACTGTTGGCAGCAATGCTGTTGTATTTCGATATACATAAGATCACGATATACATGTATAGCGAAAAAGACCGACGCCGCCGGGCGGCAGCCGAGAGGAGAAGGGTGGCGGCAGCAGTGGGAGATGGTATGGGATTTCAAGCAAGCAACATGCGGAAGATGAGATCTGATCTAATTTTGTATAGTATACTGAGCACCGTATTTTAACCCTTCCGCTGTCTACAGTCCCAAACAGGCCAAAGACAGCTGAGTGGTTGGTTGCACCCTTGTAAACTCTACGATAACCTAGGGTTGATGTGGGTTTGTTTTTTTTTGCGCTGCTGTTCTGGTGCTAAACATCACTCATAGGCATTGCGATGGATTTCGCTTTTCGTATATTACCTAGGAATTATTATAATTGGTTGACCTTGTAAATGTTTAACTCACAAACATTCAGGTAATCTAACTTAGGCAGAAATCTCGAGGGCGATCCATTGATAAGTCTCTTTTGTGTGACGTGACTAGTAGCAACACCCCCTTACTTGCTTCTTCATTGGCCAGTCGCAGCTTTTCTATTTAAGCTCAGCGTGTCCTTCTTGTTTTCATTCAATAGCTCTAGTTTTGCACACTGCCGACAAAATACAACTCTGAAAGTTGCGAGTGTCATCGAGACCCTCGTCACGCCTCCGATCCCCTTCAACGAAATTCCTAGATGCGGTGGATGCTTTTCATACCTTCGAGATTCCCGCCAGCTTTATCTAGTTACTCCGTGTCTGCCAATCAACAACGAAGATGTCCTCTCCTCTGCATATTCTAGAGCTGCCAGTCGAGGTATGGTTCATGTTTATGCAGTACCTATCGCTCGAAGAATTAAAGCCTCTGAGGTTTACCTGCCGCTCATCGGCCGCCTTAGCAGCACCTCGTCGATTCGCCCGTCTTTCCATATCGCGGCTAGATAACGATCAGGATAAATTTAAGCAGGTGACCAGTAATCCCGCTCTCGCATCGTATGTGAAGGAAATTATCTGGCATGAGTTTGACTCAAAAAGATTGGAACAATTCCCTCACGTTAAAAACCCAATAACGAAGCGCGAAATAGTTGCGTTTGAGAGGAGAATCGGGCGCTTGGAAAATCTCACAACTATCACTGTCCGCATGGAGGAGAGATGGATAAAGTATAGACTAATTCGCAGATTCCTTTCGCCCCATCCACTCGACGATAAATATGAAACCAAAAGCCTCGGTGTGACCATTGCTCTCATGGCGCTCTATCACCCCTCGTGCAATATCCGCACACTAAATCTTGCCACCATAGTGCCAGTGCTAGGCGCCGGCGCGCAGTCTCTCCTTGCCAGAGACACGCAGGCATTTCAGCATCTGACAAGCATCAGTATATGCCCCTTTCCGAGAAACAGAAGCTACGACATGAAGGATGACATATTCATCCGATGTATTCAAGCCGCCAAACAACTGGAGAACCTACAGATTTGTTTTCCAGGACCCAAGCGCTTCCATCCTGAATGGCCCCTTAGACGCTGGAATATGCGCTTTGTGCGGACACTATTCAATGAAGCTCACTGGCCGTGCCTCGTCTCCTTCCGGATGAAAAGATATCCATGGTTCAACCTCTTGGACAGGCCTTTAGGCGATGGTGCACGTGGGGTGTTTGATATCCAGGACCCCGAAGAGTCGCTCATTCTATGGATCAAGGAGTGTACCACGAAGGCCATAGCGAATCTTGGCCCACGGTTGCGCGAACTCCATTTGCACAATTGCCTAGTTGGCTGCAAGGTTCTCAAGTGGCTGAGAGAGCGACAGATATTCCCAGAGCTTAAGTCTATAGTCCTTAGCCATAACGACAGCGAGTTTGCTCGGGAGTTTCGTCCCCCTCCTGAGACTGTACTCGCTTACCTTGGAATGGAGATCACCGAGGCCCAATTCGAAGACTCACTTCGGCCTTCACTTAGACGATATTCATTCCATACTACGGAAGAGGTGATGCCGGAATGTCGGATGTGCTGTTCTTCGTTCACCCTGGAGGGGTACGATGTCGAATACGGGGGGATACGTCGGATGGTCCAATTGATGAGGACGAAACCTAACGTTAAATGGCTGGAGGCTTTTTTTACTTAGGCAAAAGGCCTTGGGCGATAAATTCTCTAGACCCTATAATAAGATGTGCTTATATTCATCTTTTTTAGCGATATAATAATATGGAATCTCTGATTCCCTAGGGTATCTAGGGTATTGAGACGGCGTGGGCGACAGGACCACATGGGGATTAGGTTGATTAGGTCATCAAGACTTAGTTTTTCTTTTTCTTTTTAAGGTAGTTAGCTGAAGCTAGTACTTTTTACAGACGGCTACGCCTTTCAGCAGCCCCTTTGAGGGCCTGCTACTTCAATATATACGTTTGCGTTACTAAAATACTGTTTTTCTTAGCCTCAAAATCTCTAGAAGTGATCGATATGACCGTGGTCAGTCCTCTGGAGTGCGTAGTGTGTGTGTATTACACGCTTCGTTTCAGTATTAGGAATCAATTCATCTTTCCGTCGAGTATTATACTATACTCCTTCTAAACCCTTCTTCTTAGCTACAACAAGCTTCGTCTACACCCCGAGATTCAACTCACTGACACCAAAGTATCAAAAATAAGACGATAAGTTAATAAAGAAGGAGCCTTTTTAGTTCTTTACAAACTGTGAGCAACCCAAATGCGCATTGGATATTCAATAGCCAGCTAATACAAGTATTTGGTACATACTACATACACTACACGCCAACACTAACAAATGCTGAAACGAAAAAGCGAAGATGGAATAGCTTGAATAAATACTTGATTAATGGTAACACTTTGGTTAAATAAAACTAAATCTGCGCTGCGATCATTGCGGTACGTCCCCCAACGCGGCTACGTTTCCCCTAGGTAGCTACTCACTTACCTATGGGTACGTAGGAAACCTCCAAGCGCCTCTAAGATATTTCAAGACTTTGACCTGTCTGCCCTACAAAATGGCCCAGATTGTCGGAGCTGCCTCCCTTCTTCTAGGTTACCTAGCCCCACCTAACCTAACCTAGCCTACCTATGTCTTTTCTAAATGGCTTCGGGAGTGGTTTCGCAAATGGGTGGCTTCCTAACCTTCTAAACCAGGCTGGTCAAGTTCAAAGGTATTGTCATTATTTATCTATACCTTAGCACAGGAATACGCCGTTCTAGCTTGAGCACAAACTACACTTTACGAATTTAGAAATGCAGTTCAGTCCTTTAATTAGACACTAAGAAAGGGTTGGCGTAAACGGCTGTGAGGCACATATATAAATTTATTCTTGTTGTATCATAATATTAGCAGTTTGAATCAACCCCCACACCAATACAGCATCCCATGTCAATATTGCCACTTGTGCGGGCAATATTCTTTTATCACAAGAGCCTCAAGAGTTAATAGCGAACGGTTCTGAGATGCATTAAGTAATTAAAGCCAACCGCCCCATGCGCCACCCAGATATAATTCATAGTGTCGAATTGGAAATGACGATGCCCACCCACCACCGTCAGTCGAATTACATACTTATAACTTAGACGCAGGACGAAATTTCCTCAATGACCTTATCCCCTCTATAGAAACAACAAGGCATAAAGGTATACGATGTAGTGAAACGCCATTCACAAAAGCGCCCTCTAGAGTGTCTTTCAATCATGATATGTTCGTTACTGCCCGGCGAAGCCTACCTCAGACTTATTTCTTAGAGTCGAGCCTCTGCGATCCTCTCGCGGGCACGGGCGCCTGGGCAGGAGGGGGCTTCGTGCTCGTAGCTGGCGTATACATGGTCGGAGTGTTCTTCTCAATCGTCTACTACATGATTAGCAAAGTAAGAAACTATTGCAACCCTAACTAATGCCTAGTAAAGAAGCCTCAAATCATAGAAAGGGGGTAAAATAATAAGAAAAATGGCGGGCGGTAAAAGGGACACAGACCTGTTGTGCCGTGGCAAACATCTCAAAGCACTCGCCGAGAACGTCATTAGTGGTGTGGCCAAGGGGTACGAGACCCGTGTCAACGATGGCTTTGATGTGTTCCTCGAGCTTGTAGAATTCGTTGCGGTCCCAGCGGTACCTATCTGGAAGCCCGCTGTTGTGGAGAAGTGCCAGGATTCCAGATATACCAGTGTTGATAGCTGCAATGATGGTCTGTGTACCGTTTGTCGCGAGATTTGGTTAGCAGTGACTGATATATGAGTCTAGGGGAAGCTTAGGTAGGTAGGAATAGGCAGTGAGCTTACAATTGGCAACCCATTATTCTTCGACATGGCTCCCAGGGCAGTCAAGACAGCACTCAGCGCCAATTGTATAAGCATCAATCCCCAAGCAATGACGCTGACAGCATGGTAATAGTAGGTGAACTTGGTTTTTTTAAACAGGACTTTTATACCAGCTTCTGTTAGCAATGTGTGTCGTGTTTGGCGTCAAAGAGTCAGATACACTTGCGCCCCTGAACATGACGATAGGAATAACACAACTGCAGACACTAAGATCTTCAGCACTTACTATCATTATACAACCCGTCCTTGAAGCCTCGAGGCGGCCACACACGACTCGTAGCGCGGATAACCTCCTCGCTCTCCTCGTCCTTGAGGACCCCGACGCCGCGGCAGAACTGCAGCCACTCGTCTTTGGACATCAAGCGGTAATGTTGGACTTTGCCATCTGGCGTGCTCAGCTTGGGACTGCCATTTCCCGATGGCGGGTTGGGAGTCGGTGCGGCCTCGTGATGGTGGCCGCCGCCCAAGTTGGCAAACGTGTTAGGCTTGGAGCCGTCGAATATGGTTGTCGTCGCCATTTCTGCCGCGTACACCGAATGACTTAGGGGCAAAAGATTAGAGAAACAGCAAGATTTAGACTAATTCATTCGTCGCCGATTCACGTTGACGATAGAGCCCAAGACTTAAGTTCTCGTAGAGCATAAGAGCATGTAAGTTCCAAGAGAATTCGCGGAGCCGTCGTCCTTTTGATACTTAGGTAGTTTATATCCCCTATTTCCTCAGCCACCAACTAGCGTTTGAAAGAGATGCGACAAACATGGAAGTTGCCATTGGCACATCAGGGCTATGTCGGGTAAGCGCGAAGGGGACGGCGAGAAAGAGAGACGCATAAGGAAAGCACTGATATTTATATTTATATGCGTGGTAATCGCGAGGAAGTCGTCGCTCATCTGCGTGCGAGCCCCTGCCACTACTTCTTCCAATCTACCAACCATTGCCTCATTCTTCCCTCCTCAACTCTGCGCAGGTAACCGAACAAAAATATCCAACGGCACCGCACACCCAACCGCATAATTCGGCATATCAACAACCTCGCACATGCGAAGATGTCCCGCCAGACTAACTAGCATATACGCCTCCGTCCTATCCATCCCCTTCTCCGCCTCCAACCAGTCAATAACGCCCGAGACCGCCTTCTTCGCCGCCCGCCGGAGCTCGCCATCCACGCCCAGACACATGAACTCCCTGCCCTCGCCCCCTTGCCCTCTCACAGTAGCAGCAGCAGCGCCCTCGTCCCGCTTCGCAGTCAACACCCAGGGGCTCTTGACCCAGCTCTTGCTCGCGCCCTTCTCGACCGTGACGCGGATAGTGGCGCGCATGCGCGTCTCGACCGCCGTGCCGCAGACCTCGCCGTCGCCCTGCGCGGCATGTCCGTCGCCGAGGCTAAGCAGGGCGCCGGGTACCTTCACGGGGAGGAACAGCGCACTGCCAACGCCGATCCACCGCGTGTCGATATTCCCGCCTGTTTCCAGCGGCGGGATCATCGGGTGCTCGCCTTCAGCGGGCGCGACGCCCACGAGGCCCAGGAACGGGCGGTACGGGATGCGGATCTCCTCCCCCTCCCCTTCCTTACCAACTAGGTTTTTGGTGCGAGTGGTGGGGAACACGATGTACCCCCTGTCCGCAACCCAGTCCTCTTGCCCGGGGCGCCCGAGCTCGAGGATCTTGAGCGCGCCCGGCCCGACGTTAGCGGCGAACTCGTCCGCGTCGCTCAGGATCCCGAAGCCGGGGAACACGGCCGTCCACCCGAAGTCCACGAGCGGCTCGATGGCGAGGAAGTCGACGCGCAGCACGTCGCCCGGCTGGGCGCCCTCGACGTAGACGGGGCCCACGCCCGGGTCTGCGCGGCTGAGGTCGAAGGACGAGAGCGCCGTGCCCGCTGCTGCGTTTTCGCGCGTGACTTTGCGGCGGATACGTTAGCCCGAGATCTTTCTAACTCATATGCTTATGTCTCAACTACATGGTGTATACGTTGAGCAATAGGTTGAGAGAACAAGTTAGATGTGAGGAGGGGAATAGATAAGTTTCCAAGGTAAGCAGAACCCCGGAAATCACAGGAGAAAGAAAACACACTCTGGTTCCCCCCTCCATCCGGCAATTCAAGCGTGATCTCCGCCCCAGAAGGCACCGTCAACACCGGCGGTATCGCCCGCGACCAGCGCAGATGGGAATTGTCGGGGTGGTTGTGGAGGTGGTAGTGGGATTTCGGGGTCGAAGCCATCGTTTCAGGGGTTATCTTTCCCAATTACCCCTCTCTATTATCACTCTTGTGCTTCTTTTCTTTCACCAACACGATAAAAGTGTTTTTATTGATTATCTTTTGTATTTCCACTGCGAGAATCGCAATTATTTGTTATAGACATACGATGCCTGGATAGGGTGCCACGGTTAAAGGAATGGACAGCGGAGAATGGAGGAGAGGAACATCACTTGCTAGATCCGCTTGGCAGAGGGTTATTATCTAGTTTATATAGGCATATAGATAGAGACGTAGGTTAGGTAAGTACCTAGGTAAGCATCCCATTCCCGACTATTCGCGTACCATCCCGCGCCTCGTGGTCAGCAGTCCCACTGGACAACGTATCTACGGGAGTAAGTTATGACGCCCGTTGATCTCAGAGAGGCTATTATTATCAGTAGTGATAGGAGTAAATAGAACCATTTGTATTTTACTTGCTTAAGATAATCAATCTATTTTACAATCAATTCTGGTATAACTACGAAATCGTTCGATTAGTTCTATGGCAAATTACAACCATCACATATTCACATCACGCATCATACACTCGAGAAATCATTCTAAATCATTATCAATTGCCCTCGAATAAATACTTAAGTAAACCAGATGGATGCATAACAGCTACAAGGTTCCACGCTCAGTGCCTTTATTTAGCTTTTCTGAACCCACGGCCGTAAATCAATCCCGGCCAACCTCAAAGACCCCTCATCATCCCCAAACGCGCTATCAATGCGTCGAGCCGTCTCGTAATCTTCGTCAAGACTGGCATGAGGTCGTAGTCTATAATCAAAGTGGGGAATCTTTTACAGCTTGTCGTAGTACTGGAGTCCTTGATTAGCGAATTATCAACGATTGTGGAAAAGGAGGAAAAACTTACGTTGCTAACATCCGGTACCTCAACCTTGATACCCTTGCGCTTCCGCATGGTCTCGACGATCTGGCCGACCTTGGAGGTCTTGTCGAGAGGTGAGCCACCAGGCAGTAGCTGCCAGTGGTCGAACACCATCTGGGGGAAGGCCTGGCCGGAAGTGGCTTGTCGGAGATCGGCGTTGAAACCGAAAGACTCCATGATGGGGAGGTAGGCCTTGATGGTGAACAGAGGAGTACCAGGGCGCTGCTCCTCGTTGAAGACGTGACCTCTTCTGCGGGTCAGGACACCGTAGACACCACCCATGGCGCTCTCAGGCACCTGGATCTCGACCAAGAAGACGGGCTCCTGCAGGGCAGGCTCGGCCAGCAGGGCAGCGGCGTACAGAACACGTCTAGCAGTAGGGATGATCTGGCCACCACCACGATGGATAGCATCAGCGTGCAGAGTAACATCAAGGATGTTCCAGCGGACACCACGCATGGGCTCCTCAGCGACGGGACCTTCTCTTGTAGCCCACTGGAAACCGGAAACGACAGAGTCCTTGATTTCGTTCAGGTACTGAACAGCCTTGCTCTGGTCAATGAGCAAGTTGGCACCGTTGCCATCGGGACCGAAGCACCAGATCTTTCGGGCATCGGTGACGTCCCAGCCGAAGTCATCGGCAAGCACACGGGCACGAGCCTTGAAATCATCACGAGGAGAAATCTTGCCGTCCTCAATAGTCTTAGCCAGCTCCTCATCCATGGGCTCAGCAACCATGTAAAGACGGTTGTGCTTGTTGGGAGATTTGGATAGAGCAGTGATGGACGACTTGCCACCAACGGTCTCTCGGTACTGGACGACGGGGTCCGAGAAGATGAGAGGAACACCGGCGTGATCCTCCTCGAGATCCTTCAAGCAGATCTCGAGATGCAGCTCACCGGCACCAGCAACGACGTGCTCACCAGAGTCGTTGGTAGAAGTCAAGACGCAAGGATCAGACTTGGAAAGACGCTTAAGACCTTCAACCAGTTTGGGAAGATCCTGGGCGTTCTTGACCTGGACGGATCGGGTGACGACGGGCGACACGGAGAACTTCATGACCTTGAGGTTGTGGGCGGTCTCAAGGGTAGTGAGAGTACCGGACTTGAGCAAGAACTGATCAATACCGACCAGACCAACAATGTTACCGGCGGGCATATCGTCGATGGGCTCGACCTTGCCACCCATCATCAGAACGGTACGCTGGATAGCCTTGATGAAGAGATCCTCCTTCTTGCCAGGAGTGTAGTTAGGTCCCTGGATACGGACCTTGATACCGGACTTGACAGTACCAGAGAAGACACGACCGAAAGCGTAGAAACGACCCTTATCGGAAGTCGGCACCATCTTGGAAACGTAGAGCATGAGAGGGCCCTTGGGGTCACAGTCACGGATACCAACAGCGGCCTCGTCATCAGGGGGACCCTCGTACAGGGTGTCGACACGGTATCTCTGGGCCGTGACGGGCGAAGGAAGGTGGAGAATCATCATCTCTAGAAGGGAGTCGGCAGCGGGTAGGAAAGTTCGCATAACAGCCTTGAGGAGCTGCTTGCCCTCCTTCTCTCGGTCCTCAGTGGGGAGCTTGAGCTCCAGCTTGGAAAGAAGGGTGGCGACCTCATCCTTCTTGAAGTTCATGACAGCGGCGAAGATCTTGAAGATGGGGTCCAAGATGAACTGGTTGAAAGCACGCTCAAGCTGCTTACCCTCGTGGGTGCCCTTGGTGGTCCACTTCTTGGTAGCGGCGTTGAAGTAGTTGTCACCCTAACACGGTGTTAGCATCATCACTTTGGCATCTGCATCCATGCGAATAAACGGCGATGCAACTTGAAAACTTACCCATAGACGCTCCATCATCTTGTTTCGGTCGACACCGAACTTCTTGGCGTAGCGGATGGCGAACTGGCGGATGGTGAAGGCCCAGCCGTGAAGACCGGAACCGAAAGCAACGGTACCCTTTTCAGGGTAGACCTGTAGGTCACCGAGAGCCTTGTCGAGGTAGGTGGAAATAACGACGTTGACGGACTCGATGGTTCGTAGGAAGGTCTGGTACAGATCCTCCTTGGAGACCTGAAGCTCGAGAAGAGCACGATCGACCTTGTTGATGACAACGACGGGCTTGATACGCTCAGTCAGGGCCTGACGCAAGACGGTCTCGGTCTGGACGCAGACACCCTCGATGGTGTCGACGACGACGAGGGCACCATCGGTGACACGGAGAGCAGCAGTGACTTCGGATGAGAAATCAACGTGACCGGGCGAGTCGATCAGGTTGATCAAGAAATCGGTACCATCAGACTTCTGGCCAACGATATCCTTGAGGTCGTCCTCGGAGGGCAGAGTACCGTATAGCGAGATGGCCGTAGACTTGATGGTGATACCACGTTCCTGCTCGTCGGCTCTTGTATCTGTAGCTCTCGCATCACCGGCTTTCGCGGTGGAGATGATACCGGCTTTGGCCAGGAGGGAATCGGTCAAGGTGGACTTTCCATGATCGACGTGGGCAATGACGGACATGTTACGGACATTGCTCGGCTTGTCCATAAGCGTCCGGATCTCGTCAATCGTGAAGCTATAGAGGAGGACATGGTCAGCGGATTGTGGCACGGTGGCAAGGAGTAAAGGCTTATCTCCGGGCGGGGTATGGTGTTTTTATTTTTCATGATTTTTTTTTTCCTTCTCTGCTTGTGGCGCTGACACCCAGCAATCGACGACCGAGACAGCCGAAAGAAGACGTCGACGTCTTGCTGCGGATAGGAAGGGATATGATATGATGAAGGATAGGGACGTAGACTTACTTAACCATTTTGACGGTGTTTTGCTGTTAACTTTACTATGAAACAAAGGCGTTAGTTACGAATGGTTACTTTTTTTCCTCGTAACAGATGTGAAATCGAGGGGAGAGCGGGGTGATGAGTATCAGTAGATCGTTCCACTGCTCATTTGCTCCTCCTACAACAAGAGAAAGTCAGTAAGAGAGGAGATGGTCGACGACGAACCTAGAAAATGGACAAAAAGTAAAGTAGAGATGGGGAGGAATGCACTCGCAAGCAACCACCGACCAGCTGTGGGTTGTTGCGAAAGGCAAAGATGGCGACAAGCAGGTGGGAGAGTGCGGGTGCAGGTGGTCGTAGGGAAAAAAAGGAAAATTTGTACGTGTAGAGGCAGTAGGTAATGGCAAGAGCAGGAGCAGGAAGGAGGGGTTGTTGCGAGGCGGGGCAACTCGATTAGCGCACTTTTTTCCTCGCTCCGTCGAATTGAAAATCGATCTTGTGCTGACCCAATCGAAGGGAGTGGCGTCACATGTGGGCCCTGGGCTGGGTGCGGGGTACGTACCTCTTCCCTAAGTACCTAAAGTACTGCGCTCTCCTGCCTTTTCCTGCCTTTCTCGCCAATGGCACACCCCGGCAGATCCCCGGCCGTCAACAATCAACCTCCCTAAGACAGACAGCCTAAGGTGGCGCCGTCGCGGCTGGTGGACAGTGCTATCAACAAGAGAGGGCTAGAACCCTCACGGACTAATAAATAGCACTTATTTCTTCTGCTTATCCGTGCAAATATCCCCTCCAACAAATCACGGGTGAAGTGTGTAGTAATTAATACCAAGAGAACTTACCAATTAGTTGGTGTATATGTGGTCGCAAGCTAGATGTTGCGTATTCTGAGAGTCGATTGCTCTACGAATTCTGTGCATTCGTTTATCATACCGGCCTTTTCTCGTCAACTGCAGCAAACCCGCCCAGTTAAGTACTTTTTACGGGTTGTCCTACCCACAAGTACCCAAATTTCTTAGTTGGAGCTCCAGCAAGCTTGCAGTATTACCTCGGTGCGGTGGCCCCTGCAATTCTGCACCTTAAACATACTTCAACACTACCCAGGTAAACTGTATTTTCGCTAGCAAACTCTGCAATAGCCTCTAGCAGATAGAAAAAAAGGCAATCACCCTCCTGAACCTCAGTAGGCAATCTGTCTTCCACTTCCACCCCCCAATTTCCTTCTATTCAACATTAGTGACTGTGCACCCAACACCCCCTCTATCAGATCTCAATCCTACTACCTAGCATCTAGCATCATCATGGATCCGTTTAACGAATTGCCGCCCGAACTCCGATTAGAGATTCTAATCGCTACCAACTCTAAGCGCTCGATCTTGCAGCTCATCAGAGCCTCGCCCATCATGCTTAGACAGTACGTGTCATTCAAGGAGTTTATCGAATGCAAACTATTTGACGTTGATGCGGAGTTCGACGACGATATGCTTAACGATGCCATAGCAATCATCCAGTTTCCAAGCCAAGGAGATGATCGTATGTCGTGGCTTATTATAGACCACGAGAAACTCTGGTTGGAGGGCTGGTTTGCCAGTGCTTGGAAGGAGAGGGCTCCTATAAACAACAAAGTAATATTGACTCAAGGTGAAATGAAGCGGCTGTATCACCGGCTAGTCATGGTAGTTGAGGATTACCTCACGAAAGCAACAGCTGCTTGCCCCGCCCGGGAGTATTGGTGTCTCCCGCATCGAGGAGGTCAATTGACGTTTAAAGACCGTGCTATATGTGCCAGGCTCGACTTGACACAGTGCAATAACGCAGAGCGACGGCGGCTTCTAAAAGCCTTTCTGAAGTATGAAGCGATCAGTAAGTTCTGCTACTTTAATGGCGTGAAGCGATGGCTTTGGCATCACAGGTACCATTCAACAGAGCAATTACTCGCGAGCCGCCTCCCAGTGTGGGAGAAAGAAGCTCTATATTGCGTTGAGGAGTACCTCCAATCTCTTTACAAGGCTGTGCTTATCCAATGCGGCAACTCTCAGCTACCGGAAACCCCTGCCGCTCAGCATATCTCTCACGCTCCCGATGCCAGAGAGTGGGAGGACTCTGAGCCGGCCGCTCAAGAGTATGTTGAAAGTCGGATATTTAGTCCCAGTCGACCACTTGGGACGCTGACATTGAATTTGTACGAACTTTGCCAATGGCTGGCCTGCTTTGGGTTGGATCTGGCCACCACTGTTGTTGAAGGAGCCACAGCTGGACAGCATGCACGGGCTATAGTTGGGGAATGGCTAAAAGATCTTGCAAAAAGGGGCCCGCAATGTGGTTTCTTTCGCACACTGGATTCTGGACAAACTGTCTCCTCCTTGCTTGGAGGTGATAGCATCTTTCAGGACGGCAATTATCTAGATGGCCCAGGCCTCTACCAGAAACTTTACCCGCGCATTGAGCATATGGAAGACTGGAATGGAATGGGAACTGAGCAGGACAAGTATCTTAAGCTGTACAGGTCCCGAGCATGGGTATTTCTCGACGACGCCCGCCTCTTCAAATCGGACGGAGAGGGGCCGCACTTCCCAGCGGAAGATGTTATGTTCCCTTGCATCCGATTCAACGACATCATTGGTTCTCGGTTGAATTTAAACCTCCTAAGCTGCAATCTCAGAGCTGCAGAGTGGACGCCGATGGAGGAGTCTACGCACTTATCTCAACTGCTCTCGCTCCAGGAAGCTTCTACAGTCAGAAGGGCCTGATCAACTAAAGACTTTTCTCAATATTCTGCTAGTGATGACACGTTTTCTAGGTTTGTATCTCGCCATTGAGAAAGAGCAACTGACGATGGGCGGAAACATGCGACATATGTGTCGAAATGATATTATGTAGTAGACTACCACTACCTTAAAACGACGGAGCGCCCCCCAGAAACTCGTGGCTCTAGATAGGACCTCGAGAACATTACATAAAGCTTAATGGCCGCCGTTAAATAGGTGAAACGCAACGTATAATATTTCATAACTATGTACCTTCTATTCCGAGTCCTTCTTTACCTAATTGATGTCCTTATAACGCTTTCTAGTACATGTTAAGGCTGACTGACTGTTAATGTCTAAACCTCAAGGAGGTTAAGACTACAGCACGGGCCTCAGCCCGGTCTATATAAGCTAACAAGATAGGCTTCACTGGTCTAGATAAAATTTCCCTCCTTGTGCAATAATAATCCCTACCTTAAGACAGCATGAACATCAAGCGTGGATGGCATGGAGAGACTATCGCTGTTTTCGGCAGCTTGCACAAGTCTTGCGGGGCGCGGCGCTAACTCTTCTGCCCGAAGAACTCTTCTCGGTCTGACTGTTCGGCTCATTAATAAGCTTCGAGCTCCCCCACCTTGACGCTTTGACTGTACCGAGCTATGGGCAGTTCTCCATTCAAAAAAGCCACTGCTGATTGGTTAAGAGCTCCAAGGTGTGCTGTCACCAGTGAGCTCAGCTCAGCTACCTTCCAATAGCTTTGGTGGGTACCCAGGCATTGTGTCATTTACCTTCGCCTCATTTGCACTCATCATAAGATAAACGTATGTTGCGAGACAACACTACCTTGCGCTATAGACCATGTAGATGTCTCTTTACCGATAGACGCATCCTTCATCCTCGGTGTATACGCGTACAACTCTAAAAGGCCCGGATGATTCACCTGGCGAGGCTGTAAGGTTCATCATATGGCCGCAGATACCAAATTAGTGATCTGAAAGCTTGTGTCCTGAGATGCATTAGGTTCGGCTACCGGCCTGACTCACGACAAGCTCAGCCTCATGTCAGGAGGAATTATCTAGTAATAGCACAAAAAAAAGGAGTTCAAGAAAAAATTTGACCTACAACAATTAAACAAATCTATAGAACAAGTTCATAGGTATGACGGTCTATGAATTAGTAGTGCATGTATTTTTGTTGTAGACTAGTACAACAGTGTAGACTAAGATGAGGCAAGAGAAGGCGAGAAAAATGGAAAAAATGAGCGACAGCGGAGGCTTTAAAAAATTACAACACGAGATGAATAATACTATAACACTATCTTTCCCTAGTGAACAATGCGCGAGCCATCTAATTACATAATGCCGTCCTCTTCATCTCACAGACCGCCACCAAACAAAATAAACACATAAAACGCCCAGCTATGCCGTGCCATATTACAAGTCCTGCACCTCAACTCGAACACGATGTGAGTGTGTAAATGCATCACGACCCGAGGATCTTCGCATACGCGTCCTCGACCTCGCCGGCGAGCTCAAGCAGCGCAACAATAACAATCTGATGCGTGAGATTAGGCAATCTGTCTCTATGCAGCCCGATCCACTCCAAGGGGGGCGTGGCCTCGCCCATGTCGCGCAGCTGCGGCGTCTCGATGATGGGCGGCTCGAGCGCCTCGTACTCGTACTTGGACAGCGGGACGTTGACCTCGGCCGTGATCTTCTGCTGCTCCAGGCCCTGCTTCTGCTCCTGCCGCTCGCCGGCGGCGCCGTCCTTCTCCGGCTCCGGCACGCCAGTGACCTTGATCGCCGACATGGTCGGCAGCTCGCGCCCCCACACCTGTGCGAGCATGCGTGAGTGCTTAGCCCACATGCCGCGGATGTAGCTGATGCGCGAGTAGTTCCACCCCACCTCGACCTTGCCCTCGAACGCGCTCTTGAACTTGTACTGGATCGTGCGGGACTTGCCCTTCTGCCACGTCTCCATCACGGCTTCCACCTTAGGCACCTTAAGGATGGTGCCGCCGCGTGAGCCGGTGGCGTTTTGTACCACGTGCTCGACCTGGATGTCTTTGACAGCCTTGGGTGCTTCGGGCCCGCGGACGCTGGCTAGGCCTATCCGCAGCTGGCCGAGGGTGAGGCCGAGAATGCTGTGGATACGTTGTTCTTCCATGCTCGCCGTGAATCTTGCTTGCGCGTTAAGGGCCTCGAGTTTGAAGACTTGGTGATCGGAGAAGGTGCTTGGGAAAATCCCCAAGTTGAGCGCCCTAAGCGTTACTACAACATCGGTGTCTAGGGATATAGGCGATTTTGCGGTCTTTTCCTCTGGGTCTATTTTGGTAGGAGGGGGCACCTCTGTGATAGACCGACTGGCCACCGACCTTCGCTTCATATACTTCTCGATCTCTCGTAAGGATGTCTCATAGTTCGCCTTGCGTTCCTGGATGAACCTCTGAATGGCTTTCCACAACGCGGCCCCTTGAGCCGCTGATGCGATAATGCCAAACACCTGGACGGCCTCTCCATCAAATATAGCCACGAGGCGGTCGCCAGAACGGCCTTTATGTTGACGAACATTATACATGAGAAATTCCATAGCGGATATGTCTGCGACGAGGAAAGCTTGGTAGTCAAAGGCAGCCTTTAACTTGAACTGACTGAAACCGACCGATGCTTGGATTTTGGGCGTCTCGTTCAACGCTTGCTCCCGCTCCGGCCATTTTATCGAGGTCCGGAGCTTGAAGCTGCGGAGCGTGACGAATCCGCTTAAACGGCCATCGCAGTTGATGCCAATCTCTTCGAACCCCAAGCATAGGTTTTGTTCCCAGTCCGATGTCTTCTTAGAAGAGATCCAGAAATCTTTAATAGCGAATTCAGGTTTACCAAGCGATTGGCCGAGGTCAATGGCAACGTCCAGGGCGCTGATGGAGATAGTGGCTGTCCATGGAAATGCGGCCGTAGCTGCTACTTGTTGGTATCTTTGCACTAAATGGGCCTGAGAAGCCGACTCTCTTGTTGTCTCGGTTACGGGCGCTGTCGAACCTTGCCTGACCTCCCTTGGGATCCAAATCTCACGGAAGAGTAGGAAGTCATGGACTTGTCTGGCATTGATTGCGACTTTCATCGGGCTCATTTTAACGATGGCGGATAGACCACTCGTGCCACTAACGTGCTTACTATTCATTAACGAGAGTACGATTGAGTCAACGTCGAAGCTGCCAGTCGACTCCCGAGAATACACGTGTTGCACGGCCAAGTGAATCTTGCTGAAAGTGCCAGATAACGCAAAGAAATTTCCATGCTCCGTAGATTGAACTGTGTTCACAGTCATATAGATGTCGTCACATCCTGCTGTCGCGGCAACTCTGCCAATAGGCTGACAGCTAAGCGTAAACTCCTGCTTGCAAATGCGCAGACCGAGATTTAACTTGATACGTCCTAGTACTGTACTGGGGTCGGCAGTAAGAATGTTTTCCTCATCATTTGGTTTCGCCTTTGGAGGGATTTCCCTCTCTGTCGCGATGGGATCAGAAGGCCTAGGGGGGTTGTCGCTAACCACCTCCTTGATACTCGATGATATATCCATAATAAGTGGAACGACACTGGGCAAGAGTAAGTTACGGGACGGCTCGATCTTAATTTCCCCGTGCAAGCTAGCAACGTCTTTGCCATCATCCCTATACTCGGCTTTCCACGCCAAGCCAGGCGTTTGGAGTGCAGTGCTACTTCCAGCCCCCTCAGCGCTAAACTGTCCATACTTTCCAGCCAAAGTGTGACGGCTACCAGTTTTTGACCCTGTCGAATCAAAGCTTTCCCTTTCTGGGCTCTGTCCAGACAGATACACCACAGCGCCGGCGAAGTCGGCGTCAAGTAGCACAGACTCTAGTCTCTTCCTGCCGAAGAAAGAGCGTCCGGTCTCGACTGCATCTTTTGTTAATTTATCTCTGTCATCATCTCGCGCAAGTATCGGTGCCCAGTGCTGCGAGGCGCGCTGGACGTTCTCAATGGATAATGTGATCGAGTCCTTAAGATGTGCGGCTGGGACGATGAAACCGGAGGTTAGACGAAGGTCCAAGGATTTACCTACTGCTTGAAATGCAAGCCGTCGGGCATCCGGGGTAGAAATGAAAGCTATGTTGAAGATCATCTCAGGCAATAACGCCGAGTTCGATGACCGTTGAAGTCTGTCCCCATCCGAAGGAACCATTTGAAGTTGAAGATCCTCAATAGTTAGTCTAGCAGAGTTATGTTTGCGAGTAGCGAATTCTATCATCTTCACAGATAGGTATAGATCTTCTTGCCCTAGCAGCAGTTGTTCTGGGCTAGCTGTGACGAGCCAACCAATCTGAATGTTGCGGACCTGGAAGGTGTACATCACCGATGCCAAAAACGAATCGAATATATCGCTTTCGGTCTCTTGGGTCTCATCATTGATGGCTATCCGTGGTTTTGATTGTCTCAATTTCCGCAGGTATTCAAGCTCCCGCGACGTGTCTAACCTTTTAAACTTGTCCCGCATATGCCCTAGGACACTGACAAAGGTAGATACAGTATCTGGTGAAAGGTTGACTGAAAATTCGTCTGACATGAAGTCAAAGGCTCTCAATACCTGCCCGTCTTCAAGCTCCCGAGTAGAGGCAGTTATTAAAGCGCCGAAAGCGAGGTTACCGCAAGACCTCATACCTGTGTCGGACTCTTTCATTATATCGAACCCGATTTTGCGGACATTCACATGGACCTCGGGATTATCCAATGTGATAGATGGGTCTATCTTGTTTGCAACTTGAAGGTGAATGCGATCAAGGAAAAACGAAAGGAGTGCAAAACGCTCGGGGTTTGATTTAATCGGTGCATTTCCCGAAATCCTAACGCCAGCGAGCGTCGCATGGACGTTGTATATCAAATTTGAGTTTTCTGATTTTGGAACGGGAGTTGGGGGCGCAGAGGAACCGAAAAGATCTTGTAAATGGTCTTGTATAATCTTACCCTGCTGCTGGAGCTCACTGATCGCATTGGATATTTCTGGACGATTAAGGGCAGTGAGGAGACTGTACACAGCGGAGACATCAAGCTCTACAAGCTCTAACGAGCCAAATACCTCGATTGAGTGTTCCTCAGGAGTGCTATGGCTGATTATTCGACCATTCATGGGAGGTATTTGCAGCAAAGAAATGCTCTTGGGTGCATTGGTAGATCTGACTTGCATGTCGTGAGAGTTCTCTTTGATGTCAAAATCAATAGAGAAATGCTTCCCAAAATCGGCTGCCATAGTCGAACGTGACACTGTGCCTGTTATTATATATGTCAGAGATTGCAAGAGGGGAATTGTGATAGTATAAGAGTCTAGGAACATTGCTAGGTTGAGCGAGAATGAGGAGGCCAAGTTGGTATCTGGTCGCTTGGTAGGTGATACTGAAGAAGGGGTAGCTGATTTTTTCTGTAACTGGCGGAGTTGGGTCACTTCGTCTATGATCAGCAAATCTACTACCTCAGCTAGGACTAAGGGGTCTTGACGGATATTAATGTCAAAGCTCTGGCTGCTCGCTGCTGCTCTGATTGCATGCCTCAGAGAATCCCCTGAGAGTAATGACTCGTGTGATACAATGACAGCTGGGTTAGTAAGACGAGTTGTCGCCAGTTCTTGCGAGTGATTTAGAATATATACAACTGCAGTATCACAACTGAGTGCAACATTGGTATCTGTCGCCCCTGGCCTGGAGTGTCCGTTTACTACTGACAACTTGAGATTTTCACATCGAGGCTCGATCGTTAAGTTGATCGTGTCGAGTGATATAGTGCCTCGACCCATTACAAAAACGAGATGGAATAGTTGTGACGGTTGACTGTTTGTCGGGGCTTTTCGGCCGGCGAGTTGGTTGTCTTCGGGTGGCTGAGTCTCTGCTGCTAAGTATAGAGGCAGCAATTGGTCCACAAGCTCGGTAAGTTCCCAGTTGAGGTTAATACCAACCTGCGTACAATACAGGTTGGCAATGGTTAGCGGACCTTGAGATGCAGTCGGCTGATTAGGATTATCTTCTCCGACAATATTTCTGTTACTAACTCTCGCCGTTAGATCCAGAACCAAAATCTGGTTACTATTTGGACTTGGGACAAGGCCAAGTCTGAGCTCATGCACTCTGCATATGGCCATCCAAGGGACGTATTCTGAACGAGACGACTCATCTGGATGCTTTCCGAATATGTTGTCTAAAAGCACGGTATGACCAGTGTCCTCAAGATCCCAGCTTCGCCAGTGATCGAAAGCGGCGACAACCAATTCTCTTACGTCTTTGGGAGTTTCCGTTGAACCATTTAAACAATCCCGCATAATATTATTCTGGGAGCCTGGGGTCAAGGTGGTCCACATGTGGCGCAAGCGAGTGACTAGTTTCCAGGAGTCGTAAGCCCGCAAATGCCTCCTGGCTGCCCTTAAAACGGCTGAAGGCCGAACCACGAAAGATGGGTCACCCACTTTATGCCCCTGTACCGTAACGCTGTGTGTGAAGTACTTCAAGCGTTCATGATCAACTGAAGAGATCGTTGAGAAAAGGGCTCCCGTCTCTGAAAGGAGGAAATTGGTTCTGCGGATGAGAGAGGCAAAGTATTCGACACGAGCGGATGACGATGTCATGCGGATTGCGCCTATGTCAGCATTGAAATAATTGACTTCCTGTGAGCCCATCAATGCCATCACCCTCTCAACCTCGACTAATGCCACGCCTTGGATCTTACCCGAGGCGGTTAGTTTCTCGGAAGCAGTGAGAGCAATGTGTGCCAGTTGAAAGTGGAATGAGGGTAGTGGTTTATCTGGCAAGAGAATACCGTCGGCCGTGATGCCGCCTTTTTCAGATCTAATAGCGAATGCTAGATCTTCTAACGACACATCATATTGGTCTTGTTGTTGAGGAAAGTCATCTACTTCAGAATTGTTTAGGAACTGCACGCGGGCATGGGGGAGACGCAGGCTAATGTCCGTAATAGTACCAGCCATTTCCCCCTGCTTTTGCATTGCAAATATGTCTGATACTGCTCCGATTTGCAAATTATCAAGCAGATCTTCAGGTTGGGTTGGCTGAAATGCCCTTATGAGAGCTGCTAGACAACGGAGCGATGCAGCATTTAAGAAGAAGCTTATGCCAGTCGGGAAGTCGAAGAGTAAGCTTTGGTGAGAATGGTCTTGCGGAAACTTCTCGGGATCAACATCACCCAAGCCAAAATCAGAATCATTCAGCTCCCGGCTCTTTCTATTGTGCTCGTCGCCTTGGGCTATCCCACCCGATGGGATAAACTGGGCGGCTTCTAGCGGGAAATATGGTGCAAAGAATTGGCTTGTAAAGGCTACGGTCCTATAGGCGGGATCTGATCTACCACTGCCGCCCTGGAGGTCTCCTAACGGCGAACCTCGACTAGGAGAATGGGAGTAGTCGCGAATATCCTTTTTAGAATTGCTTCCAGAGGTATGGGAGGGACCTGAATGAGTAAAGGAGCGCTTAGCAGATTCCGACGATTGTTGAACTTTGGATGAACTTCGCCGGATGCTGTCAGTTTCGCTTGAGCTTGCGAACGAAAGAAACGAACTCTTATGACGGAGGCGGCCTGACCCACGCAAAGATTTAGATGAAGGGGTCGATCTCTTATCGCTCACAACGGTAGACAGGGCTGGCTGAGGGACTGTAGGGACACTTTGAGCAATAGGGTCTACAGGATCCGGTTGGAAATTGTCGAGCACGTCTAGCATCAGGAGAAAGTCTGTACGGTGCGTCCGTTGATCATGACGCCTTATGAGCTCCTGTTGTAATTGTCTCGCATTTGCAAAATCATACTTCTTACCGACGAGAGCGAAATGAAAGTTGGTTTGCAGGAAAATGTCTGCCTCCACATGAGACTTCAGCCTTGAATTATGCCTCGCCGCAGACTCTGACTGAATACATGAAAGCTCAAGACGAGGAATCGAGATGTCAGCACGCCTCGAGTAGTGAGTCCTCGCCCAGTCATTATAGTCAACCTGAATAGGCCCAGTAGAGCATAGGAAAGCAGACTCTTCCACGTGTAGCCATAGATAAACGGACTCGGCATAAACACGTAAGAATGTCACGTCGTGAACTACCGGGGGAGATAGCACGGCGTTCTCATCGTCATCAAGCGAGAATCCGAACGCTTTCCCACCTTGGATAAGAGCTGTTAGGAACTCAGCTGAGCATTCGCCAGTAATAGCCCCGATATTCAAATCCCAATTGCAGTGATAAGTTGGCTCCGAAGGGGGCAATCCGAAAAGGCGATGGCCATAAACGGCAAGTCCATCTATAAAAAGTTGAGTTTTTGATACAAAACTTGTAGGACTAATGGCCCCCCCTTCCTCGTCTCCCATGGAAAGGCTAAGTGGGGTGAAACACAGATCCAGATCCATATAATAGTTCGTAAATCGAAGGTCGACGGCGAGGGATGCAGCTTCGATGGGGATGTGACGCCTTGCCGAATATAGATTTACGGGCAACATGATGGTAGGGTCATCGGCTCTGATAGTCAGCATCACGTCTAAGTCATTCGATTTCTTTGGGGGAGGGCGAGGGGCTACTGCCGCATGAGAACCTTGACCGTCAACTCGAAGGATGTGTTGGTATTCGTCAAGAGTCTTGAAGTGAACGTGTTCGCCAAAATAATTATCCTTTAGCAGCAGGAAATATCGAACGAGGAAACCATATAAGTAGAATTTTAGAGATTGAGCAGTGACGTCGAGGACAAGAGTGTCAGTATTAGCAGGCGAGGTGGTCGTATTGTAATGATATTTCCCATCGAGAACTAAATTTTCTATATTCCCTATATCCTTGGAGGTTAGGAAAGTTGCTTGCGTGTTCCACAAGGGCGCATGCAATCCAAGAGACAGAGTGTCTGCCTCGATCTTGAACGGCACCACATTCTTTGACGGGCGGAAAGTATCGAGATTAATGCGAGTATCGACCTTCAAGCAAGGACTAGATAAGATGAGGTAGGTATTTTCATCCATGTTTATAGGGTCATTGATAATATTGACGTCGTTGACATTGATGTATAGTTTGAGATTGCGCAGGCTCAAGTTTAATAGATACTTGAAAGGGGTATAGAGTAGATACTCGGATGGCGGGCCAGTCCCCCAATCGTCGACGAGGTCTATGAACAGAAACGTGTGTTCTCGCAGGAGGAAAAGCTCCATCCCGTCACTATCAACATCAAAGCGCCAATTGCGGAGGCCGTTCCACTTCAGAGGCGTGGAGAGATCACATGAGATACGTTGGGCACCAGATCTCCACAGTAGACCATGATTGACGCTTGTAGACACCTCTGTCGAGGGTAAGTCAATCTTTAGGACATTATGGTATCCGGTCGGCCCCGGCAGCATATCCATATTATACGAAACTGTAGCATTTGACCCAATTCTGATGTCAAGCCAACCATTTGGGCGCTGTTCAGCGGCGGCTGTGGTAGCATATTTCC
This sequence comes from Nemania diffusa, assembly GCA_038501195.1. Classification (NCBI taxonomy): domain Eukaryota; kingdom Fungi; phylum Ascomycota; class Sordariomycetes; order Xylariales; family Xylariaceae; genus Nemania; species Nemania diffusa. The sequence continues at coordinate 6,110,224 of JBBPUQ010000001.1, forward strand.
GATTACGGCCTCCCGCTCGGCCACCTTGTTGGTCATGCTCCCGCTGCTGCTTCATGGTGAGCGCTTCTTTCTTCCACTTCCAATTCTTGGAATCTTCTCGTGTAGGTATCTTGAGCGTGACTTCATCGCTGAGCTCTAGGTAGAAGTTAAAAGTTGTAGGCACACGATCTGACCCAATAGGTAGCGGACTAGCGGGAACAGCATCTTTACAGAGGCCAGGAAAGAAGACTCTTTGTAGTTCAGCCCGCTGTCTGTCTGCCCATGGGCCATAATTGATAGCACCCCCGTTTAGGGCTAAACTGATTGCCCAGGCAGGTGGTGCGGCTCCATTGATGTAGTCGGGGTCATCCGGGTCTATGGATGAAGGTTGAGACCTTGCGCCCCTCGACACCTTTGATGGGACATCCCAGTAGATTTTTAGCGTACCGGAGGGACTATCGACCACTGTATTAACTGCGGCATAATCAAGAGATGACCATCTCAACTTGTCGTCTTCGTCCTCGGCATTTAGATAGCGAGATAAGCCTTGCCAGCGGCTCAACCCAGGAACAGGTGGCTCTGCCGGTGCGATGCCAGTCGTAGAGTCTACTGAGAAAGATTCCACTGATTTCCTCCAATATGGCAAGAGGTTCCGTAGCCGTCCTAGAGCCCTGCGACGGTGTCTTCTAAAAAAAGACCGATGGTGGGCGTCATTGGAATCTGAAGCTGCTTGCATCTCGGCTTGTTTCTCCCTGACAGCCCTAGTAAGCTGGTCCTCTTTGTAACCTTCATGCTCCACCATCTCAAGCACCGGGTTATTGAAGTCGATTTCGAACAGTTGCCGGTAGGGATCGACTGTTTGACATTTGGTAGCATCTATATTTCCAGACAGGGACTTGGTCTTCACGATGAGAAGAGATTTAGTGTTGTCGTTTCCCATAACCAGGGCGCCTTTATCGCACTCGAAGTGGATTGGATACAGTTGCAGCGTCAAAGGGAACGCATCTCTGCCTTCTAGCACGTCCCGATTCTCAGAGCTAGAAATACTACTAGGGGACTTAGGATATCGCATCTCGAAAGTATCTTTCTCACCGCCATCGACACCCCCTTTCGTCTCTTCTTCGCCGGCATGGCTGTCCGATTCTCTGGAAAACCCGCGCCGCCGCCGGGGCCTCGCGGAATCAGTGGGAGGCTTCTCGTCGTCCCCGTCTACTAATCCACCATGGCGGCCATTGAGACTCCTACCCTCCTTACCATCCTTATTACCAGACAGCGAAGGATCGTCTATAGCGTTGGTCATGGCATTCAACATTGAGTCGTATGCAGCGCTACGGTTATACACAAACCACTCCAGCCCAGACACGGCAATATTGATGCGACACGGCAGCTTTTGTCGCCCGTTATATGTATTGGGGGGAGCATCTTCTCCGATCTGGGAGGACCGCTTATCAGGATAGACCTGGGCATGGCGAACCCGACGCAGCCAGTATGACCAGGTAATATGGCCGTTCTGGATAAGTATGGTCTCGTTATTCCCGTGGTAGCGCAGGCCGGTGAAGAAGAGACGGCCGCCGAGCAGGGACAGTTGAAGGGCCTGTATGTCGATATATATGCGATATCGGTGCCACGTGTAGGCACGAATGACGTTGGAGACAATGGATGCTACTACTCTATTAAAGTACAGTAAAAAGAACACCGCTCTGTGAGGGTATATGTGTCAGTAAGTACTGGAGAAGAGATAGCGCCCACGAGAGCTAGAGGGGATGGTAAAGCTCACAGTACTCCAGTCACAACGTTGTATCCAAGGAACTCGCTAAAGAAAAAGGCGTGTTAGCACTAGCTTGTAGAAGAAGGCAGTCTTCGAGCACCAGGTCGAGGGAGAAGGGGTCTTATTATTATTACCCATTGAAATGCTTCCAAGGCGACATGGCTGTCGAGCCAGAGCTCCCGGGGTCGGCCATGGCACCTTAGCTGCCCCGAAGGCTGCTCCAGAAGCACGCGCTACCTGCCCTCTTTGTTGTTTCGATCACTCTGGTGGTGAGAGGCATCTATGTCGGCATTGGTTGCTATCGAATGGACTGGACTCCTTGTCGTGCCTGAGAGGCAGACAGCTAGGCAGAGCGCACATCCCTTGAGCAGGTTGTCAATAATTTGTGCTGTGCTGAAGTGTAACGGCAGGTACCTTCTAATGTTTTAGATATGCATGTAATTAGCAGACTATGCTAGGTACAGAGGCATGCGAGCAAGTTCACATGCGTATTTACGTAATCAATTGGACAGGGGTGATAGGTACATACATATGTAGATCTTCAAGCCAAGAGCCAATCACGCGCAAGGATGAGCTTACGTACTCCCTGATCGGTAGCTCCAGTTGAAGCTTAGGTGGGTATAGCGGTACCTACTAGATACCTAAGGTACCTAGCTGTTGTTTGGTACAATAATTACATGACGACTTGACCTAGCGCCTACCATCAATTCCACAAGGGCTGTTTGGTAGCATAGGTAAGAGCACCAGGCAGCTATCTATCTATAACCCAAGAGCTCTCCACCATGCATATGCATAACAGTACCCACCATCATCATCAACCACCCACCTCAACACTTCACTTTCTAGTATAGATCTATCTATCTATTCTATACACAGGCCTCTTTTCCCTCCCATAAGCACGAGAGCTCAACCCATCATCCGTGCCCTCGAATCAACCGCCGATGATGTTGCCATTCCAGTATCTAGACTACCGGACTTGAAAGATTCTCGAGCACACTCTGGCCTACGATACAGCAATACACGCCGAAGTGGTAGGGAGATATGGCTGCTGGAGGGACTGGTAATAAGTTCACCACGGCGACCACCACCGTCGCAGGTGTCTTCTCGTTGGCCGCGACTATCGTGTCTATTGTGTAAGCGCCATCTAGCATGCAAGTTCGCGATACTCTAAGACGATGTGCTAATTTGGCCTCAAACAGTTCAATATGGTTTCAACTGTTCGTCGCCTGACCTAAGCCACCCCGAAGTACCCCAGCTCGAATATGTATTTACACTGCAACAGGAAGAACTATCGCAAACCCCTTCTCCAGCGATATGTCGTTCGCATTCTCCTGATGTAAGGCCCTTGGTTATCTCTAGACTTAAGGGACTATTTCTTCTAACGCCGCCGTAGGGTTCCCATCTACTCTATTAGCTCCTGGGTTAGCATGATATCACTCGTAGCTGCTGCATTCTTCGACCCTGTCAGAGATATTTACGAGGTCAGTCCATCTCGTCCCTCGGTTTCCCATCTTTCACTTGAGGAACGAGCTAACTAACATATCTATGACGACTCCAGGCTTTTACGATTTACACCTTCTTCCAGCTTCTCATCAACTATCTCGATGGCGAACGAGCCCTCATCATCATGACCCATGGCCGCGCCCCTGTCCACCATTTATGGCCCCTAAACCATGTGCTCCCCAAAGTCGATATTTCCGATCCCCACACGTTTCTAGCGATAAAACGAGGCATTCTACAATATGCCTGGCTGAAACCCATCTTAGCTGTAGCTGCCATCATCATGAAGGCGACGGGCATATACAAAGAAGGGTTTCTCGGTCTGGCGTCTGGCTACATGTGGAGCGGCATCATCTACAACGTCAGCGTCACCGTCAGCCTTTATTCCCTCGGGTTATTTTGGGTCTGCATGCACGATGACCTACTTCCATACCGCCCCATCCCCAAATTTTTGTGCGTTAAGCTCATCATTTTTGCTTCTTACTGGCAGGGTTTCTTACTCTCTATCTTGGTCTGGCTCCGCGCCATCCCCGACGATGTGCCAGAATATACCCCGGATAATCTGGCCGCTGCTATTCAAGATGCCTTAATTTGTATTGAAATGCCTGCTTTTGCTCTGGCACATTGGTATGCCTTTTCGTGGCACGACTATGCCGACAACACCATTTCCTCGGCGAGGATGCCCGTTAAATATGCCATGAGAGACGCATTCGGGATTGTTGATCTCATCGAAGACTCTAAGGAAACTTTTAGAGGTGACAAATACAGCTACCGCATATTTGATTCCACCGGGAAGGTCATGGCCCATGAAGATTCAAGTTCTCGGTTCGCCCGACTCAAAGACGGTATGAGATACAAGCGCGGGGGCGAAGCCAAGTATTGGATTCCAAAGCCAGGCGAGGTACGAGGGGAAATGAGCGCAAATACACCCCTCTTAAATTCAGACGGAGGACCAAGTGGTAGTAATGCGCCATCAAAATACACCGAGGGTTCGGTTCCCGAAGCCGCTTTAGACGCTGACGACGAGAGCCTTTACGGAAAGGCTAGGGAGTTAGAGTTTGGTGATTGGAACGTAAGTGACAGCTCTAACGTGCAGTTCCCGACTTCATACTTACAATATACCAGTATCCCGTGATCACTGCCAACGTACCATCTAGAGATCTCTGGATATCTTCGGGTCCACGCGTGTATCAATCAGCTACCGGGGCATGGAATGCATCGCGCTCATCCTCGTCGATCAGCATCTCTAACAAGCCAGCAGCTCCAAAAACAGCAAACGCAAGGCCTGTCGAGACCCAAACTAAGAAAGGCAAGCAAAAACAGCCTACGCCACAGGCTGCATCCCCTCCAAAACCCACAGTGCAAGCTACACAGGAGGCGCAAAGCGAGGGGCCTCTAGGCGCACCAATACTCACCACGAACGATCCTCAGATATTATTAGAAGAGGCAGAGGAAGACGACTTGACGGACGAGCCTACGGATGAGGAAGAATCGAGCCCGATATATGCAACAGGACAAGAAGACGAATTCCGCAATGTTTGGGGCCATGAGCATTTATAAATTGTGGTTAGAAATGTGTTTTAGTTGCTTGTAACCTTATTATCTGATACCCCAGTACTTTTTCTTGGCTTTTCTAATATTGCCAGTTCCGCACATATTATACAGGGCATGGCAATGGTTTTGTTTCATGGGATGTGGAATCAATCAGACACAGCTTGTACTCTGTTCTTTAATCGCATGCATGTTGCTGATTCCAAGTTCTGCGTTATCCTACCACGAGATTTTTCCCAGAATGGCTAGAATCGGCCAGTTCAACATGAAATTTTCCAATCCATCACTCAGTATTCACTCCCATGTTCTCACGTAGACGGTAAGATAGGAGGCAAATCAAGTATGCGACGAAGACTCATCATATATACTATTGATATCCTATATTCTCTCATCCACCAACCCAACCCAACACCCCTACATCTCAAAATCTCTACGCCTCGCTCGCCGGGCTCGGCGGCGGCGGCCCAGTCGCCCAATCCACCGGCTCGGGACCAAGCACGAAATCCAGCGTCCCGCCCTCGGCAAACACATCCTCCCAGGTAACCCACGCCTTATCCCACGCAACCCCATTCACCTTCAGCGACTGCACGTAATATTCCTCCTCGCCCACGCCCGCCGCCGTCACGACCAGCGCCCTGCCCCCGCCGAGCTGCACCGTCAGGTCCGCGAACCACGGCGAGCCCACGAGGAACGTCGTCTGCCCCGTCAGCGGGTAGAGCCCGATCATGTTCCACAACAACCAGCTCTCCATGGCCCCGGCGTCGGAGTTGCCAGGTAAGCCGGAGGGCGTGGGCGCGTAGTAGGCGCGCGCGACGAAGCGGCTGCGCGCCACGGCGAGGTCCTGCCGGCCGGCGAAGGCGTAGAGGTACGGCGTGGCGAAGGAGGGCTCGTTGCCGGGGTTGAAGAGCGTGTAGCCGAACTGCGCGTTGCCCGTGCTCAGCCCCGGCGTGAACATCGCTTCCAGCCTGTCCACGAAGGCGGCCGCGCCGCCGCAGAGCGCGATCAGGTGCGTCATGTCGTGGTGCGCGTTGAAGGAGTACTCCATCGGCAGCGCCTGGTAGTACGCGTCGCCCCAGTAGCAGCCGCCGCAGCTGAGCGGGTCTTGGGACTGGAAGGCGCCGGTGGGAGAGCGCGGGCCGAGGAAGCCGGTGAAGTTGAGCGCGGACAGGGAGGGGTTCCATTGGTTGCGCCAGTTGCGGGAGCGCGCGAGGTATTTGGTTGCGGCGGTGGCGTTGTTGAGGCCGGTGGCTACTTGGTAGAGGGCGAAGTCGTTTGCGGCACTTGGGGGAGGTTAGTTCGTCGCGTTGCTCATTTCATTCCTACCCTGGAAACGGAGAAAGGATGCGAAAAAACAAGGAAGGAAATGTGAGACTCACTATTCAATCGCCCGACTCACGGACCGCGCGTATCTCGTCGTGATGTACCCGTACTGGATCCAATCCGGCAAAGCACCACGACCCTCCTTCGTCGACGACGACGGGTCGCGCGGGTCGTTGTTGTTCGGCGGCACCGTCTCGGCGTCCGTCAGCATCGCCGCGAAGCCATCATTCCAGTTGATAGCGCCTCGTACACCCTTCACGTACGCGTCGGCGAGCACGTTGTCGGCGTTGGACCCGCCCTGCGTCGCGCCGTTGAAGAAGGACGACCGCGCGTCCGGCATGAAACCCTCGAAGCGCCAGACGTCGATTGTCGAGCGGATCAGCTCCTCGTAGGCCGTCGGCTGCAGGATGTGCAGCAGCGGCGTGCCGCAGCGGAACTGGGAGAGCGTGAGAGGGGAGAGAGGGAAGGGGGAGGGGTAGTGCTTACGAGATCCCAAAATGTGAAGATATCGTCGTAGTACGGCTCGTTGGACACCCATAGTGGGTTCTCCCCGGTCTTGTTCGTGGGGATTAGGAGGAAGTGGTAAAGCGAGGAGTACAGCAGCTGGAGCTTGGTCGTGTTGGATGTGTCCGTTGTAGTGACTTTGGAAAGCACTCCGTCGGTCCAGGCGGATTTCACGTTCGTTTCCAGGGTGCTTAATGCCGTGCCGGCAGGTATCTCTCTGTCTAGGCTGCTACATGCTTGGCTGCTGGAAATGAAGGATACGCCGACCCGTGAGGTGACGCTCGTAGAGTTGAATGTGAAGACTGCTCCTACTCGTGCCGTCGAGTTTTGACTGGCGGAAGTACCATAGTTAACCAAAGTTGTGCTTGTTGGGTCAGCTCCTAAGAATGTCTTGAAGGTGGCAGGCTGGTCGAAAGAGCCGCAGAAATATACCGTCCACTTCGGGGCGCGGTTCCATCCCTATTCCAAGTCAGTATATGTCGCAAAGGGCCCGTTGGGTACAGCTAATTCACATTGTCATAAGAACCAGCGCCCGTATAACGGATTCCACTGCTGGTGGTTGTGACAGAGATGTTGCCACCTAGATAATTCTGTCCCAAGCCTTGGCCTCGGTATGAAGAGAGGACATGCGAAACATCCACGACAACATTTGAGGTACTACCCTCGGGGAACTGGTACTGGTACATGCCAGCCTTGCCCGTGGCGCCCAGCTCAACGGTAATTCCGTTAAACAGAGTTGACTTGTAATAACCAAGTCTCGTCACATCAGCCGTGCTCCGATTGATGCTTAAGTCGGCTAGCGGGTTGCTTATGCTGCCCAGAACGGGCATCTGAGACACGACACCATACTTGGGCGCACCGCCGGTGCCGCTCTCGTGCAGCAGGCTGAACCCGATGAAGTTGCCGGTAGACTGATACCCCGAGTAGCTGTCCGAGCCGGTGTATAAGTCCGGCCCCAGCTTCACTACGCCGAGTGGCAGGCTGACGCCCGGGAACGTGTTTCCGCCGTTTATGTCGCCCATCTAGGTAGTTCGGTATCAGTTTAAAGATGTTTTGATTTCTTGTGTTGGACATGGGACTGGCTTACATTAGGTAGCACAAACTGCGCGAGGTCTAACCCGTGGCATAACGACACCGCTGTCGCCAGCGCCAACGCTAGGCGTATAAGACGAGGCATGTCGACTGACTACCTAAGCTAGTTGTCTAATCACAGCAATACGAAAAGAGGCAGAAGCCGCGATCCATAGGCTCACTTATATAGTTCCCCAGTTTCGGTGCAGAGGAATTACACAAGCGACGGCGGTGATGGCATCGGATATAAGCGACAGGATATTTCGATGTTTCTATTTGATAAGAATCAATACCACATGCCTCTTTTTGCAGCTTTACGTCTTCTAATAGGAGTGCCCTCGGCTCTAGACTACCTAGACATCATACGTTCCGTTGGATTATTTATACAATTACAACCTGGGGACTAGACTCGGCTAGCTAGAGGAATGAACGGTGACGTTTCATCAGTCGCTTCTTCTTGGCTGTGGCTGGAAGCGCTCCTGCGAGAACCCCGACCTCTACCCCCGGCTTTCTTGTCGCTCCTGCTCAATCGGGGCATCGTGACGTTGACTGATCCCTAGCACATGGGATTGCCGCGAACTGCGATTCGCGGATCACGGGGCGCCAGTGGACCTGGGTGCTGTAATGTGGTGCCGGCCACCCCAGCCCCGATCCTACGTGATGTCGATCCATAATTAGGCCGGCATCGTGTACACAGTAGTCTAACAGTAGCATGTAGGCAATAAGCTGCGTATTTACATAAGATTCAACTTACATAACTTTCGCTTATAACATACTGTCAATAGAAGAGAGGTAGTATACCGATACTCTCTTTACACTAAACCTACGAACTATAAAGGACTATTCTTATAACTTAATAAGTCCAGGTACAAACTTGGGAGTTAAACTAAGCACACTAATTAGGTAACTAAGTAATTTCCAAGGTAAGCACTGTCTAAAATTACATACCTACGTACCTAGTTCTGCTCTATACGCATTGAATTCTCTGCTTAGCGTGCTTACGCCCAATCGTAGGAGGACGGATGTCTTCAGTGAGAGCCGTCGCTCTCCAACTGGGAGCCGTTGACAAGGGCAGCTTTAGAGATTCACTTTCCGGCTCCCGGCACCTTCCAATAGGCTCACGCTATTAAACATTCCATGCCTAACCTTAACCTTGACAATCTAGCTCTTCCTTCGAACTCACCTTCTCTCTACAGTTGGCTGAGATCCCTAACGTCGCCAACCTGCTTTCGCCTCGACAGCACGCCGCCACTCAAGGCAAAACCTTGGCTGGCTTTCCCATGCAAGTCGAAAAAGAATTATGCTTTTAAATTTTCGCGACAGTGATGATATCAACCCTAATAGCATCAATCTCCAATTCTATGTATTAAGAGGCCATTACCGGTGAGATATGACAGTAGTATCTATCGGGAACTAAAATATTGAATTTTGTATGATTGCCAGAGCTAACGACCTTCTCTTTCCCAGCCTCAGCTGCGCACTACCATCTCGGCTAAGCTCATTGATGTAAACTCATGTCTATTTCGTGAATTGCATCTACATATGCATACTTAGCATTTGAATTCTAGGTCAAACTTATAGTCTAAACTCTTTTGTCTATATAGTATCCTAGTACAAAGTCTAAAGGGTTTGGCAACTCCTAATCCCGTTCAATATTGATTATAGTGCGGTCTAAGCATAACAAAACAAGTATCGTACTATCTCACTAAGAACTCTGTCTCGCCTTCTAGAAGTTATTTGCCCCATTTACAGTATATTAGGAAGCTCTAAGTTTCTCTTCGTTAGAACTATAATATGACACCGGGTCTAGAACTCAGGGGCGATGGTCTTAGGACATCCCCCCTTCTATAGGAAACCATTCGCGACCTCTTTATTTGCCTGGTCGGAGGCTCGACATGTCCTAGGTTCAATGAATTTGATTTCAGTTTGGGTTCTTGCCTCGACCTTGAACCCTATAGTAGCATTCTCGTGGGAAGGTACGGCGGATGGTCCAGATAATATCAACAAGTATAAATAAAGCGCATATCCTCTCTCCATTCCCAACTATCTCAGTCCTCACTATAGATTTGTGACTGAGGAAAAACGAGAACATTAAGACTCCTTCAATATTAACGGTATACATACACACGACAGGATCCTATCAATCAGAGATCCCGATATTTATGTTAAGCCACAATCTCTACCCAGAAACAGTTTTACTTATAATTCTTATTCCCTATTCATCTACTCGACCAATCCGACAGGCAAGGGCCTGAACAAAGTCGTTCAGAAGAATATATTAAGACCGCCCGAGATACCATCTGCCAACATGAGAACATCGCTAGAGAGCCACGACAGCCTCATTAAGGCTAGCGGCAAGTTCTTCAAGGAAGACCCACGGCAACCATCAATGTGGATTGCCTTCTGCCCAGACCCGTCTCACGCACTCGAAGATGAGCACTGGTACGCCGCTCTCGCCGTCAAGTGCGACGACTTGCCACGCCTGTTGCAAGATGGATTGGAGTGTGGCTCTAGAAACGTCGTCTTGGAGCAGGAGTATATTGGGGAGCCCGAAACGAACCTAGCTCGTACGGACGGCAGGAAATACGCGGGCACTCGCCACTACTTCCTGAAGGACACGTATCACCCACCGCGATGGATCGCCACCATTCAAGTGCACGCCGTTCACCGCGACATCTTGCTCAGGTTTGATCTCGGCCGGTTACTCCAAGAGCGGGTGAAACACGTAATAGCCGAGAACCAGGATCAAGAGCTCATCTACATGTATAAGCACGGCGATCCCAAGGCGCACTTCAATGCGATATATGATAGAAAGGCGATGAAGGGAGTGTGGCCTTAGTCGACGAAACACAACGTCAAGGAGACGGAAGAGGATGATGCTACTTCTAAGGAGGGATGTGACGGCAACGCAAAACAAAGGGATGACGAGGACGCAAAGTATACTTTCAGTTTTCTTGGGGATAGCCTGTGAGGTCCTGTATTGAAATGGAGTCGGCAGAACGCCCATACTGCACTCTAGAGGACTGGCCGCTGTCATCTCAGTTATTTCTAGAGATTTAGGGAGCAAAACGACCAAATTTAGGAAGACAATCATGTGTTCGTGTTGCTGACTACTATAGGCCAGCATACTTTGTAAACTTTCCTCCCAACATCTACGCTTCTAGACTAGCTAAATACATAGGAAAAATTCAAACTCGACGTGACTTAGCTAATCAATTTATACCCCTCGTCAGTTTATTGCCCGCACTATCTCAGTATCACAATGTTAATAGTATTTAGTAGCCTTAGAACCCTACCTTCAGCAAATTAATAAACTTAGATTGTTATGTTCAAAGGGCTTTCTTGCTATTAATAACTTCTCGCTAAACTACAAGCGCAAGAGCTTTTCGTTTCATTTTTGCTCTCTCACTTAAACCTCATTAGCATAGGCAAATGTTCAGATAGACTTTTAAAACCTATCCCAATGCGGAGGTGAGGCTTAAAAACCCTATAAGCCCTCAAGTATGGTTAGATTTATAGCATTTAATGTTATGTCAGTGACAAGACACTTGTTTGAAAGCTACAGAGCTGGTGGACTATATGAAAGGAAAGCAAGTATATTCACAAAATGGGAGTGTGATATAAAGCGACTGAACATGACTACTCTCCTGTTTTTACGACACTCTAAATTGGGCAGTGCAGCAATTCAGGGGTAAGATAAAAAAATCATGAGGATTAACACGTATTTGGAGCCTTTCATCACTATTTCCTACTTTTCTGTATAGCTTATTCCCATATTTATAATTCACATCGTCGAAGTTATTTTTACCAAATTTAATTACTATCATTATCCGGTCAGAGACATTGTTAATGTATAGCAATTTACAGCTCGCGAAGCTACTCAACACTCCAGAATTACCGTATAAGGGAATTATATACATTCCAGAACTTAATTGAAACTGCGAGTAGAGCACCGTCGCTCGCACGCTGAAAGCTCACTCTCACTCACCATATGTACCTAAGCATTCAAGAGCCCACCGAGTTCACATATAGGGAATCGACCTGAACCTGACGCACCCAAAGCGCATACGGCCGCTGTATCGTGCCCGAGTTACTCACCCAGCTATCAACCGCCTGTTGCTCCGTCAAGTAGACGACCCCATCGCCTCCATTACCGCCCGCCCGGACCGCCGCAGCCTGCAGGTCCGTCGCGCTGGCCTGCACCTGCGCGTTCACCTGCGTGTACACGGCCTGGAACACAGCAGTCTCGATATCCGCCGCACACGTCGTGAACCCGTGGCTGCGCATCAGCACCACCGGAAACTCCACCAGCGCGCTCCCGCCAGCCGCCCCCGCGCCGAACTCCGCCGCGAGGGCCGCGCCTAGGCGGGCGTTGCGCACGAGCAGGTCCTGCGTGTCGTTCGCGACATAGTGCTTCGCGATATCGAAGACTGGGACGGACTCGCCTGCGCGATTTCACTTCTCTCAGCGGAAGGTCCCAGATAATCAGTCATACTAGGTGGGTATTAGGCCGCCGCGCGCACACACGTACCCAAGAACCCAGCGAGATGGATCGCCGGCCGCAGCGGCGCGTCCGTGATGCCGAAGGGCACGACGGCGGGCGCGTGGCTGTGCACCACGACGTTGACGCCGGGGAACCGCCGCAGCACCTCGCTGTGGATGTACCGCTCGATGAAGCCCGCGGGCGCGTCGGCGCCGGCGACGGGCGAGGCGTCTGCCACGCGGTACTCGACGATGTCTGCCGGCGAGGACACGAGGGCGGGGGGCAGGTTGCGCGACATGAAGAAGGTGGTGGCGTCGCCCGGGTTGCGCAGCGACATGTGCCCGTAGGCGTCTAGGACGCCGTTGTAGTGCAGGATGTGCAGGCCTGTGATGAAGGAGCTTAGGAGCTGGGTTAGGTTCGCCGCCATTGTCGCGTTGTCTTCTTATCCTAGTTCGTGCGGAATTATACTATGACATTGAACGGCGTTATGGCGCTTCAGTTATGTGGGAACGAGCTGGGGGAGGGGGAGGAGGTAGTGGTGGAGATTCCGTATTTATGACGCCAAAGTTGGAGGCGCGCTGGGTCTGATGCGGAGAACGGTTGGGGAGATGGCGCCGGTCGGCTTGTACGGGTCAGACCGGGCCCGAGACTCGCCGTTGAATACAGGGTAGCTATATGCGTTGCATTAATCGGAGTCACGAGGAAAAGGGCTAAGTACAAACAAGCTAGGGGGTACCGAGATATGATGAATAGATAAATGGTAACATAGAAACATCCCGGACAAGAAGTCTAGGGACGTGAACACTGAATTCTCGATGTTACTTTGAATCTTAAATGAACAAACGTTTGACGGGACTTTTACTCTATAGACATAGGAATAGAATGTTAGTTTTCCTTGCTGTTATGGTAATTAGCCCAGAGCGGGCGAATTGAATGGTGTTAAGTTTGGTGTTCTTTAAAGGAGCAAGGTTCCTAACTGATAAATTTTCTTTTACGAGTATAATTTCTACTCTATTTTATATATTCTCCCTTATTGTTATGTAGATGAAGTTTCACCTTAGTCTCGAACCGTCTTTCCCTGGATCTTGATTGTAAAGTTAAAGGCATTGGCGTCGGCACAGTCGAAATGAACACAAGCCTCTTGTCTCAGCTACCAAGAACGGAGCCATCATGTAACAAGATTTGAGGATTCTGTAATCATTATAAACGAGGTTCTATACCGGATCGCGTTCGTTAGTATATATCTAGATCTTGAATAAATGGGGGTAGGTGGCTAGCTTCGATGATCAAGGGTAACGGTGGCCAGACCATGGTTAGTCTAAACAGCCAACTAGGGCTAGGCTAGATTTGCTATATTGATTTTAGGGGTTGAGCGCAAAGAAAGTAGGGAAAAGACTTGACTTACGTTGTTGTCTCCCTAAACGTCGCGGAGGTGCTGCTGATCAGCAGTGACTCTGAATGTTTCTCTAGCACATAAATCCTGCGCCTGTGCAAACAGGACTAACCATGCCTATTTATCATAAATCACGGCACATGTTTTGTTCCTTTCAGCTAACAATCCTTTGAGAGGTCTTGCCATCTTGGCAATCTCTGGCTGCGTGATAATCATAGCGGGCCACAACAGTAGTCGGCCTTTGCAACTCTGCAACAAGTGTTCTATAATATGTTAAATTTTAAGGTTTATATAGATTGTTAAGAATCTTATTTGAGTACCTAGCAATCATTCGGGCCATGCATCGTTAATCCGATCTCCCACATTACTCGACCTTACCTAATAACACCCCGCCGGTTTGCTTTATCACAAATATTGCAGAATAAATACAGGTAATTGACATGAGCTTTACAGATAGTGTGATAGTGAGACGGTGTGGACAGCACTGTTGCAGGGGGTCGAGTTGATTAGGTCAGCGAGACCCTAGATTTTTCATTTTTCTATTTATTAGCTAGTAGGAGGGTAGCTCTCTACAAAAGGGACACAGATGGGAGGAGGGAGGTCGATGCCGAAGGCATCGACTAACTAGGTCGTTGCGCAGTATTTTACAGTAGTTTTGCTACTCCAATATTATTTCGATTGCCTTATTAGACCACTGTCTCTACTGCCTCAAATCTCTAGAAGTGATTTTTTATGGCTGTGACCAGTCCTCTAGACTGCGTTGTGGGTATATTGCACGCATCATTTCAATAGTGCGGGTAAACCAGCACTTGGATTTACTCTCTATTCTAGTCAGTCCCCTCTAGAGATTGCAGGTGGAAGGGGAGGCAGGCAGGTCCTCTACACTAGAATTCTACGTTTTTGCTCTGATTTCAATATTATTAGACCCTAGAAAATCTTTGGGAGTGATATTCTAACTGTTCGTCGGGTCTCCAAATTGCGGTGTGTGCCTTGCACCCGTCCCGTTTGATAGAGGCTTTTACCTAGACAAATTCCACTTCTATTAAGCCTATATTCGTAAAACCCGAATGAAGAGGTAGAAGTTTCTCGTTCGACGCGTTTCTTGTGCTAGGGTTTTTTTTTTCTCTTTTCTACATTGAAAACAAGTAGATAATAGCTTACTGGGCAGCAATACTGGTCGAAAGTCTTTGTTCGAGAGAATTGATCTGTCCTGTGAGATCATCCTTGCTAGTACTGATCTGTTTCGTGAGATCATGCCTGAAAGTATGGATTTCGTTGGTGAGATCATCCCTGAAGGTATGGATTTCGTTGGTGAGATCATCCCGGATTTCTTTGGTGAGATCATCCCTGAAAGTATGGATTTCTTTGGTGAGATCATTCTTGAAAGTATTGATCTCTTTTGTGAAATCATCCTTAATCTCTTTTCTGAGAGCTTGATTCCTCCGGGTGATAATCTGTTCAACGGCCTTGGTGATAGCCTCTGTAAGAGATCTGTTAATGTTTTGCTCGATAGTTTGCTGGATACCGTTGACATTATTCGTGAAGTCATCAAGCTTGTTCAGTTTGGTTGTGATGTGTGGGTCGTTGAAAGCGGACAAGTTTTTTAACAGTCGAACACCGTTTACGAGCTCTTGACCATGATCTGCAATGGCACCAAAATCTGGCATCTCCAGCGGGGGTGTTCTATTCATGGTGGTAATAAAAGGGGATTGTTCAGAGATGGCTTAAATTAGGTGTCTTGCATACAAAAGAACAGACTACTGAAGAATTGTTGGGAAGTGGACGAAGGTAATGGGGCGCGCGTTGCATTCTTGATGTGTATATAAACACTGATTCTGTCACTTCTTATAGCTGGCGCACAGACCATAAACAACCAGCCACAACGCTTATATAATCAATACGCGCCTCTCAGATACGAGCCACAGGCTCGTATCTGTGGCTCGTATCTGGAGGCTCAAATCCAACAACTGTGATTACCCCTATTTATCTATTTGATACCGAGCAAGTTGTCTCGTCGACCCCCCGCCAGCCACAGCTTCACGACAGGGTTTATCTGGGGAGAGGGTCGCCGAGACGTAGTCGAGACCTTGGTTCGACGGGTGGCAAGTACGCCAGTACATCGTTACGCGTCGGATCTTCGTCGGACCACGTCGACCTCTACTGTATCTTCAACGCACACAAATAGGTAGGACATTCGGAAAGGCCTTGATCGGCTTTTACCACCAGCGAGGGTCGAGTCTGTCGGCTGTACCTTAGTTACCTATAGCCACAGTAGGTGTAGGTCGTACGGTCAAGACCTACCTACTATAACAATTTTATAAAAAAGACATATATTAAATTTTTGAAAAATTATAATATAATATAAGTAAAGTTTAATTATGAATAATTGTAAATCATAAAAAAACCATTATTATAACCAGTTTCACCCTGGTTTATATAAGCGAATGAAATAAAATTTACAGTTTTATAGAATAATAACACATCAACTCTAGTATTATGAGCAGTCTGTTATGTGACAATTAGGAAAGTAGAAAGGTGCAGAGAGGGCCTCTTGGAATAGGTACTTGGTGTTTTGACATTGACGTCTTATAAATGCGGCCGGATGTCCTTTGATATCAGATCAAAAGGTTAAACAGGGCCGTTGGCGGCGCGCCGGATGCGTCTCCAAACTGCATCGAACCGCTCATCATCACCCTTCGAGAAGCGACACATGGAAGAGTGGTTACCACTGAGCATCATGTAATCTTCGTGTTGTAACCCCATAAGAGCCGAATCCCTGTCCACAATCTGACCTGAAAGTTAGCATGCCTATATAGTAAGCATTCCATGTAGGAGGGATGCACAATACATACTACTTTACCCCAAAGGCGATTATAGGCATGCTCCTCGTAAAAGCTGACAATAGCATATCTGGAGGCCAAATGCCTAAAGTCTTCGGATACGTCATACAGCTCTTCAGAATTCCTCTTAAGAATCTCCAAGTAGCGAAAATGTGAACGAGGGAGAACACTTCTTCCGATCTTAGTGGCCATCAAGGCCCAATCGGCCGCGTTGGCACCTCGGTGAGGTGTTCCGAAGAAGACCTATGCATATGGCGACAATTTATCGTTAAAGATGAGAAAGACTATTGCATAAGAGTGTTCAATAACGTACTATGCCTTTAGTATGCGTGGTCATGCCTGGGAAATCATACTGGCTCTGCTCTGCAAGCGCTAGGGCCTTCGAGTCAGAAACGAGTTAGAATGGAAGATATAGACAGCTAGTATCAGTCTAAACAGGGGTCCATACCTGCTTAATCACAATCCCGCCGAGGCTATGCGCGATAAAGACAATAGGAATATTCTAATAGGTATTAGCAATAGGTAATTTTAATGAGTGACTAGTAACACTTACGGAAGTTTCTCGTATGTCCTTGAGCTTCCCAAACATCGTGCGTGCGACGTCATCTATTTCTCCAACCGCCATACTCTTAATAGAAGCGTTGTACTCATAGCTCATAACGCGGCATCCGGGCAGCTTTTTTGGTAGGAGATCTGCTAGCCATATCGTTGCATCCGATGACCCGGGCTTGTCTGCCCACGTATCCCGATAATGGCCGTTTAGGCCATGGACGGCGATAATACTTCGTCTCAAAGGTTATTATCTTTCACTTGATACAGAAGGCAAGGTGGTAATCACTCACTCTAGCGTGTGAGGTTCATTTTTGGGGGGTGTTGCAAGTATATGAAACACCATTTTGAACGATTTCGCTTGGTGTGCTGAATTTGATGTCTTTGCAGGTATGTGCTAGGGAAAGGTGTGGCGGTGTAGTGGAGGTCGATCAACATATATCAAACATATAGGACCTACAACTATAAGAGATTAACTTAAGAGTGTAACGAGTGATCATATTGTGTTGTTTTTCTAAGATCTAAGAGATTAGCCTAGGACCTTAATCCTTCCATTTATTGAAGAGTTCGGACCATAGATTATCCGCTCTACCACTTCATAGAGAGTGTATATGATGTAGTTCCACTTTCTCGTCACAAA
The DNA here is from genome assembly GCA_038501195.1 of Nemania diffusa. Classification (NCBI taxonomy): domain Eukaryota; kingdom Fungi; phylum Ascomycota; class Sordariomycetes; order Xylariales; family Xylariaceae; genus Nemania; species Nemania diffusa. The sequence goes on from JBBPUQ010000001.1 coordinate 6,127,822, forward strand.
AGGGGAAGAAAGAGTGTTAGATAGAGAAGAGGAGTCAAGGTCGTATCCTCAAGGAAGCTAACATTGCCCCCTATCGTATCTGTCTAGATAACTTGCCACGTCGCTTACTTATATTGGGCCGATAAATGCCCAACCGTTTCACTTATCCTGCGGAAAAGATGGCATAGTGGTATTCCGGGCAGCCATATGACCCGCCAATATCAGCGACATGCTGGGGCCGATCTCATCTCTTTTATTTCTCAATTGTGATGTACAGAATGGTATCTAGAGACGATAACGAAGAAAGCGGCTCACAATATCTAATACTACCTCTTTTCTCTGCTGTCGCAATGGCCCTAGCTTTCTTCACTCGCCGCAAGTTGCCTAACAAAGCTGCTCAAGTGCCGGAGCCGCAAATGAAAGAACTACAACTTCGTGTGATCTACGACCCAGAGATTGAGGAGAAAGGTGTTGCAGAAGTTGAGTAAGCTCTACCGCTAGCCGAAAACATGCATCATCAATTCTATCATCACATATGCTAACTTACATTGGTTCTAGTTTCGTACTTGTCCATGGATTTGGGGGCGACTACATCGACACATGGACCTCCAAACAGGGTGCTTCCAGCGTATTCTGGCCGAAAGATTTGCTACTCGCAGAGAAAAAGCAACCGCGGACGAGAATTTTGTCGTTCGGGTATGATGCTGGACAGATGGTGGTTGCTAGCATTCGCAGCTACGCCCAAAGCATGCTGAGCTTCCTGCGCGACCACCGGGAGGGGATTGAGAGTAGGCCGTTGGTCTTCCTAGGTCACTGCCTCGGGGGCCTTATTGTCAAGCAAGTAAGCTACGTTGCTATTATGTTGTTTCACTGTTAATTTTGATTCTATATATATAATATCGATCGCTAATACTTGTCGGTGGATTAGGCTATGCGATTCGCCGAGAATGATTCATCCTTCAATTCAATCATTTCGGCTACTAAATCGATTGTAAGCCTAATCATTCATATTTGGCGCTGCCGTTCCTTAACGAGGGTTTAGGACTGACTTCCTATTCACACCAGATGTTCTTTGGAACCCCGCACGGTGGAGGAGACAAGAAAGACTGGGAGAAGCTTGCCAGTAGCTATAAAGCACTTGGACCTGAGTGCCGAATGATTGCCGTTCTAGGGAAGAGTACGAATGACCTTACGAAACTTGATGGGAATTTTATCCGCTTGCAAGATAGGTTTACTATCAACAATTTCTTGGAGCAACGTATAATGAAGGGTGCAAGAAAGCTCATTGTTGATCAGACGTCGGCAGCGAAGTTTCCTGGCGCTGGGGTTGAATCCGTAGATGGTGACCATGTTACGATGTGTCAGTTCAAGGACGCTCAGAATAACACGTTTATGAAGGTGTGCCGGATCATCAGGGAGGCGGTCCCCAGCGAGGTAGCCGTCAACCAGCTGACTGCTCACCAGACGCCCACGGCACCAGGCAAGCCGGGGGTCTTGAAGCAGCAGATAGTTGTTGAGGGTCGGGCAGTCATCAAGCAGGATGTAGTCGTTGACGGTAAGGTGGTCAGAACCCAACATGTGGTCATCGACGGGCAAGCAGGCACTCGGTCGAATCACGAAGGGACAACAGTAGCAGGAGCGGCAGGGGCGCTAAACCTGCAAGCGTCGATAGAACTGCAAGGGGCGCGGGCAACTACAAATCGGAAAATGCTGGAGCAAAAAAAGGAAAGAAACTCGTTTGAGGAGCTTTTTGATGGCGACCCCCGAGACAGCGGACAGAAGGCCAGAGAAGTGGTCCGAGAATCGACTAGATCTCGTTAATATTACCCTAAATGTTGTACTTCCTCCGTTTTGCTTATCATGAATATAATTATTCCCTAGATGAAATGAAAATAATCTGCGTTACTTGGGGTTGTTGGAGCATGTCTAAATAGGGTTTGCAAAAGTCCAACACATGAACACCCACCAAAACCCATGGGTTCTCTGCATAGGCTGGGTTGGGTTAAACTCAAGTTAGGCGCCCAACTTGACTAAAAGTCCAAAGTGTCAAATCGATGTCAAAGTTGCAGAAAAGGAATACAGAAGTAGGGCGTCGAAAACCTACAGGCTGCCGAGAACCCGAAGCCCATGATATTTCATATGCCTAGGCACCTATAGGTTTTTTTTTAAGCTCCACCTAGCCTTGGGCTCTTAGCTTTAGGTTAGGCTTTCAAGACAGAGCATAGTACATAAATATTGATCCCAGTGACGATGATTGGTCTATCTTACTGTAGCTAGTCAACTCCGCAGAACTAGTATTCTCTTGATCACTTTCCCTTCAGCTACTACTAATTGTGCATTCGAGATCCATTAGGACCCTGCTTCCAAGGTAAAGTACTAGGATATGCCGAGTCCTCCCGGCGATGCGCGTAATAGGCTATGAATTAGAGCCTCTAGGTTGGGGAGTCGTGGTGACTAGGCTTCAACGCCACAGTATGGTAAGATAACTACCCCCCTCACGGGCCACACCCTCGCGGGCCACCTGCACTGTACGGGTTTTACATATAAACTAAAATATAAGCTAGTAGGGTTTATAAATCGGGGAAAAATCGGAAAATTAAGGCACTAGTGTTAAAAATTATAAAAAAATCAAAATAATAACATATATTTTTTCTATTTTTATACTAGCTTAATTGATTTTTTAAAAATTTATATTTAATTTTTTAAAAATAGCTAATAATATAATTATATGTAAATTACTAGTAAAATTGTTGCACACTGTGCAAAAAACGAGAAGCTTACTAAGTTTACTAATTTTTAAAAGTAAGTATAAATAGGGTTATAAAATTAAAAAAAATATTAGTATTTAAAAAATTACATAATATTTTATAAACTAGTTAGTTATTATTTTTATAATTTTTATTCGAATTACTATTAATTAAATAGCTTAAAATCTATAAATAATTTTAAATAATTTTATATAAATTTTTATACCAAATTATACAGTGTAACTATAGACTGTACATTTTATATGTAAAATTTAATATAAAATTATTTAAAATTATTTATAGATTTTAAGCTATTTAATTAATAGTAATTCGAATAAAAATTATAAAAATAATAACTAACTAGTTTATAAAATATTATGTAATTTTTTAAATACTAATATTTTTTTTAATTTTATAACCCTATTTATATTTACTTTTAAAAATTAGTAAACTTAGTAAGCTTCTCGTTTTTTGCACAGTGTGCAACAATTTTACTAGTAATTTACATATAATTATATTATTAGCTATTTTTAAAAAATTAAATATAAATTTTTAAAAAATCAATTAAGCTAGTATAAAAATAGAAAAAATATATGTTATTATTTTGATTTTTTTATAATTTTTAACACTAGTGCCTTAATTTTCCGATTTTTCCCCGATTTATAAACTCTACTAGCTTATATTTTAGTTTATATGTAAAACCCGTACAGTGCAGGTGGCCCGCGAGGGTGTGGCCCGTGAGGGGGGTAGTTATCTTAGTAACCATGCAAGTGAATCAGAAGCATAGGTAGATAGAAGCTGTACTAATGGTCATATGACCCTGCCTATTAGTCAGCCAGCCTACCTGCCCTGCATACAATCCACCTTGACTGAAACGATCGAGGGAGCTTCCCGAACCAAACAGACTCTCACTTTGAGTTCAAGGCGGTTGCACATGCGGACCACATATGCAAACTTAGTAGTAGTAACTTTAGAGCTGCTGCTATACATCCACAGCCCCTGCAGTACTATACTATTAGTGCCCTACTGTTGCCCTACTACGTACGGTAAATGTAGCACATTGCCAAATCGGGTAGTTGACTGTCTGCAGTTACTTATAGTAGCGTAGCATTGTTACCACACCTCAACGTACATATGCATGCGGATATGAAAGACTAGGGGGGTGAAGACGAAAGCGAGATTGAGGTGAAATAAATGTTACTAATTGTAAATATTTGTCCCTATACAAAGTGGGAATAAGAGGACACCGCATAGTTAGACGTATACGTAGGTGCTTTGGTTGGCAGTAGCTAGGATCTATCAAGGGGTTGTAGGTCAGGGGGGATCTGACGGGTTCTCTTTCTAGGAGTTTTGGGCCCATCCCCTGGCACCCGGGGCATCCTTCCTTTCTGTCTCTGCTGGCAACATTTTCAGAAGTGCCAGGAGCGTTGTGCTGTCCGTATTCATCTCCGTCCTGGCTTTTTCCACTTGCTCCATCAGCCGTACCATTTCAGCTTTAACAGTTCTCAGGAACTGTTCCGCGCTGGTGTTGACTGCTTCTACAGCAGACCGATGTGTGTCAAGGGATGCGGTGATGTCGTAATTATCTTTTTCTCCGGAATACTTGACATCCGTGAGATCGTTGAGTGCACGTAAGTCACTCTCAGAATGTGGGGGCGCCATCTTGAGTGTGGCTTGCAAAAGTACCGTTATTAGTCCAATAACATTCGTTGCTGATATATGCCAAAAAATATGAGAGACATAGGCTGTAACTTAACAACTGAGTAAACATACCTTTATGTGCCAATCTCGCAACCCCAGAGTCTTGGATTGAGCTTAATTGGTAGTTGAGCTAGGTAGGATAATCGTCTACTATGATATGGCTGTTTGAGCACAAGCATTTTTCAGATATAGAAATAGGTAGGTACTTCTACTTTTATATGATGGCTTGTACATCAGCCAGTGACATTGATATTCAGGTACAGTTTAGTCTAGATAGTGTAGCGGGAAGACTAGATATCGTTAGCGGCAAAACCACCGTTAGCGCCCAAATGTCAAAGATGCATGTGCATTTGGCGGGGCTCCAAATGCGGTCCCTTATTGGTTTCGTCAAGGGGTCACTCCAGGGTATATATGGGCCATAGAGTACTTAATGCAACAAAAGCCACAGCAATATGGAGCCTTGTGAGCCTATCAAACGAGTGATATTATCGTTATCGCAGCGGAGCCGCTTGTACCTTGCGGCTTATATCTACATCAAGAGGAATTACTCCCGGGTTGACTGGCGTGGGCTACCCTCAGCTTGTTTGATCTCGTCAGCTTGGCTATAAACTCGCTGTGCGCCCTTCGGCTAGCCGGGCGGGCAGCTACGCCGCTACGCCACGTCATTCAGTGTACCGAGTAAAAACCTGTGGTGAGTCGCCGAGCTGGCGTTCTTCAGCCTGCAAGGTACAGTATCGACAATAAAGTAAGTATGATGTGTTGGCAGTTAGGCTGCCTAAAGAGAGACCGCAGATTCAGCACAGCAGTGACAGCACCACGTATATCGCTTATACATGCGGGTTCGGTATTCACCTCACCCGGAAATTCCAAACCCGCGCAGCCAATTGCAGCTAGCAATGGGACTAGGTATCTATGTGATTCCGAACACCTATTACCTGGTAAATAGTACCATGGTACCAAGCGCACCGCTTTTTCTCAACAAACCCCAACATGCATGCCCTGGGATGCGGTCAAAAAGCGAGAGATTGGTTGAAAGGATGGGTACTTGCAGGTATGTACTTGTAGATAAAGTCACGCCTACGTATCCTAAGGTATGCAATAAGTTGTCCCAAGCATCGTTGCAGCTGCTGATAAGTCAGAGTTGAGCCTCCAGATCCACTGTCGATATCTACGTAGTATACTACTCTTTCTTTTAGGATTCTCCCCCCAGCCCCCAGTACCCCGCCCTCCACTACTGTACCGTCATTGTTTTTCCCTTGCCTTGTCGGTACCATCTTCTTGAGCTCTTTTCGTCATCTGTGCCTTGATCGCTTCTTGGGCCACTTCAAGTGCGGTCCTTAGCTTTTGTGGCGGGGTTACCCAGTCGTCCAAGGGGATGCTCTTCTGCAGGGTTGACTCGAGGACCTCGAGAGCATGGGTGTGGTCCTTGCATTTGTTTTCCAACTCCCAGTGTTTAGAATATTGGTCTTCAAGCATCTTTCTCAATTCTTCCACAGTCCTCTCAGCCTTTTCTTTCTTCACTCTGAGTTCTTCGTTCTCTTCTTTGAGCTTTTCATTCTCTGCTTTGAGGTTTTTGAATTCCATCTCGCACTCATCAAATCCTGCCAAGAGATCTTGTAATCTCGATGGTGGGGTTGAAGAATTATCCCCCGTAGTCTTATCACTTTGTTCGCTCATGAAATTTGTCTCTTACTCCTCCCAAGTCGTCTCTTGTCGCAATCAGCAATCTAACAAAGCTAGCATTTTACTTCATGCTCACTTACCTAGAAGCTCAAGATATAATTAGCCTGCCAGGGCACGGCCGTGATTGAAATTGTAAGGAATGAGTTGTTCAATGAAATGTGCTGGAATCAATGTATGGATTCAAGGGCGAAGTTAGTGATCAAGGTCCAACCATTTTTTACCCATCTGCTTTGTATTATTTAGTGAACCTTGCCATGTTCGTACAGAATACACTTGGCACCTTAGCAGTTGAGCTACAGGGTTACGTGCACCTGGGGTACCTATCTGTAGACCCGCAGTACCTGGCATGGTAAGTCTTATACCCTTGCATATCATGAAAGTATATGAATTGCACTATAAAAAGGCTAGAAGACATAAAGCCATACCGATCTGCATTAGGAATACCGATTTAATTGCGAGCAATCAGCTACAGCTACCAACCAAATTTGGGCAATTAAGAGAGCAAGTTCAAGCTTGTTACTACCTATTCTTGCCAAATTATCAGCGAATAGGGCATTCACTAGACAATGCCCTCGTATGCATATGCACACTAATCCTACCCATCACCACTTGTGATCCCATTAAGTATTAAAAGAAAAAAAGGAAGAAAAGCTAATAACATTGTGCATTTAGGCAGCAACAGATTAATACGCGTAAGATTTATACAAGGTGACTTTCAAGTTTCTACCCAGCAAGCATCATCTGCTTGACATCTGCAGAAGGCAACGTCTTCTAGCTTGGAGTCTCGCAGTCCTTCGATGCTAGGGGATGGTGTCCCCTCCCTGGCCCAGCACTACCTAATACTGCTTATCTACTAGAGATCCTGGAGGAGGTGTGGTAGTTTCTAATACATATATTTGAGCATTTGCGTTTCTTAAGTGCAGTCCTTAGGAATTCTACCAAACTCTACCTTTCTATCCATTTGTCTGTGACCTATTTTCTATGTACAAGTGGCCCTATATTTACTCTAGAGGCCGCCACTTCTGATATAGGCAGTGCCCTAAGCTACCTAGCCATCAATGTGAAGATGGTTCTCCACCAGCTTTATCCAAAATTAGACCCAGGCGTGTCCGACCCTGGGGACATCCATGCGGAGTAAGTCCTTCCAATACAGGAACTAAAACATACCCAATTTAGATGCACCAGGCATAGGTTCGTGGTTCTAACAAGCAATGGATTCAAGCATTGTACTTGTCCATGGCCTAATGGGCCATTACATCAATACCTGGAAGGCTGAAGACGATACAGTCTGGCCGAGGGACCTCCTACCGGAAGCACTTCGCAAGCGAACTGGGCTTGACAAGCAAACCGAGCTTCACATTCGTGTCCTGTCGTTTGAGTATGGCGGGTCGATTATGGGCACTAGTAGTCAAGCTGGAATCAACGATACAGCACAGCATCTACTGCAATGCCTGTACGACAAACGAGAGGACCAGCGCGATAAGTCTAGGCCTATTATCTTCGTAGGCCACAGTCTAGGGGGAGTTATTATCAAAAGGGTAATTATAACTAGTAAAGCCCTTTATATTATATATAGTCTAATGATCGAATTACAGGCAATCCGACTTGCTTATAATAATTACAGGTTCAGATCTGTCAAGAAGCCAATCTCAGGTGTCGTATGTTCATTCTATACCCTTTCTATCCGTAGTTACCAACGCTTAGGTATTTGAGATATTTTTTGCGACTATTCATACAGGCAAGAGAGATCAGTACAAGACATTTTTAAATAATGTACTCAAGTGTCACAGCGAAATTAAAAGAGACATATGGCCTATCTTAACTAGATCGCCCTCAAAAGGAATGTACGAAGAGATTATGAAAACTCCTGAGGTATTTAGCCTTTTCTCAGAAGACTTTATTCCGCTATTCCGAAAGCTGAGCCTTAGGACTTTTCGAGAGTCCCTAATCAAGGAGCCGCTACGTAGATTAGTAAGTACGCCTATTTTAGTCGACAGACACGCTTAGTATTATTATTTCTAATCGCTTATCTTTTACCGTAGGTCGTTGATGATACTCTAGGATTGATCAATGCGAAGGAAGAAGGGGGTCTGAAAATATCCGGAGACCATGTTAGCCTTTGCAAGTTCAAAAAAGATCAGCCGCTAGGGACGATGTTCCACTCAGTTACTATACGGATTGGAGATATGATTAAAAATCCACGTATGCAGAAAGGCACGCTTTAACATACGCATCTCCTTGCTGTTTATACTAATACTATGTTCAGAGTTAATAGAAAATCGCGCTCAAGCGATCGATTTGCTTTGCTCCGAGACGCTTTGTCAATCCATGATGACGAACATGCTAGCGGAGGGTACGGGAAAATGGATTTTTGAGCGACCGCAGTACAAAGAGTGGCTTGAAATGAAATTGGGAAAGCCAGGGCTATGGATCACGGGTGACCCTGGCTGTGGGAAAAGCTACATCGCCAAGAATGTTGTCGATAAGCTCCGTGAAAAGGACGAGGCGGTCATTTGCGTTTTTCTGCGAGAGCCAGGCCCGACAAATATCGATCTATGGCATCTGATGTCTGAAACTCTTCGACAAGCTCTAGAAATTGAGCCTAGGCTACCCCTCCAGCAGCGCATACAGAGGTTATTAATCAACGCTCGGGATCAAGTCCTAGCTGCTGGATCACAGTGGAATGGAGAGTCATATCCAACAGAGAGCAACTTGCACGGTCTATTGGCTTCAAGTATTCGACAAACTCTGGTAGAGATAACACCAGAGTCCATTGATAAACACCTTCTCCCCATATTGAGATCGGGGAATCCGCCCCGGAGTCTGGAACTTGATTACCTACAAGAACTGTGGCCAAAGATCATGGAAGAGGCATTAAAGACCATGGAAGAGGCGCTAAAGATCATGGACAAGGCGCAAAACATCACAGCAGAGGCGCCAAGAAAGCGTCCAATAATAGCCACCGTCATCGACGGTTTCGACAAAATGGGAAGGCAAGACCAGAAGACATTTCTCACGATCCTCACAAAATTTCAGAAACAACCATCTATGCCCGGCATATTTCGGCTGCTTGTTATCTCTAACGAGTATCCGGAACTCAATTCAGACATTGAGGAACATGAATTTATCCGGTATCCTATTGATAAAGCAAAAGATATCGGATCAGATATCAAGGTGAACGTTACACAGCGGATGAAAATACTTAAAAGAATTCATGAATACCCTCCCGAGATCCAGAAAAAGATAGAGGAGGGGGTGCCTAGAGCGGCGGATGGTATGTATCTTCAGGCGGATCTAATGCTTGGGAGTTTGAAACGAACAAAGTACAACAAAGGCGCTTTGAACGAACTAGTAGAAACTCCGCTACACAGAACTCCAATACAGAGCACGGCGGTTCTCTATGACCAAATATTAGGGAATATATTGACAGATACGTCAATGAGGAGATCTGTTAAGCATGTCCTAACGTGGGTTACATTTCAACTGGAAGGGTTAAACCCTGCTGAGCTTGGCATTGCACGAGCTCTTGCAAAAGCGAGAGACAATCCTAGCGGAATCGCCAACTACGACCAGGTGTGCGACTTGCGCGACGATGATACCGAGCTGTGGGTAAACCGATTTCTTGGTCATTTGGTCAAGCTCCGGAATGACCAGTTCGAATTAATACACCCCAGTCTGATGAAATACCTTGTTACACAGCCAGAGCAGCTCGAGGAGATATATGGCGATAATGTTCTTCCTTATCATGCAGAATCATATATGGACCCAGCAGCGAGCCACGCACTGCTAGGGAACCTTTGCGCTACTTATCTAGCACGAGCCTGCTTCGACCAATCTGTCCGTGATCGGCCTGAATGCAAAACCTGGTTTGCCTGGCAGGCGGCAGTCAAGGAAAGAATGAAAGAGCACAAATTTTTCCGATACGCAGCACTGCATTGGTCAGAGCATTTAAGTCTAGCTCGAGATCTTGCTGTGCCTGGAAGCAACAGCAGAAGAATGATGACGGCTGACCGGAAGCGACATGAGAAGCTGGTAACCTACACCAATAGCTGGATGGATATCAGGTGTTATTTTCATGACTGGCATAAAGATGATTATTCCAGTCTTTGCTCTGCTGAGGAGAACATCCTACACCGACCATACGAGCCAAAGCAATCCGCCGCCGCCGATGATGGACAGGCCAGCTCAACACAGCCTGACCAGACAGGGTCGGGCGTGTCAGGCAACACGCAGTCAAGCCCTTCAATAGAACAAACCCCTCCACTCATCGAGCAGTCAATTCCAGAAACAGGGCAACGAAGTCCAGAGAAGCAAGCGACTCCACGAGCAGAGCTGTCAATCCTACTAACGGAGCCGCCGACTCCACTAACAGAGCTGCCGTCAATTCCGGGAGCAGAGGTGCCGAATCTGCCAAAAGAGCTGCCAACCTTACGAACAGAGTCGTCAACTCCGCTGGCTGGTCTGCCAATTCCACCAACGGTGATAACTCTAGTGACAGGAGAGACGAAACAAGAGCAGCAAAAGTTCCATTGGCTTGTCAAAGGGGCACAGAAAGTTGTGGATATCTTAGAGCTCGAAAAGCCCAAGCAGCCCCAGAGACCTCAAAGTAGCCGTAGCAAGTCGTCTTGGAGAAATAGAAACCAGTAGTTGAGCCGCTTGTGGCTTGATCTCTTGGCAAGGGTTACATAGTGTTAATTCCATAGAACAAGCTATGCTCGCTCCTCGGGGTTCGTTGTACATCTGTTTCGCACCCTTTACTGCCCGTGCGCAATCATTGTAATATCGTTACAAGAGACTGTTTCCGTAGGTGGCCTCTAGCAGACTTGGCGGTCTTGACCGTGTGATATACTTAACCCCTTTAAGCTTATAGTCTAGGCCACGCCTGGATAAGCCATATCATGCAGGTTGCGATGTATGTTTTATTGATTTTTTCCCCTTCAGACCAGTTTGGTTTTGAACGTATGTCGGCGTGACATAAAGCGCGGTGTTTAAGTCATCTTGAGGAAGGTCGCGCTGGAATGAAACATTAGACGGGCGGTCTGTATCTGCAAACAGAGTCTGCCATGATAAATGCCAAGGTGGTTGGTACAGAGTGATTTTAAATCCGCCTATAACCATATAATAAACTACCTAGGTATATATATATAATATGTACCAAAGCATAGCGGTGCAGCTATAAAGGTGTGGCCCCGCTATATAACTAAGCTAAATCGGGCTATACACTAAGCTATATCCGGCTAAGTTATGTCAATCTAAACTAGATTAGGTCAATATAGTGGAGCAAGAATAGGTTTAAGGTGTTAAGTGCATAGGTTATGACCCAGTAACAGCTGAGGGTTACCGTAGGCGGGCGGGCAGGGTCTGCTCACTAAACCTAGGCAGTCTAGATAATCCCCTAACCCTTCCAAACTCAAGCCCAAATACCCTTACGGGATAGCTGGTGTAGTGCACTCGCCTACTTAGTTTCCTACTAAACCTACACTTCTACCACCACGTCAACCTTCAGCCAGCATTAGGTCAGCCTAGCTACCTGTGCCAGCAGTTCTTTCAGTCGTAGTCAGTCCATCTACTCACTCACAGCATCCGCCCATCTCGCTGCATCACTTCATCGCCTCATTATCATAACCGCGGTGCCGTAGCGAATGGCAAAGTGCGATGAAGGCGCATGTTGAGCTCCGCATAGTCTATCTCGTTATCAGCCGAAATTATGCCATGCCTGATGAAGAAATCGATCATAACTGCGGCCGAGTTCGTTTTGAACTCTTTTCGAAGCAAAGCCGCTTTAACCTCATCCAGGGTCATTAGATAGAACTCCTTGACCTCGTCGTCGTGAGGTTTGGGGACCACATTCTCGGCAAGCTCCAAATCGTACACGTGGACCATGTCTGGTTTGACGAGTCCTCCGACCTCGCCCTGCCCTTGCTCGAGAATGGTGATATAGGTGAGGACGCCAGCTGGCCGAACATGTTGGCGGGTCAGATTTGAAGGTAGCGATGCCTCCTCGTTGGCTTCTCGGATGATGGTTTCGAGTGGAGTGTCCTGGGCAGAGATACCGCCAGCGACGGTGCTGTCAAGCTTGTTAGGGAAAGTACTGATGGTAGGACTCCGTCGAGGAACCCAAATCTTCATGCCAGTCGATGTATTGGTGTATGCGGTGAGATGAGCGCCCTGGCTCACGATTCCGAACAGCGGCGCGGCGTACCGGAAGATGCGGACGGGGTATTTGACGCCGACAATGGCGAACTCTTCGTATTCTTCGCCATTGAGGTTGAAAAGATCTCTTTCCTGGCAGGCTTTGACGACCTTTGCCAGAGCTGCGTTGGTAGCTGCCGGCGTGTCCTGGCCATTGGAGCTATCGAGGATCTCCACTCTCTTCGGTGAGTCGTGGATGATTTTGAAGTCGCTCGTCCACGGCATCTTCTCTACCACGTCGGGCACGAGGAAGCCATGTGGGCGGTCATCGCTCGGTAGGTAGAACTTGTAAAGCGAATCAAAGAACGAAGGATCATACGAGCAACTACAAGCACCTTGTTTAGCGGATGGAAACCGTGAGGAGTGCGGGTCCATTACCTGTCGTTCAATGCGATGAGCTGCAGCAGAGTCGCGTCTTCGACCGTGGCGTCATTCGCAGCCATAGCAGCGACCAGCTTCGGGTCTTCTTTTCTTGGTTTGTGTTCTGTCTCTCTTCACTTCTCTTCCCTTTACTTTCGACGTGAAACTTCGGTGAAGTTCAAGAAGCAATCAAATGCAGCGTGGGCAGCGGGGTTAGCAGACCGATAACGGGCGTTGATCCTCTCGATCTTTAATGACGGGGGCAAACCCTCAGCGTTGATGTGTGAATCGGTAGTGTATCGAACCGATGCATCGATTGGATATAATCAGCCGCAGGGGGTTGTGTGGCGCTCGCAATCTATGCCCGGCTTGTAGGAAGATATGACATGTCTGAGAAATCGTTGAAGAAAGTTAATGCTCGTATACATTCATTGTATGCGCGCTGCAGCTGCAAGTGGCACTAGGTAGGCTGTTGTATTACTTGGTTAGCTAGCTTATACTGTACCATGCCGTGTTCTTCCTCTCACCGGTTTGGTGATCCATCTATCTAGTATATAGGGAGGAGGTAGCATCCGGCCAAGCGAGCTAGCCGTGCTTGCAACGCCCAATCTGCAAAACCATAACCTGCAATCTGCAGAACCAAAATCTGAAAATCAAAATCTGGTGGCGATGCTAATTGGACAATGTCGACTCAACACCTGCCCCTAACATCTGCGCCTGTATGCAGGCTGCGCGCGGGGGCGACCGCACCTAGTAGTTCGAGTCAGATTGTGCGCAGGTGGTGTAGTATAAAATGGCAGGTCAATCTCCATCCACATTCGAAATTGGGCGCAAGGTGCTTCTCTCCTCAATCCTTTCACAGTAGGTCACCATGAATAATTCGCGAACCCGAAGGATCCCACGGTCAGAATGGGAGGTCCATAAACCTCGCATCATCGAGTTATATCGGGATGTCGAACGTCCACTCCTTGGCCCGGATGGTGTCATTGAGACAATGGCAAAAGAAGGCTTCATCGCCACGTGAGTGTCCATCAATGTTGAATGAGGAGCGTACTAAACAAGCTGATTAATAACTCACAAGCAAATCTCAATATGAACATCAATTTCGCCTCTGGAAAGTGCGAAAATATATGAAACGAGCGGAATGGGAAGGAATTGGGCAGTCGCTGCAGGGAGCGCAGGAATTGGCTCCGATCACTCTAGGACAAAGAGTAATCCCCGAAGCCAGATCCAAGAGAGCTCTGCGCCGATACAGGCTCATAACGGCCCGGGAAGACCATTTTGGTTGGTTATATGACCCAAATTTTCTCACTTCTCTGTTTAAACTAACTGATTACGTAGCTCCGGGTAACAGTGGTGGCATGACTCGGGAAAACGCAGCATCCTCCCTCATGCCAACTAGGGAAGGGAGTGCGCTAGCTGAGAATCACACGCTCGAGGTGACTATGCCAGGAGACAGTTCTGATAATGGAGCCAGTACCACGGCCGACCTCCTTAGAACCGGCCATTCTTACCTCAACCATAGCACACCCTCGGTAGAGCACGTCGACCAAGGGACTCACATGCTATCTCAGCACAACGATAGCTCACCTAACTTCTCTATAATATACCCCAGTGATCCGCTAGAGTCAATCGATTTTAGTTTGTTGCTGGATGAATTCTTTGCATCTAATCCGCAGCAATGGATATTGAGAAAGAGCCAATGGAGGCGACCTTCTGCCGTGGTTGCTGCTCCTTTTATGCGAGGTAACTAAGAACCCGGGCTCCCCATCTATATTATTGAGATCAATTATCCATTAATGCTAATGTGTATACTTTTGAATAGATATCTACGACGCCGCTCGCACTACTCCTAGTACCTACATCGTGCTGAATACCTACAGCCTGGCTAGCGACCTGTTGATTCCAGCTGAAGATAGTAATGTGGAGTTTGATGCCCCTATCTCGGTTACCGTTCTCAAAAGTCTTCTCTCGTCAGAGATTCTTTTCGGAGAGGAACTTTTCCCCCCTCCGAACAATATTCCGATTGATGTCCAGTCTACAGCCTTTTTCTTTGGCAGAATATGCACGTCATTCGTCAATGGATTTGCAGGACTCGAGACCATACCGCCCGCTCGGATTCTCAAGCTTCTAGAGGAACACCAGATGATAAATTTCTCGATTATCCAGCGTCTAGTCTTTGACCACGGCCCCGTGACTAAATCACTGGCCAAGAGCATATTTCAAGCAGCTATAGAACAGGATAATGTCAACGTCGTCGAATTTGTTCTTAAAACCAAACTGGTTCACGCAAATGACACACCGCTTCAGTATCAGAATGAAAGATATACACCGTTTGAAAGATCTGTAATAGCACATTCTTTTAAGGTTGCTAAATTTCTCTTGGGTCAAAACATCGATGTGAACAAATCATTCCCCAGAAGCGGCATGTTTGGTTTTGGTCCCCTCGATATCCTGTTTATGCGTGGGATGAAAGATTATAAGTCCACGGTCAGCGATCAATTTTTGGATCTATTTGATGCCTTTTTGTCTCTCGGAATCACAGTATACCCAGCTGCACTTCGATGGGCACTTGAATGTCCTGTTGACCAACGCTTAGCAATCCGTCTAATTGAGAAGACTTCTTCCTACACACATCAAGGATACATGCGGGAAATTAGTCTCCTCGCAAAGATGGTTCACACCCTCGAGAAGCCGGATGCTAAGAGGATGCTTAAGCTTATGATACAAAGCTGCAAGGCGATGGATGCCGACTGGTACTTTTATCAATATCACGAATTCGTAAAAAGGCAACCAGACGAACTAGCGGAAATTTTGTTTCCACACTTATGGATTCTCGACGAGGTTGCTAAAGATCAAGGTATCTGGGTGGAAGAGCCCCAGGACCAAACACGCGGACCACGGCTGCATGTTGAATTACGTCCTAGGGGGTATGGTCCCTTTACTATCAGGACAGAAAGTTTCAAACCTGTAAATGTGGCCTTTGATTCTGAAAGAGAAGAGCGTCTTCTAGCTCTAGAAAGCAATGGCGAACTTGAGAACCTCACTCGTTGTGAGCTCGGCGAATCGTTTTCTAAGGCGCTTAGAAAAGGCTACTTGCAATTTGCAAATAAGATTTTGGAGATGGATCCCGATATGGAGTTTACTGAGTTCTGCCGTTGCTCTACGGCGATGAGGTTTAAAT
Organism: Nemania diffusa; assembly: GCA_038501195.1. NCBI lineage: Eukaryota > Fungi > Ascomycota > Sordariomycetes > Xylariales > Xylariaceae > Nemania > Nemania diffusa. The sequence goes on from JBBPUQ010000001.1 coordinate 6,143,668, forward strand.
TGGATGAGGCCCTGAGAGCTGCTCTAGATCATGGTTTTGATGATATTGCTTTGAAGCTCGTGGATTTTGGCATGACAACTTCACATGTTTCGAAATTATTACTTACGGTTGTGGCAAAAAGGCAGCCGACCTTAGTAAACACTATACTCGACTCCCTGGGCGACTCCGTTGAATACTCTATGGACGACGAGGAGGAGATTATGCCAATTATGACAGCCGCTATTGAATGGGGCGATGCCTCAATCATACGTCGACTTTGGCAGGCAGGATGTAACAGACTACCTAATTTATGGATGGGCAAATATAGACCAAACTATTCCTGTTATCGCTTTTTGGGTTTCTTATACAAGCAAGGCAAGATGGATCTCTTTTGGGATATATTCCATACTAACCCATCTACGCACCCAGTCGCCCTCCGGATTGCTTTATTTCATCCCGATACACAGCTACTTGACGAATTGATATCACATGGAGCTAGTGTAAGTTCCACCGCCCTACTTGATATTACTATCAGGAGACAACCTTCAATGGTCAAACCACTCCTGGAATATTATCAGAAGGCCAACCCAAATGGTCGTGCTGGATATGGTTGGTGGTGCATCATGCAGGCAATTTACAACCAACCTAGGTATTCCGAATGGCTAGACACATTCTTTGAATATGGTCTAGTGAGAGGTGAGACTCTTCAGTCATTCTTAAATTATCAAACTCTGCTCGTGGCAGCAATTTTAAGCTCCAAATACCCATCTTTGCAAGGGCAGTCTCGCACAGAGCTTATCACCAGAATACTTGATGCTGGTAGTGACATCAACTTCATTATTACCGGCGAGAAGATATGGCACGGGGTTCACAGTCTATCGATGAGCGGGATAGATACCACTCACTCTATCGATGATACGAGCGAAAGTAGAATGAGTCACAGCGATGAGAACGGTTCCACCAAGAAGCAGAGATATAATGGTAAACCAGACAAGTGGGACTTCGCTCTACAATCCTTGCCTACACCTGGCCTTAGAATGACCTCTAGAAAGACCACTGCTCTTCTGTATGCCATTGAGTTGGATAGTATAGAGATCACTCAGCTCCTCATTCAAAGAGGCGCCAAATTGAATGATCCCGCATGCGTCGGTATCATGTGGACTCCTCTACAGAAAGCTGCCGAGCTGAACAACGATGCGATCGTTACTTTACTGCTAGACAGCGGCGCCGACGTCAACGCCCCACCCCCGATGTTTCGGGGGGCTACGGCACTACAGTATGCAGCTATCAACGGTAACTGCCAGATGGTGGCGGAGCTAATAGAACATGGTGCTAGGCTAGATGTACCCCCGCCGAGAGGTAGAGGACGGTGGCCTCTAGAAGGTGCAGCTGAGCATGGGCGCTTCGACATGATACAGTTGCTCTGGGATATCAATGGCGGTCCATTTGACAATGAACAGTGTCGAAAAGCCATGCGACTAGCAAAACGGCAGGGTCACATTGGCTGTGAAGAGTTGATAAGCCGGTTGATGGCGGGATTGCCCATCGAATCCCAGGTCTAGGTCGATATGCGAGGTGTGCTATAGGAAGGTCTCCAGTTCGATATATTTACGAGGACTTGTTATTACTTGTTACCCATTCATGTGGACCCGATCTCACACTGCACTTTGCGGTTATCGTTCATTTAATGGCATTCTCAATTTCTACAGGCAAGAGCCTTATGGGACTGCAAAGAGCACTAAGGCGAATATACTCTGTACGAATACCAGAATGATTTGAACATATCTCAGGAGGAACTCAAAAGGCTTATGAACTGCGACGGAGCGGGTGAACTAGGGCTTGTATTGATTCAGTCAAGTGGGTTTTCCTTCGCGTCAAGTTTCTCATGGGTATTGCTTTTTTGTATTCTCTCCTTTTAGCGTCTTTTTCTAGTTAGCCAGGCTGGTCTTCACCACAAACCTTTTCTAATCAACTGATTTTATCCCACTCAAGTCTTTGGAAGGGTCGTTATGGCGGCGGTCAGCTCTTCATATTGTAGTCCCGAATCCTCGAACCCAAAAACCAAAGTGGTTTTGAGCCGTGTTGACTTAGATGTCACGTGCCCGGAACAAATGTACTCCCGGGACCTAGCGTGGACGTCCGCTCTCGGTGCTTGAATATTCCGAAAAGCACCTCCACGAATGCAGCAACCACCTTAGCCTAACCCCCTTTAATTGCCCTGCTAAAAGTGTACAGAACGGATTTTAGCTTTCATGCAGAGTTTCATTAATCTCTTAATTGGGAGGCAGCCTCAATCTTATGCAGGGCCATCCGTCGACGTCATCACAGGTATTAGATTCCCTGCAGATGGTTCGAAACCTCATCTGATTACCCTCGCAACCACCACTGAAGGGGTGAAGGATGGGCCTGACAGTGCCTGGGGTCATATACCAGACTTCAGCAGGTTCTGCAAAACGCGACAGGCATGGCAGTGGCGAGACTTTGATACCTTCAGACTCGAAAATCAACCAGATAGCAAATGCAACGGCCTTTATGTCACCTTTTACTCTTTCGATCTCGACTCTTTGCCTAAAAACACCAATTTTCCCACCCAACTTTACGGAAGGGAGAGATGCTTCGCAGGTGACGCCTTTGTTTTCAAACTAAAAGGCAACGAGATCGGCTCTGACCTAGGAGAGGATGGATGGGCGGCCTGGGATAACGTACACTCAGAAATTTTAAGCTTGCCAATCATGGAAATCTAAGATTGCTCACGCACAGCGAAACTACTAGACTGCGGGTCCCCGGTTTGATCTCAAAGTCTTCTAGTAGCTACTGCTCTTGACTAATTCCGAGCTTTCGATATTTGACTCAGCTACTACGAGTGGCATACCCTTATAAGTGATGTTATGAGCTTTTATTCATTGTTTCATGCTGCTCGTGGCGTGCATATAGAATACGAAACTAGAAAACAGATGCTAGAAAGTGTGTCTAATACGAGGATGTGCTATAGATACAGATTTAGCATAACATTCTAAATTATCAAGGACTAACGAATTCTGAAAAATAAACGTAAACAAAATAAGAAACTAATCTTAGCAATATAAACTAATAGCAAAATAAATAAAATAACTTAAATCAGCGTTAATAACAAGTAAAATGAAACACTAGTAATTATAATCTTTTAATAGTTAATAAGTTAAAACATAGTTTTATTATATATTAAAACAATGTGTATAATATATATATAATGTACTTTAGAAAATTAGCTATAGCTATAAAAAATCACTTTTAAAAATTTAAAACAATAATAATAATAGTTTAATAAAATAATTAAAATAATATTAAAATAATAAAACTATTATAAATATTATATAATAATTTAAATAATTAATATTAAAAACATTAACTTTTATAATATTTTATATTTTTTTAATAAAAAACTACTTTTTTATTAATTTAATTAATATAATTTTTTTTATAATAATATTATTTATATTGTTTTAATTTTTTTTAAATAAAATAATATTATTTTTAATATATTTTTATTTAATAAATTAAATAAATATATAAAAATAATATAAATTTATAAATTAAATAATTAAAATATAAATAAATTTAAAAATTATTATATAAATTAATATAATTTTTTATTATAAAAAATTTTATAATATATAATATAATATTAATATAAAAATAAATAATAAATTTTTATAAAAAAATTAATTTTAAAATAATTTAATTATAAAACAATTATTAATAAATTTTAAAAATTTAATATTTAATTTAATTTATTTATTTTAATTATAGTTTTTTATAATAAATTTATTTTTTTATAAAATTAAATTAAATTAATAGTTTTAATTTATATTATTATTTTTATTATTAAATTTTAAAAAAAACTTTATTATTATAATTAATATATTTAAATAAAACAAAGTTTATAAATAAAATATTATTTATATATTAATTATATAAAAAAAAAAAAAAAATATTTTAAATTTAATTTATATAAATATATATTTATAAATATATAATAAATTATATATATAAATTAAAAAGTTTATTTTAATTATAAATGTTATTTTAAATATTATTTAATTTAATTATTTAATTATAATTTTTATTTACTTTTTTAATAGCTTTTATATTTATTTTATGTTATTTTTAACTTTATTATTTTATAAAAATAATAAATTAAAAATGTTATATTAAATTAATTTATTTTTTTTAAAACTATTAATATAAATTTTTAATTATATTTAAAATTAAATTTTTTACTTTTTTAATTTTAAAATTATTATTAAAATATTTAAAAGTTATAATATAATTATAATTAATATTAATTTTATATTTTTATATATTATAATTAAATAATAATAATTTATAATAATTAATTTTAAAATATAAATTATTATTTAATTTTTATAATTAATTAAAAAGTAAAAAAATAAAAAAAAAATAAAAAAAAAATAAATTAAATAATATATATTAAATAAAAATTTTATTAATTTTAAATATAAAATTTTTTTTTTAAATAAAAAACTATATATATTATTAAAACTATTATTTAAAAATAAAACATAAAAAATAAAAAATAATATATTAAAGTTTATATTAAAGTTTAATAAAAATTTAAACTTTTTAAAAATAAGTTTTTTTTTTTTTAATTTTTTAATTTTTTTAACTATTTTTTAAATAGTTATTTTTTTTTTATATAAATTTTTCAATTTATATTAATAAATAATTTTAAATAATAAATTAAATTTTTAATAATATATATTTTAATAACTTTTTATAATTTTTTATATAATTATATAAAAAAAAATTATTAATTATAATAAATTAATTTAATTTATAATTTATATTATAAAATTAATTTTTTTAAAAAAAATGTTAAAATAATTAAAATATTAACTTAATTATTTATATAAATTTATATAATTATAATAAATTTAAATAAATCGACTTATTTATTATAATATTAATTAAACTTTTTTTATTATTAAATAATTTTTTTATTTTATTAAAGTTTATTAATAATATTATAATATAAAAAATATTTATATAAATATATTATTAATAATTAATTTATTTAAATAAAAATATAAAAATTAAATTTATTAAAAATTAAAATTTTAAAAAATATAAATAATATATTTTTTAAAATTTTTTAAAATTTTTATTTAAATTTTTTTTAATATATTTTATAAAACTAAAATAATATATATAATAAATATTATAATTGTAAAAAATATAAAAATTAATTAAATAATTTTATTAATTAAAAATTTTAAAATAATAAAAAAAAAAAAAAAAAGCTAAATTATATTTATATATTATATAAAATATATAAATATATAAAATTATAAATAAAGTTATAAATAAAGTTATAAAATTTAATTAAAGTTTTTTTAAAATAAATTTTATAAAATAAATTTTTTAAAATAAATTATTTTAAAAATTATAATTTTTATAAATAAATAAAAATTATAAAATTATATTATAATAAAATATATAAATTATTAATAAAACTTTTTATATATATATATATAAAAAAATTTAAAGTAATTTATAAAGTTTAAAGTTTATTTTTAAGTTTTAAAGTTTTATATTAATTTATATATATATTTTACAAAAAAAAATATAATTAAAAAAATTATATATAAGTTATTTATATATATATATTTATAAAACTTGTAAATTTTATAAATTTTAATAAGTTTTTATATTTTTTATTTATTTAAGTATTTAATAAAAGTTTTAATTTAAGCTTTAATTATATATATTTAATATATATATATAAGTTTTATTAAATTATTAATTTAATATAAATTTTAATTTATAATTAATAAAATAAATATAAAAGTTAATAATTTATATAAATTATTATATTATTTTTTTTAAAAATTAAAAGTTTAATATAAATTAAATTAAAATTAATTAAATATAATATTTAAATTTAATTTTATTATTTAAATTAAATATTTTATTATTATTTTTATAATTTTTTATAAAATATTAAATATTATTAAAATTATAATTTTTTTATAAAATTTAACATTGTAATTTTTTAGTTTTATTAAAAGTTTTTAATTTTAATATTTAATTTATTTTAAATTTTAATTTATTATTAATTTTTTTAATTAATAATAAAATTTATAATTATTATAATAATAAATTATTATTTATTTTATTTAATTTATTTATATAAAATAAATTTTTTTTTTATATAAATTTAATATATTTAATTTATAATTATATTTTATTTATTTAAAAATTTTAAATAATTTAAAATATTATAAATTAAAATAAATTATTAAAATATATATTAAAAAACTTTTTTAAAATAAAAATATTTTAATATATTTAAAAAAATTAATAAATTTTTATTTTTTATTAATTTAAATTTTTTATTTTTTTTATATAGTTTTAATAATTTTATATATAAATTTTTAAATTTATTATATTTAATTAATTAATTTTTATATTTATTTAATTTATTTATTTATAAAATTTTTTTTTTAAATATAAAAATTAAATAATTTTAAAATTTAGTTTTAAATATTGTTTTTAAAAATAATATATTAATTATTAAATATTATAAAAAGTTATAAATAAAATTTAAATTTAATAAATATATATTTTAATTATTTTAATATTTATTTATATAAAAATATAATTTTTAATTTAAATTATAATTTGTTTTTTTTATAATATTTTATATTTATAAATAATAAATATTACTTTATTTATATTTAATATTTATTAATAAATTTAATATTTTTATAAATTTTAAAATAAATAATTTAATATTATTAAAAAATTAAATATTTAATATATTAAAAATATAATATAATATATAATAATATTTTAATATTAATTTTTTTATATTATTTATTTTTTAATTAAATAAAATAATAATAATTTTATTAAATTTATTAATAAATATTTAAATATAATTATATTTATATTAATTTAAAAATATATTTTTATTATTTATTATTATATATTTTTAAATATTTTATAATATAAATATTAAATATAATAATTTAAAAGTTTTTTTTTTATTTTTTTATTATATTTATATTTATAACAATTATTAATATATTAATATAATTTTATTTTAATATTTATATTAATTTATTTTAACTTTAATATATTATTAATATTAATTTATATATTTTTTATAATAAAATAATTTAAAAAAAATTATTTTATTTATAATAATTTTTAATATTATAATTTTTTTATTATAATTTTTTAAATTTTAAATTATATTTTTTTTAAAATTAAATTAATAAAATTTATATTTTTTATAATTAATATTTTAATTTTAATAAATTAAAAAACAGTTATAATATTTTTAATTATATTTAATTTAATAAATATAAAAGTTTTTTTTTTTATTTTTAAATTTTAATTATTAATAAATTAATTATTTTTTAAAAAAATATATTAATTATAATATTTTTTTTTTTTATTTATATTAAAAAATAATATTAAAATTATTTAAAAAATTTATTTATTTAATTTATTTTATTAAAATAACTTTTTTAATTAATTAATAAATTAATATTTAATAATTAATAATTATTTAAAATTATATATTTAATAATTTAAAATAATAATATTTAAAAATTTATATTATTATTAATATTTTTTAATTTTAAATTAAATAAATTTATTTATATAAAATTATAATTTTTAAAAAATAATTAATAAATTTTTATTTATTAGTTTTTTATTTTTATTAAATAGTTTTTTTAATTAAATTATATAAAATATTTATTTTAATATATATTAAAATTTTAAATTAAAATAAAACTAATATTAAAATTAATATAATTAATTTTTTTTTATTTTAAAAATTTTTTATTATTTTAATTTTAATTTTTATTTATAATTTTTTTTTTATAATTATATAAATAATTTAAAAATATTATTAATATAATAAATAAATATTTTTATAAAGTTATAAAATTTTAAAAATAATTAAATTAATATTATAGTTTTAAAATTTTTAAATTTTTAATTTAAAATTAATTTAATTTTTTTTAAATTTATTTTAATATTTTAATTAATTTTTAAAAATTATATTTAAATAATTAATTATAATAATTTTAAAATAAAATTAATAAATATATTTTTAAAAATTAATTTTATATAAATAATATATTATTTTTTTATATTATTTTTTATATTTTAAAACTTTATTAAAATAAATTAAAATATTATTAATATATATTTTAATAAATTAATTAAATAAATTATAAAATTAAATATTAATAAAATTTTATTATTATATAAGTTTTATTTCTAAATTAAATAATAAAACTATTTAATAAAAAGTTTTTAATTTAATTTAAAATATTATTAAAAAATAAAATTTAACTATTAATAATAATTAATTAAAAGTTTTAATAATATTAAATTTAAAATATATTTTTAATTTATAATAATTAAATAATATATTTTTAAAATTAAAAATTTAAATAATTTAATTTTTTAAAAATTAATTTTTTTATTAAAAATTAATATAAAATTTTTTATTAATTAAATAAAATTTAAATATAAATAAAATAAATATTATATTTAAGTTTATATTTAATTTAATAAATTTTAATTTTAATATTTTTTTATTTTTTATTTTTAAAAAAAATATATTAAATTAATTTATAATATTATTAAAAGTTATTATTTTTAAATTTATTATTAAATTTTAAAACTATATTATAATTAAATTAAAATAATAATATTTTATTAATTAAATTTTAAAAATTTTTTTTTTAAATAAATTAATTTTTTAAATATTAATTATTTTATTATTTTAATATATTTTAATAAAATAATAATTATAAAAAGAAATTATATAAAAATAAAAATATTATTAAATTAAATTAATTATTTATATTAATAATTTATTAAAATATTTTATATTAATAGTTAATATAAATTAATTATTATTTAATAATTAATATTAATAATTTTTAATTTTTAATTAAAAAAATAATATTTATTAATTTTTAAAATAATTTTTAATATTTAATTTATTTTATTAATTATTTTATTATAATAATTAATTAATAATATTAGTTTTTTTAATTTAATAATTTTAGTTTTAAATTATTATTTAATTTTTTAAATTAATTATTAATTAATTAATAAATTAATTTAAATTTTAATATTATATAAAATAATAATTATAATATTAATTTTATTAATTTTATTTATTTTTTAAATTTTTAAAACTAAAAAGTTTATTAAATTTTAATTTGTTATAATTTTTTATTTTTATAAATAATTAATATATTGTTTTTTTTTAAAATATTATATAATTATATGTTTTTTTTTTATAATTAAAATAAATATTATTATTTTAATATATTTTTTTTAAATTATTAATTAATTTTTTATATTTATTATTTTAAAAAAAATTAGTTTTTTTTTTTAATTTAATTAAATTTATTATTAAAATAAATGTTTTTTTTAAAATTAATTATATTTAAAGTTTAATTTTTTTAATTTTATTTAAATAATTATTAATAATTATAAATAATTTTAATAATTTTATTATAAAACTTTTTATATATAAAATTTAAATTAATATTAATTTTAAAAATTTTATTATTAAAATTAATATTTAAAGTTTTTATAAAAATTAAATTTATTTTAATTTAAATATTTTTATTTTTTAAATAAAACTATTAAAATATAAAATAAATTAATAAATATTTATTTATTTAAAAAGTTTATAATAATATTTAATAAAAATTTATTAAATTATTATAATTTAATTTAAATTATAATAAATAATAATTAATATTTAATTTATTTTAATTATATTATTAAATAATTAAATAATAAATTAATAATAAATTTTTATTAATTATAAAATAAATTTTTTAAGTTAAAAAAATAAATAATATATTTAATTTTTTTTATTATAAAAAATAGTTTTATTTTTTTTAAATTTATTAATAAATTTATAAATTTAAATATTAAATTTGTTTTTATTATTAATAAACTTTTTAAAATATTTAATTTTTATTTTAATTTTATTTTAATAAATAATATATTAATTATTAAATTTAATTAAATATTTTTTAAATATAAATTATATAATTATATTATAAAATTAAAAAATAATATTAAAAACTTTTTTAAAAATATTATTTTTATATTTATATTTAAAAAATATAATTAAATTAAATCGTTTTTATAATATAATTATTTATTAATAAAAAAAATTAACTTAAATCTTTTATATAATAATTAAATTTGATTTAATAATAAAGTTTTTTTTTATTTAAAATTATTGTTATTATTTTAATTTACTATTTTAAATTATTAATATAAACTTAATTTATAAAATTTATTTTTATTATTAATAAATTTTATAAATAATAAAATAATAAATAAAATAATAATTAAAATAATATTTAAAATTATAATTAATTAATTAAATAAACTTAATTAATTTTTAAATTTAATTTAAAATTTTTAAATAATAATATTTTTTTTAAAAATATAAATAATATATTATATTAATAGTTTTGTTTTAAATATATAATTAAAATAATTTATTTATTATATATAAATTATATAAAATAAATAATAGTTATATATTTAAATTAAATATTTAATAATAAATAAAAAACAATTTTAAAATAATATTATAATTATAAAAAATATAGAAATTACTTAAATAATTTTATTAATTAAAAACTTTAAAAAAAAAAAAAAAACAATTAAATTATATATATATATTATATATAATATATAAATATATAAAATTATAAATAAAGTTATAAATAAAGTTATAAAATTTAATTAAAATTTTTTTAAAGTAAATTTTATAAAGTAAATTTTTTAAAATAAATTATTTTAAAAATTATAGTTTTTAAAAATTAATAAAAATTACAAAGTTATATTATAATAAAATATATAAATTTTAATTTATAATTAATAAAATAAATATAAAAGTTAATAGTTTATATAAATTATTATAATAAATTTAAATATTTATTTAAATAATATATTAATAATTTTTTTTATTATTATTAAAAATAATAAATTTAAAAATAAATATTTATATAAATTTATAAATATAAGTTTATAAAAATAAATTTATATAAATATTTAATTTTTATTTTAAATAATAAATTTAAATTAAATAATATTATATTAATAAATATTAATAAATAAAATTAATTTTTATTTTATTTATTTAATTATATTTTTTTATTTTTAATATAATATTAATTAAATTTAGTTTTATTATTTATAAATAAAAATAAAACTTATATAAAAAAAATTTATAATTTTTAAAAAAAAAAAACTGTTATTATAATTATATATTTATAATTTATAAAAATTTTTTATTAAAATATATAATTATAAATAAATAATTTAAAACTTTAATTATGATTAAAATAAAATATATTAAAAAAATATATAAAAAAAATATTTTTATTTTTATATATTTATATTTAATTAAAAATAATATTAATTTAAAAGTTTTTAATAATTTAAAATAATATTTAAAACTTTTTAATTTAATAAAAAATAATTTAATTAATTTTAATTTTTTTTTAATAAATTTAAATTAATATTTTTAAAAAAAAACAATTAAATTTTTGTTAATTTTTTAATATATTATTTAAAAAATATATTTAATTAAGTTATTTATTTTTTTAATATTTAAATTTTTATTTTTTTTAATTATATTTATTATTTTTTAAAAATTTTAATATATTAAAAATAAATTTATTAAATAAAAATAATTATAATATTAATTATTAATTTATATTAATAAAAATATATAAATTATATAAATAAAAAATAAAAAGTTAAAATATTTAAAAATAATATTTATTATTTAAAATTTAAATAAAAAATATTAATTAAATTAATAAAAATAATAAATTTTTACAAAATATTATAAATTATAAAATATTAATAAAAACTTTTATTATTAATTATTTTATATTTTTTAAAAATAACTTTTTATATTTTTTATTTTATATTTTTTTTAATAATTTTATATAAATAATATATTTTATTTATATATTTAAAAAATATATTATTAAAAATAAAATTATATATAAATTTATTTATATTATAAAAAATAAAATATATTATTATTGTTATTTTTAATAAATTTAATTATTTTTTAATTTTATATTTAAAAATAATATTAATTAATAATTTTATTTTATTTTATTTTTATAATATAATTTATTTATAATTATTTATAAAAAAATATTTATTAATATATTAAAAATTAAATTTAAAAAATAATTAAAAATAAAAAAAATAATATTATATATTATAATTAAAAATATTAATAAAATAATTAAATAATTATTTATTTTTTTTAAATTTTTTTTTTAAATTATATTTTTATTATTTTTAATAAATAAATATATTTTTTATTTTTATAATATTATTATAATATTAAAATAAAACAATAATAAAAAATAATAAAATATAAAATTAAAAAATTTATTAAATTTATATATATTTATATATAATTTTAATATTTTTTTTAAAAATATATATAAATAAAAATAAAAAAATAAAAATAAAAAAAATAAATTTTTTTTTTTTTTTTTAATTTAAAATTAAAAACTAATATAATAAATTTAAATAAAAAAAATAATAAAAACTTATAATAAATTAAAATTTAATATTTTTTTTTTATAGATTTTTTTATTTAATAAAAATTAAAAAATTAAAAAATATTTTTTTTTTTAATTATTAAAAACTTTTTTTAATTAATTTATTAATTTTTTAAAAATTTTTAAAAATTTTATTTATTAATATTAAGTTTTATAATTTTATAAAATAATTAAATAGTTTTTTTTAAAATTTTTAAATAATTTATATTTTTTAAATTAATATTTTAATAATAATTATTAATATTTTAATTTATTAATTTTTTAATTTATATATAAATTATTATTTAATTATTTATTTAATTAAATTTTTTTAAATTAAATAAATTTTAAAAAAAAAATTGCATTTTTTTTTATTTAATTAATTTATAAAAATTATTTATTAATTATATAATTAATAATTTTTTTTTATTAAAATTTATTATTATTTTTAATAAATTTTAATTATAATATAATTATTATATACTTTTTTTTTATTTTTTTATTTTTTTATTTTTTTTTTAAATTAAATAATTTTTTAAATATTTATTTATTTTTTTATTTAATTTTTTTATAAATAATTTTATTAATATATTTTTTTTTTTAAAATATTTAAAACTATATATAATATTTTTATTATTATTATATTTTTTTTTAATAATTATTTTTATATATATAATTAAAATATTATTTTTTTATTTAATTAAAATGTTTTTAAGTTTTATTATTTTATATATTTTTTTAAATTTTAAAAACTTTTTTATTTTAAAACTAATAATTTAATTTAATTTATAAATAATAAAATTTATAATTTAAAACTTTTTAAAGTTTAAAAATATATAAATATATAAAAAAACTATTAATTTATATAATTTTTTTATTAATATTATTATATTATAAATTTTTAATATTTTTTTATTTAAACTTTTTATTTTCTTTTTATTTTTTTATTATAATTAAAAAAACTTTTAATTTTAATATTATTTTTTATATATTATATATTAAAATAAATTAAAATAATTTTTAAAACAAATATATTTATAATTTTATTTATAATTACTATTATTTTAAAAGTTTTTATATTTAATAATTTAATATTTTTAATATTATTTTTTATAAAATATATAAATATTAATTTATTTAATTTAAACTATATAAAAAAACTAAAATATAGCTTTTTTTAAAATATGTTTTAATTTTTAAATATATTAATAAAATTTATAAAAATTATAAATTTATAATTTAAAAAGTTTAATATATTTAATATTATAATAATTTAATAATTAATTAATTTAAAACAAATAAATAAATTATTAAATTAAAATTAAATATTTATTTTAATAATAATAAAATTAAATTTATTATTAAATTTAATATATTTATTAAATTTATAAATTAATATATTAAAAAATTTAATAAAAAAAAAAATAATTTAATAATAAATAATATTTTTAATAATAAACAAAGTTTTTTTTTATATATATATATTAAAATTTTTTAATTATATATATAATATTTTTAAATATTTTAATAAATATATAATATATAATATAATATTTTAAAAAGTTATATTTTATTTTAATTATTAATATTTATTATATTAATTAATAAAAAATAAAACTATTATATAATATATAAATAAAAATTATAAAAAAAACTATTATTAATTTTATATATTATTAAAAAATTTATTAATTTTATTATAATAATATTTTAAATAAAATTTTTATTATTTAAATTTTTTTTTTTTTTTTATAAATATTTAAAATTTTTTAATTATTTAATAATTTTATATTTATAATTTTAAGTTTTTTTATTTTTAACTTAATTATTATTTAATTTATAATTAATTTATTTTTTTTTATTATTTTTTTTTATAATTTTATTAAATTTTTTTTTTAATTTTAAATTATTAATAATTTATTTTATAATTTATATATTTTTTTTAAAATTTATTAACTTTTAATATTTTTTTTTATTTTTAATAAATTTATTAAATTTGTTTATATAAAAAATATTTTTAAATTTAATATTATTTAAATTTTTTAATTTATATTTATTATTAATAAAAACTTTTTTAATTTAATAAAAATTATATTATTTATAAAAAAGTTTTTTATTATTACTTATATTAATTTTGAATTTTTAATTATATAAAAATATATATATATAGTTTTTTTAATTATTTTTTAATTTTATAAATATTTTATTAATTTTTATTTTTAGCTTTTTTTTATTTTTTTTATAAAATAATTTAATAAATTTTTTTAATATTTTTTTTTTAATATTTTATTTAATAAATTTTTATTATAATTATATTTTTTATATTTTTAATTTTATTTTATTATAAAACTTTTTATAAAAATATAATATTTTATATAAATATAATAAATAGTTTTTTATAAATTAATTTATAAATATTATATTTATAATATTATTAAATTAATTTATTTAATTTTTTATTATAATATTAATTAATTTTATTAAATTTAAATTTAAAAAAAAATGTTGTATAAAGTTTATAAAAAAAACAAAGCTTTCAATAAATAAAGCTATATTATATAAAAAATCTACAAATAAAAAAAAAAAGAAAAAAGTTAGAAATTTTTCTATAAAAGAATTGTTTATATATATATATATAAAACAGTTTAAAATAGCAGTAAGTAAAGTTATTTATTTAGTTAAGCAATAAAACTACTTAATTTATTTAAATAATTAAGTTAATATTAACTAACTATAATTACTTTTTTTTTAAAAAAAAATAGTTCGTTTATAAATTATAAAAATTAAATATATAAGCTTTAATTAATTGTTTTTTAATAAAAAAAAAATCGCTTTAAATATTTATTATATTATTAATTGCTAAGCTTTTTTTTTTTTAAATTATAATATAGTTTTTTTATATATTAATATTGCTGCTTTTTTTAATATTATATTTTAAGTATATTTTTTACATGCTTTTTTTTTTTTTTGTAAAATTAACAAATTGTTATTTTTGTATAGTTTTTTAATAATATTATTTTAAACTATTTATAACTAATTATTTAACTTTAATAAAAGTTTAATTATATTTGAATTGTTATTATTAAATTTTTTTAATAATATAAAGCTATTTTAAAAGTTTTTAATATAATATTATTTATTGTTAATATTTTAGCTTTTTTAATTAATTTAATATTATAGTTTTTAATAATATAGTTATATTATATATATTTTTTTTATTTTAAATTTTTTTTTGCTTTTAAGTTTAAATATTTTATTTTTAAAATTATTACTTTTTTAATTTATTAATAAATTGTTCAAATATTTTTGTAATTAATTAATATAGTATTAATTAGTTATTTTTTATAAAAAAAAAACTTATAGTATAAATATATCGCTATTTTTTTTTAAAATTTTATATATTTGTTATATTATTAAATAATTAAACTTATTTAAAAGTTTATTAATTATTTAAAACTATTGTTTTTTTAGTATAAATATATAATTGTTTATATTAAAATCGGAGTTTTAATACTTTTTATTAGTTTATATAATTATATAATGTTATATATACTTTAGTTTTTTTTTTGCAAAATTTATAAATTATATAATTTTTTATATTTTATTTTAAATATTAAGTTGTAATATTTTTTTAACTATTAGTAAATTTCTTAGCTTTTTTTAAACTATACAATTTTTTTAGTTAAAATAAAATAGTATTAAAAAATTTATTTTAATTTTATAAAAAAATAGTTTTATAAACTTATAAAGTAATAATGTTTATATATAATTTATTACAAAAGTTTGTTTAAATTAATTGTTTTAATAATAATTAATATAAAGTTAAAACTGCTAATTTAAATATTTATTTATAATTTTAATTTATTTTATAATTTTATAATAACTTATAAACATTAAAATATATTAAACTTTTATAATTTTATATAATTTGTTTATAAAAGTAAATATAAATTGAGGTTTTTTATTAAAAGTTATTATAATTAATACTTTAAAAACTTTAAAAAAACTTTTGTAATATATTTATATAGCATTTTTTACAATTATTTATAAAATATATAATATAATTTATACTTTTTTTTTTAATCGATTTATTATAATTAATATATTATTATAACTATATTTATTTTTAAATATTTATTTAAAATTTATAACTAAATACTTTTAAATATAGTTTAAAATAAAAAAAAAAGTTAACTTATTAAATATTTTATTATATAAAACTTTTGCAAAATAATATTTTATATAATTAAAAATGTATATATTGTAATATTTTTTAAACTTAAGCTATTAATAGTGTTTTATAAAAAATTTGTATGTTTTTTTTTTTTTTAAATATATAGTAAATATTTTATTATATACTTTTTAAATAAATTAAATATATAAATATAAAAAGTTAAAAATTATAAATTTTTTATTATAAATAATTAAATTATTAATTAATTGTTATAAGTTATTTTTATTAGTAAAAGTTTTTTTGTAGTAGATTTTTATATTAAAGTTTCTTTTGTTTTTTTTAAATATTTTTGCAATCAGTTAAAAACTTAATAAAACTTTTATATTTTTTTATAACTTTATAATAAATAACTTAATTTAAAATATTATTTATATAAATATATTATAAACTATATTATTTAATAGTTAAAAAATTGTTAAATATTTCTGTATTTTTTTCTTTTTTTTTTATATAATGAAGTTTTTATGCTTTTTTGTTAAAATATTAATTAATACATTTTTTTTTTTAAAACAGTAAATAATATAAAAGTTATATTTTATAAATAGTTTTATTTATTTTATTTGTTATATATTTAAATATTATTTTTAACTAAAATGTTTTAAAGTTTAATAATTTGTTATTATTAAAAAAAGTTTAATATAACTATTAATTAATTTGAGTTGCTATTTTTTAAAAGCTAAAAATATTATAAG
This sequence comes from Nemania diffusa, assembly GCA_038501195.1. Lineage (NCBI taxonomy): Eukaryota > Fungi > Ascomycota > Sordariomycetes > Xylariales > Xylariaceae > Nemania > Nemania diffusa. The sequence goes on from JBBPUQ010000001.1 coordinate 6,161,214, forward strand.
TATTTTTTTATTAAAAATTTTATAATTTAATTTAATATTATATAAAGTTTTAAAATAATATATAATAAAATATTAGTTATTTTTATACTTTTAAAATAAAATATTTATAGCTATATTATTAAAAATATTAGTTTTAATTTTAATAAATAAACTATATTTATAATATTATAATATTAAATAAAATATAAAAGCTTTTTTTAATTATAAAAATATTTAGTTATATTTGTTAATTTATAAAAAAGCTATTTTTTTTTTTGTTAGTTATATTATAGAATTAGTAATTTAATTATAATTTTTTACAAACTTTTTATAAAAATTACAAAACTTTAAAAAAAACTATATTTTTTTTATAGTTATAAAAACTTTTTAATTTTTTATTACTTTTACTTTAGCTAAGTTAATTTAAATATTGTTTATATTAATAATATATTTTAAAAATTTAATTTTTATAATATAAAATTTAGATTTTTTTAAATTTATTTGAAGTTTTATAACATATAATTGTTGCAGTATTATTTATATATATTTTTAATAATTTTCTAAATTAATTAAATAAATAAATATATTGTTTATATATATATTGTAAAAATTATTTAAATAATCAAATAATATATTGTTAATATATTTTTAAAATATAACAAAGCTATTAATAAAATTAAACAGAAATATTTTATATTTAAAAAATTTATAATAAATATAAAAAATTATTAAGTTTTTTTATTTAAGTTTTATATATATTTAATTAAATGTTTATTTTATATTTAGTTTAATAAATATATTAATTTTAAAAAGTTATAATAATATTTTTTTAATTAAAAATAAAAAATACTTGTTTTTTTTTGTTAATTTGTTAAATTTTTAATAATTTATATAAAATTTAAACTTTTTTTTTAGTTTTTTTATAAATAATATAAAAAAAACATAAAATATATTATTAAGCTTAATAAATTCTTTATATAAATTATCGATTAAATATTTATAAACAGCTTTTAATTTATTTAATAATATTTTATATAAAAAGCTATATCGGAAATTATTAAAGGTTTTATTTTCGATAAATTTTATTTTATAATTTATTTTAAGCTAATAAAACAAAAAAATATTAAAGTCTATTTTATTAAATATATATAACAAGTTGTAATATTTTTTAAAAATTACTTATAAAACTTTTTTATAAAGCTTTTTTTTTTTTTTATTAAAAAAGGCTTTTTTTTTGTTATTAATAAATTTATCGATTTTATAAATAGTTATAATTTGTATTTTTTATATAAAGTTATTATATAAAACTATTATATTAAATATAGCTATAATAATATTAGTTATTTTTATCAAAAGTTTAACTTTATATTATTTTAGTCCGTTTTATTATATTTTGTAAAAATTTAAACTATTAGCTTTTTAATATAAAGCAATTTTTTTGTTTTTTTTTTTAAGTTTTTTTTTTTTTTAGCTTTATAAAAAAAATTAAACTATTATTTAAGTTATATTATATTTTAGCTATATTTTTTTTAATAAAATTAAATTGTTTAATAATTAAAATTTAAAATGCTGTTTAATTTTTTTTAACGTTTTTTTATTAATGTAGTTATTGTTTTTTTTTTTAAAAAGTTTTATATTTTAATAGTTAGTATTTATTTAATACTTAAAGCTTATAAGCTATATTTCTGCTTAATTTATATTTAAGTTTTAGTTAAAATATTAATTAAAAAAATAACTAAATAAAAATATTAGTTTATATTTTCAGCAGTTAAAAAATATATTATGTTTTTAAAACTAAAATTTTTTAATAATTATTTTATATATTTAAAAAAATATTACTACTAAAAATATATTTTTAAATCTTTTTTTTTATATTTATAAAAATATTAATAAAGCAGTTTTAATACTTTATTTTTTTTTACTGTTATATTTAAAAATTAATTAAAAGCAAAATTAAATAATTATAAAAAAGTTTAATACTTTTATATTTTTTTTTATAAATAATATATTTATATTTATATATATATCTGCTTTTATATTTTTAAAAAAATCTTTAATAGTTAATAAAAGTTTATTGTTATTTATAATATATATATATAATAAAAATTGTTTTTTTAAATATTTATTTATTAAATTTAATTTATTATTTATATAATTTTTTTATAATATTTTTTTTAAACAGAAGTTTAGCTTATTTAAAATTACTTTTTTAATATTTTATTTTTTTTAGTTTTTTTTATAATATTTTTTAAAACTTTTGCTTTATTATAAAAACTAACAAATATAGTTACAATATTTTATAAACATATTTTTTTTTTAGTATTATTTAATAAGCAGTTTTTTAAAATATATTTTTTTTATTAATAGTTAAAATATTTGCTTTTTTTTGTTAGCTTTAACAATTTAGAGTTATTTAAAATGTTATAGCTTTAAATTATTGAAGTTTTAATATTATTGTTGCTAGTTTTAATATTACTGTTTTTATTACTAGTAATACTTTTTAAAAAGTTATTAATATTACTATAAATAATATATTAATTAAACTTGCTTATATTATTAAAAAAAGTTAACTAATTAGTTTTATATTTAATATTATATTTTTTATTATTTATATATATTTAATAAGCTAATTAAATATAAAGTTTAATATATTAGTTAAAAAAAACATTATTATTTAAATAAATAGAAAAAATATTTAATAGCTTATTAAACAATTTATTTTTAAAATACTTTTTTTATTTTTTTTTTTTTAATTTAGTTTTTTTAGTTAATTAAACAAAGTTAGTTTTAAAATTAGAAAAAATAGCTAAAATATAATTATTAAAATCGAAAAATTTCTATTTTAATTTAAACTTTTTATTAATATTTATATTTTTATAGCTTTTTTTTAAATAGTTAAAAAGTGCTTTAATAATAGTTAATTAATTAAAATAGCTTTTAATTAAATATAAAAGTAAATATTTAACAACTTTATTACTAATATGAGCTTTAATATTAGTTATTTTTATAGTATTATTAACAAACTAATTTTTGTTAATAATTAGTCGACTTTTTATAATATATAGTTATATTTTAAATTTAATATTGTTTTTGTTTTTATTATTATAAAAAACAAATATAAATATTTTAACTAATTTACAAAATTTTCTATTTGTTTAAATAAATTTTAAAATATTACTTTTATAAAAAAATAAATTAACAATATATTAATTAATTTTATTTAATAGTTTTTAAATATAGTTATATTTAATAATAGCTGTTTTTAACTTTTAAAACAAATAATTAATAGTTTATTTAAAATAAAAGTTAAAAATAAATCTTTTTTTATTATTTTTTATTAAACAATTTAATTGTTTTTTTTTATTAACTATAATTTTGTTAAACTTTTTAGTTTAATTAACAAAAGTTTTTATATATTAAATAAATAATATAACTAAATTATATAAGTTTTTAATTTATTATTAATATATTATTATTATTAAAAATTTAATTTTTATTTTTTAAAACAAAATATTAAAATATTTAATTAAATTAATAAAAACATTTTCGTTAATTAATCTGTTAAATTTAAACTAGATTTTTTTTTTTAACAAAATAATAAAAATAAAAAAAAAAGCAATTTTATTAAGTTTATATAGTTTAGCAATATATTTTTTTAATAAATAGTTAGTTTTTTAAAAAAAGTTTTTTTAGTTTAAAATATAATATTTATATATAAAAAAAAAGTTTTATATTTAGTTCTAAAAACTTTTTATTAAAAAAGCTAAAATAATTAGTTTATTGTTATTTTTAGTTTTTATAATAACTAAAGTGTTTTAACTAAGTTTTTTAAAGTATATTTAAGTATTAATTTTTATATAAAAAATTAAAAAAAGCTGCTTATTATTTATAATTGTAAATAGTTATAATTTATTAAAAATTAAATTAATTTGTTTTTTAATTTATTATTTAAAAACAGCATACTTTTTAAATATTGGTATTATTACAGCAATTAGTTATAGTTTGATTTTTTTATAAAAAATATTTAAAAGTAGTTTTTATATTTTATAAATATAAGTAATTTATAGATTATTATATAAAGCTTATAAAAAAAACAAAGCTTTAAGTAAATAAAGCTATATTATATAAAAAATCTATAGATAAAAAGAAAAAAAAAAAAGTTAAAAATTTTTTTACAAAAAAATTGCTTATATATATATATATAAAATAGTTTAAAGTAATAATAAATAGAGTTATTTATTTAGCTAAGCAGTAAAGCTACTTAATTTATTTAAGTAATTAAGCTAATATTAATTAACTATAACTAAAAATATATTTTTGTTTTATAAATTTTTAAAATTAAAAATAATAACTAAATTATAAATTAATTTATATTTTATTTTTATAATAGTTTTTTTAATTTTATTTTTAAATTTAAAATTATTGTTATATTTTAATTTAATTAAAATATTATATTATTTAAAAATTTTATAATTTAAAAATTTATAAATATTTTTTATAGTTTAATTTTTTAAAACTATAATTTTAAAATAATTAAAAAATTTATAACAAATTTTAATAATATATTTATAATTATTTTATAATAATATAATTTAAATATTTATAATTTAAAAAATTAAAAAATTTATTAATATATTTTAATAATGTTTTTTTTAAGTTTTTTTTTTAAAACTTTTTAATATAATTTATATAATTTAATTATTTTTAATAAATTTTTATAAAAACTTTTTTAATAATATTATTAAACAATTTATTAAATTGTATTTTTTTTATTTTAATATATAAAACTATTATAAAAAATTTAAATTGTTTATTTTTATAATATTTTAATATTTAATATTTTATAAAATAAATATTTTTTTATTACTTTTTTTTATAGTTTATTATTTTAAATAAAATAGTTTAAAATTTATTTTTTAAAATTTATTTTATATTAAATATTATTTATAATATTTAAATATTTAAAAATAATTAAATATTTTATTATAATAAAATTTTATAGTTTTTATTTTTTTTTGTAATAGTAATAATAGTTTAATAAAGTTTATATTATTTAAAAAAAAAACAGTTTTTAATTTTTTTTTTTTTTTTTTTTTATAAAGTTGTTTTTTATTTATAAACTTTTGTTATAATAATATTAAAAATTTTTAAAAAAAATTTATAAAAGTTATATTAATTTAATATTAATAAATATTTTAAAAAAATCAATATAATATTTAATTAAATATTAATAAAATTATTAATATTGTTTTTTTATTTATTGTTTTTTTTATTAAATAGTTTTAATAGTTTTTTTAATAAATTATTTATAATAATATATTTTTTATTAATTATATAATAAATTTTAAAATTAAACATTTTAATATAAATTATTTATTATATTAAAATTATATTAAATAAAATAAAAAAATTATTATTAAATTAAATAATTAATATTTTAATATTAATTTTTAAATAAAAATATATTTTATAAAAATAATTTTATAAATATTTTAATATTTTTATTATTATTAAATACTTTTTTTTAATTATATTATAACTTTATATTAAAGCTTTTTTTATATAAAAAAAACATTTTTATAAATTAATATAATTAAAAATTAAACAATAATTAAATATTTTTTTATTTAAATATAATAATATATTATAATTTTTAAAAAAAATTATATATAAATAAAACTTATATATTTAAACTATTTTATAATTTTAATTATTTTCGTTTTTATTAATTTTTAATTATAAATATTATATATATAGTTTATTATTTTTATAAAAGTTTAATATTATTTATTTTTAATATTATTTATAATTAAACTAATTAATTTAAAATTTAATAAAGTTATATTAATAATTTTTATATATTTTATTATAAATTAATAAATTTTTAAAATAATTTTTTAATTTTTATAATAAAAAATAAAGTTTTTAATTATTATATTATTAAAAAAAAACTTATATTTTTAAAATAAAACATTATATAAAACTTTTAATAAAACTTTTAAAAAATAAATAATAAAGTTAATATAATGTTAAAATAAAATAATTATTTAAAATATTTTTAAAAATATAAAAAAAATAATATATATATAATTATATTTATTTAAAAATATTTAATTATAAATAAATAAAAAATTTATAATTAAAAAAATTTTATATATAATAAAATTTTTAATAAATTTATTATAACTTTTAAAAAAGTTAATATTTTTTATTAAAATATTATTTAATTTAATAGTTAAATTAATTAATTAAAGTTTTTTATTTATTTTTTTATTATAAATTAAATATTATAATAAAATAAATAAAACTTTTTAAAACTTTTATTTTTAAATTATTAATATAATTAAATAAAAAAGTTCTTTTAATAAAAAAAAGCTTTATATTATAATAAATTTTATTAATAATAAAATAAAAATAAATAATAAAAATAAACTAAAATTTAAATTAAATAGATTTATTTTATTAACTTTAATTTAACTTTGTTTTTTTATATTATATTTTTAAATTTAATATATAATATTATTTTAAATAATATATTTTAAATAATATAATAAGTTTTATAATAAAATTAATTTTATTTTTTAATTTTATAATTTTTTTTTTTTTTATATTAATAGCTATTATTAATATTTTTATTTAAATTTTTAAAACTTAATAATTCATTTTAACATTTTAATTAAATTAGTTTTTTAATAATTATATTTAATAAAAAGTTATAATTAATATTAATATAATAAGTTTTTAATTAATAAATTATAAATTAATTAATTAAAACTTTATATAAAATAATTTATTTTTATATTTTATATAAAATAACTATATTTATTTTTAATATTATTATATTTAAAATAATATTAATTAATTTTTATTTATTATTTTTTTAAATTTTAACTTTTTATTAATTTTTATTTATTTAATATTTATAATATTTTTAATTATTATTTTTTTAAATTTTAATTTATATTTATATTTTTAAATTTTATATTAAGTTTTTTAATAATATATAAAATCTTTTATTTATATTTTATTATTTTACTTTATATTGTTTATATATTTATAATTTATTTATTTAATTTTATATATATATATTATTTATTAAAAAATAAACATTTATTAAAAAATTTTGTTTTTATAATTTATATTTAAGTTATATTATATATAACTTTAAATATTTAAATTATTTTATATTTTTTTTATAAAAACTTATATAATTATTAATAATAAATTTAAATAAATTATATAAATTTTATAAATTAATAAATATTAAAAATTTTATTTTAAAATTAATTAAAATAAACAATTTATTTTTATAAAATTTAAAAAAAAAACAAATATTAGTTATAAATATAAACTATAATTTTACTTTAGCTAATAAAGTTATATTTAAAAATTAAAATTAAACATTTTTAATAGTTATATATTTTTAATTATTTATATTATATAATAATAAAAAGTTTTATATAATAAATATAAACTTTTTTTTTATACTTTTAAATTTAAATTTTAAAATATTTATTATTTTTTTAAAAATTAATAACAATATAACTTTTTAAAAATATATTTAATATAAACTTTAAAATATTTAAATATAAAAAGTAATTATTAAATAAAACTTTAAATAATTTATTAAATATTTAATTATTTAAAAAAAATTAAATATAATAATTAATAATATAGTTAATATATAAAAAAGTGTTAAAAAATATAAAAAATTAATTTATAACATTAATTTAATTATTTAAATTAATAGTTAATAAAATTGTTAATTTAATAATATTATTAAAAAAAAAACTTATTTTTTAAATTAAATTAATTTTTAAAAAAAGTTTAATTAATAAATTATTTTTATAACTTTTGTTATAACTTTTATTTTAAATAATTACTTTTATTTTTTTTATATTTATTTTATAGTTAAAATTTATTAAACTATAAAAATTAATAAGTAATTTTTATTATAATATAAATAAAATATTATAATATATATTAAATTAAATAAAATATATAATATTTATATATAATATTTTTTAACTAAAATATAATTTAATATAATAATTTAATTTAGTTATAATATTAATAAATTAAATTAATTTAATATTTATTATTTAATTTTAAATTTAATTAATTTAATTTATAATTAAATTTTAATTTAAATTAATAATAACATTAAATTTTAATTTAAATAATTTATTTTATTATTTAATTATATATTATTAATTAAATAAAATAAAAACTTAATTTTTTTTATATTATAATAATTATTTAATTAATACTTTTTATAATATATAATTTATTAATTTTAATAATTTAATTACTTTTTTATTTAATAATTTAAAAAGTTTATATTAATTTAAATATAATTTTTATTTAAATAAAAACTTAAATAAATATTTATTATTTAATTTTAAATTTAATTAATTTAATTTATAATTAAATTTTAATTTAAATTAATAATAACATTAAATTTTAATTTAAATAATTTATTTTATTATTTAATTATATATTATTAATTAAATAAAATAAAAACTTAATTTTTTTTATATTATAATAATTATTTAATTAATACTTTTTATAATATATAATTTATTAATTTTAATAATTTAATTAATTTTTTATTTAATAATTTAAAAAGTTTATATTAATTTAAATATTATTTTTATTTAAATAAAAACTTAAATAAATTATATAAAAATAATTATTATTAAAAAAGTTTTATATTATAAACATTTAATTATAATATTAACAATTTTTTTTTTTAAGTTTTAATAATTAAAATAATTTAATATTAGTTTATTTAATTTAAACTATAATAATTTTAACAATATAAAATTAATTATTAATAAAAATAAATTAATTTTTATAAATATATATAGTTTTATTAAATATATTAATTTTTTTAAAAAAAATAAAAATATTGTTAAAAATAATACTAAATAAATTTTAATTATATTTTAAATTTTAATAAAAAAACTTATTATTATATAATAAAATAATAAATTAATAAATTAAATATAAATTTATTTAAAAATTAAATATTTTATAGTTATATTTAATAAATTAATTTAACAATTTATAATATAAATTATAATTATAATAAAATAATTTAATATAATTAAATTTATATTTAAAAATATAATTAAAAATAATATAATTATAATTAATTTTATTTAAAAAAAGCTTAAATATATATAAATTATAAAAACATTAATTTATAATAATTATAATTAATATAATATTATAATAACTAGTTAAATAAATATAAACTTTAAAATTAAAATATATTTATTAGTTTTTATTTAAAATAAAAATAATATATTGTTATTTTATATAATAAAAATAATAAAAATAAAGCTAATTTTATTAATAATAATATAAAAATATTATTTTAAACTATTTTAAAAAGTTTATATAAATTAAAATATTAATAAATAAAAATAACTTTTTAAAAAATTTATATATTAAAATTAATATAATAAACAAAAGTTTAATTATAAATAATAAAATAATAATTAATATAATTAAAACAAATTTTAAAACAAAAAAAAATAAATTATAAAATTAATAAAAGTTTTTTTAAAAATGTAAATAATAAAATAAATTTTAATTTTAATAAAACAAATTATAAAAACTTATTTAAAAAAAAAAAACTAAAAAAAAAAAAATAATTAAAATAAATAATAAAATAAATATAATTATAACTATATTTATATAATATAAAATAATTAATTTAAAAATAATAAAAATATATTAATTTTTAATTTAAAAAATAATTAATTTTTAAATAAAAATAATAATATATATATATTAATTAATTATAATAAAATATATAAATATTATAATTAAACATTTAATTTAATAAAAAAATAAAATAAATATATAAATAAATATAATAAATATATTAAAAAGTAAATTAAATTTTTATTTTTTATATATATATTATATTGTTTATATAAATAATATAATAATTTATTTTTTTTTAAAAATAAACTTTTTATATATTTAAAATAATATAAATATTAAAATATAAATTTTATATATTAAATAGTTTTAATAAATATAATATTAATAATATAAAATAATAATTTTTTTAAAAAAAATAAAAAAACTAAATTAATTATATAATATTTATAAATAATATTATTTAAAATTTAAAAAGTTAATATTTAAATAAATTTTTTTTTTAAATAATTAATTTTTATATTTAAAAATAATTATATATAACAAATTTAATAAAAATAACATTATAATTTATATAAATATACAAGTTAAAAAAACTTAATAATATATAAAATTTTTAATAATTTTTTATATATAATTAAATAATATAAAAAAAAAATTAAAAATATTAATAACAAATATATTTAATATATAAACTAAGTTATTTTTATATTTTATTTATTAAAATATAATAATTATAAATTTTTTAAACTTTTAAAAATTATTAAGTTTATATAAATATTAAATAAAAATATTAAATTTATTATATTTTTTAAAAATAATTTTTTAAACTTTTATAATATAGTTATTAATTATAAAAGTTATAAAGTTATATTTATTAATATAAATAACTTTAAAATATGTTTTTATATATATTTTTAAATTTATTTATATATTTATAAAATAGTATTTTTATAAAAAATAATTTTAAAATTTAAAAAAACAATTTATATATTTATAATATATAAATTTTTATTTTTAAATTATAAATTTATTTTTAAACTTTTTTATAAAAATAAAATAACTATAGTTATAAAATTTACTATTTTATATTTAATTATATTAACAAATTTATTATTAGTTAAAAAAATAATTTTTAAAAATATTAAAAAAAGTATAATTTAAAAATATATAAAATTAAATTATATTAAAACTATATAAAAAAAATATATAAAAATAACTATTTAAATAATTAAAATAATAATTATAAATAATATAAATGTTAAAGCTATAAATATAAATTTAAATTTTTATTTAAAAATATTATAATATTAAATATATTTTTTATAAATTAATTTATTTTAAATATAAATATATAAAAAATAATAATTATAAAAAATTATAAATTAAAACTAATATAAATTTAAAAAAATATAAATTAAAATAATATAATTAATATAATTAATATATTAAAATTATTAAATATAATTAAAAAAACTTAATTAATTAATATTATAAATAATATAATTAAAACTATTTTAAAAATAAAGTTAATAAATTTTAATTTAAATATAATAATAATAAAAGCAATAAAAAAACTTAAATTAAAAATTTAAAAAATTATTATTATAATAAATATTAAAAATTTTCTTAAAAAAAAAAAAAAAAAGTAATTATTAGCTAATTTATAAATATTAATAAAAATATACTAGTTTAAAAAATATTAAATTTATTAAAAAAAATATTTAAAGTTTAATTTAATTAAAATATTATTAACATTTAAAAAATAAACAAATAAAAATAATTTTAATAAATAAATTAATAAAAGTTTAAATGTAATAATTATTTATATTTTTTAAACATTAAAAACTATTATAAAATAAATTTAATATTTAATAAATTATATAAATAAAACTATATATTTAATTTATAATTAATTTATAAACTTTTAATAAAATAATAATATTAAATAATTATTTATTTTTATTATAATTAAAAATAATAATATTAATTTATAAAAAAAGTTATATTTTAATAATAAATATAACGTTTTTTTTTATTAATTTAAAATTTATTTAAAATATTAAAATAAATTTTTTATTATAAACTTAAAAAGTTTAAAAAAATTTATAATAATATTAATAAAATTTTAAAATTTATTAATATATATATAATAATTTATAAATAAATTATTATAGCTTTATAAATATTATTAATAAATATTTATTAATAACATTATAATATTTTTTAATAATAAAAAAAATTATTTAAAATAGCTATATATAATATTTAAATTATTTTATAAATAGTAAATTTTATTATTTTTTAAAAAGTTATTTTTAAAATATTTATTAATAAAATTATTAAAATTTTAAATAAATATATTTAAATTATTTATTATAATAAAACAGTTAAAAGTTTTTAAAAATTTATAGTTTTTAAATTAATTAAAAACATTAAAACAATATTTTAAAAATATAAAATTTTTAAAAATATTATTACTATATTATATATAATATATTAAATTATTATAATAATAAAAAATAATTTTTTTTAATAAAAAAAAATAATTAAAATATATAATAATTAGTAATTTTAATAAATAATAAATATATTATTAAATTATTTTATTTATTTTAATAATTAAAAAAAAAACTTTATTTAAAATTATATAAAAACTAATATATAATAATATAATTTTTTATTATTATAATTTTATTAAAATTTTATTTATATAAATTAATAACTTTTTAAAAAAAAGTTTTAAATTAATATTATTTTAATTAAAAAATAGCTATATTTAAAAGTTAAAAATATTGATTTTAAATATATAAATTTTATTAATTATATTTTTAAATAAATATTTATTATAATTTAAAATAAAATATAAACTTTTAAAATTAAAAGTTATATATATTATTTAAAAATATAAAAAGTTTTAAATAATTATAAAAGTTTTATATAGTTTAATAATAATATTAATTAATTATTTAATAATTAAAAAAATATTTAATTAAATTAATATTAATATAATTTTTATAAATTAAATAATTAAATGTTTTATAAATATATTTATTTATTTGTTTTAATATAATATATAAATTTTTTATTTATTAAAAAAACTTAATTTTATATTAAATATTTTTAATTAATTTTAAATTATAATAAATTAAATTAACAAAATAAAAAAAATTAAAAAAATAAATAAAAAACTAATATTAAATTAAATTTAAATAATTATAAAAATAATAATAAAAAATAATATATAAAAAAGTATTATTATAAATTATAATAAAAACTTTAAATATTAAAAAATTTTAATTAATATTTAAAAAAATAATAAAAATTTTAAAAATTTTAAATAATTTAAATATTTTTTTATAATAGTTAATAATTTATTATATAATATAAATAAAAAAAATAATCATAGATTATATATATTTAATATATAAATAAAAAATAAAAAAAAATTTAAAAAATTATATAATTACATTAAAAATATAAAAAGTTTAAATATATTTTAAATATTATAAAAAATATTAAATATATAATATAAATTATAAAAAATTTATAAAAATTATTAATTAATTAAATTAAAAAATATAAAACTAATAAAAATAATTATAATAAATTTTATATTAAATTTATTAAATATATTATTTATAAATATATTTTAATAAATTAAAAAGTTTAATTATTATAATATAATAATAATAATTATATATATTATTTTAAAAAAATTATTATTAATATTAAATTATAAAAAATATATAATAAAAAATTAAACTATATTTTTAATAAAGCTTTTATTTATTTATAATTAAAATGTTTTATAAAAATTATATTAAATAAAAATTATAAATTTATATTTATTTTTTTAAAAAAAACTATAAAAAATAATAAATATAAAGTTTTTAATAATTATAATATATTATTTTTAAATAAATAATTTTTTAAAATATAAAAATTAAATAATAAAAATTGTTATATATTATTATTTATTTTAAAACTTTAATAATATATAAATAAATATAATTTTTATATTATAATAAAATTTTAATAATATATATTTTAAATTTATTAAATTTTTAATATATAAATAATTATTTAAATTTAAACTATTAAGTTTTAATAATATAATTATAAAAATAATAATTATTAATATTTTTAAAAAAATATATTTTTTAAAAAAACATTTATAAAAAAATATTAAATTAATAATAAAGTTTTAAAAAAAAAATAAATATATTTAAAATTATATAAAAGTTATTATTTATTTAATAAATTATTTTAAAAATTTTTATAATAGTTTATAAAGCTTTAAAAAATAAAAAAATAAATAAATTAATTAATTTATAAAATTAATTTTTTAAAAACTTTTAATATTTATTTAATTATATTAATAATATATTTATTATTAAAAAAATATAAAAAAAAATTTTTTTATTAAATTGTTTTTTTTTTAATTTATTTATAATAAATAACTAAATTTAAAAAAAAAAAAAATTTTAAAATTAAAATTATTATTAAATATAAAACTAATAAATTTAAAAAAGAAATTTAATTATTTAATTAAATAAAAAAACTATAGTTATAAAAATAATTAATAATAATTAAAATAATAATTTTAATAAATTAAAAAAAGTAAATATTAATAAAAAATAAAAATAAAATTATAAATAACTTTATTAAAAAATTAATTAATTAAATAATTAAATAATTAAAAATATTAAAGTTAATATATTTTTATATATATTTTAATATTTAATATAATTAAATAAAAAAGTTATTTTAATAAAAAAAAACTTTATATTATAATAAGTTTTATTAATAATAAAATAAAAGTAAATAATAAAAATAAATTAAAACTTAAATTAAATAAATTTTTTTTATTATTTTTAAATTAACATTTTGTTTTTTATATTATATTTTTAAATTTAATATATAATATTATTTTAAATAATATATTTTAATTATATTTTAAATATTTTAATAACTTTTTTTTTAAAAAAATTAAAAATTAAAAATTAAAAATTTTTTTATTTATTATATTTTATAAAAAACTATTTTAATTTTATATAAAAGTATAATTTTATTTTTAAATTTATTTATTTTAAAAAAATTTTAAATTAATATTATTTTTTATTTAAATAAAACTTTTAATAATATTATTTTTTTTTTTATTTTTTAATTAGTTTTATTATATATTTTTATATTAATTTAATATTTTTTATTATTTTAATAAACTTTAGTTAAATTTAAATAAACATTTTTAAAAATTATAATTAAATAAATAAATTAATATTTAAAAAAACTAGCTTTTTTAATATTAATAAATAAATTAATTAATTAATATAATTATTATTTTTTTATAAATTATTAAAATTAATATTTTTAAAATATAAATTATTAATATATAATTTTTTAAATTAATATATATTTATTTAATTTAAAATTAGTTTTTTTTTTTTTTTTTTTTTTTTTTTTTAAACTATTTTTTTTTAATTATAAATATTAAAAAATGTAAAGTTTATATTTAAATAAATTATTAAAACTTTTTTATTATTTTTAAAATTAACATTTTTTTTATATAAAATTTTATTTAAGTTTAAATTTATATTTATTAAAAATAATAAAAAGTTTAATAATATATAATTATTTAATAATAGTTTATTTTTATTTATTTAATAAAATAATAATTTTTATTTAATTTTATAAAAATTTTATTAATTTATATTTAAATTAATTATAAATTATATTTTAATTTAAAAAAACTTTTTATTATTATTTATTAAAGTTTTTAATAAATAAATAACTTTTAATTTTTTAATAAATTAATAATATTAATAATATTAATTTTAGTTTTTTTTTTTTTAAAAAAAAACAAAAATAAAAATATAAATATTTTTAAACTATATATTATATATATAATATTTTTTATTATAATATAAAAACATTTTTATATATATAATAAAGTTTATATTTAATAAAAATAAAAAAATAACAGTTATAGCTTTAATAATATATAAAATTAATTTAATGTTTTTTTTTATTAATAAAACTTTAGTTTTAATTATTTTTTTATAAATAATATAAAATTTTTATTTTATAAATTTTTTTTAAATTAAATTAATTTTTTTTATAAAAAAACAATATTTAATTAATTTTTTATATTAATAATAAAAATAATTAATTTATTAACTTTATTATAATTTATAATAATTATAATTTTAAAATATAATTAAATAAAATTTAAAATAAACTTTATAATTATTAATATTAAATAAATTATAATAATTAATACTTTATAAAAAAACTTTTAAATTATTTAAGTTTAAGTTTTTTAATATTATTATTTAAATTTAAAATTTTATTTTTTTTAATAAATTTAATATTATTTAATTTTTAATTTTTAATATTTAATTATTTTTTATTATAAAAATTTTATTAATTTAAAATTAATAAAACTAAATTAATTATATTTATTATTAAATAATATATTAGTTATTTTAATTTTTATATTTTTTAAATTTTAAAATAATTGTTTTATTTTTTATAATAAAACTTTTATAAATTTTAATATATTAATAATTATATTTGTAATAATAATATTTATTTTTTTATTAAATATATTTTTAATAAATAAAACTAAAATAATATTAAATATTTTAAGTTTTTATTATTTAAAGCTTTTTATATTAATAAAATTTTAACTTTTTATTATAAATTTTATATTTAATATTATTAATATATTTTAAATAATATTAATAAAAAAAATTTTATTTTTATATTTATATTTAATAGTTTTAATATAATTAATAAAAATAATATTTGTTTATATAATATTTATAACTAAATAATTTTAATTAAAAATATATTTAATATATTTTTTTATATTATTTTTATTTTTATATAAAATTTAAAAATATTTATTTAATAAGTTTTTATTTATAAAATTATTTATAATTATAAAATTATTTTTATTAATATTTAAAATAATATTAATTATATTAATTTTTTTTATATTTAATAATTTAAATTTAATATTTATAATATTAATTATTTAAACTATTTATTAATTTATAATTTAAAATAAATTTTATTAATTTTTATAAATAGCTTTAAGTTTAAATTTTTTAAAAACAAGTTTTTTTTTATAAAGTTTATTTTAAATTTACTATTAAAAATAAATATTTTTTTTTTTTTAAATATAAATAATAAATATATTTAAAAATATTTTTAATAATATTTTTATTTTTTTTTAAATTTTTTAAATAATATTTTTAAAAACTTTAATATTTTTAATTAATATAAAAAAGTTTAATTTTTTTAAATATTATTATTTATTATAATATAAAATATTGTTATTTTTTAATTTATTTATTTATTTATAACTATTAAAATAATATTTTTTTTATAAATAAAATAAATAATATTTTTATTATTTTTTTAATTTATTTTTATACTTTTTTTAATAAATTAACTTTTTTAATTATAAATTTATTTAAATTGATTTAAAATATATATATTTATAATTAATTTAAAAATAATTATTTATTAAATTAACTATTATAATTAAAAAATTTATTAATATAAATATAAAAATAACTATATATATAATAATATAATAATATAGTTTTAAAAAAAGTTTTAATATAATTATTTTTAAAAAATAATATATTTAAAAAAGCTAAGTTTATTTTTAAATTTTTTTTTTTTTATTATTATTTTTTTTTTTATAAATAAATTTTTATTTTTTTTAAATTATTTAATAAAATTACTTATTTTTTTATTTTTTAATTTTATAAATTTAATTTTTTTTTATAAAGTTATAAATTTATTTTTTATTATAATTTAATTTAATAACTATTTAATTAATAATAAATTTAATATTATAAAAATAATTAAAATAAAAATATATATATTTTATTAAATATATATTTAATTATATAAATTTTTATTATATTTTATTTATATAAATTTTATTTATTTATATTTAATATTATATAATTTAAATTTAAAAGTTATAATAGTTTAAAATATTAAATTTTTTTATAATTAATTATAATTTATTTTATATAAAATATTATAAATTATTTAAAAACTATTTAAAATATATTTAAATATTAAACTTTTGATTTTTTTAAATAATTTATAAATAAAAGTAATATTTTTATAAATTTTTTTATTTTTTTTATTTTTTTTTTTAACTTTTTAATAAAAATTTTATATTTTTTAAAATATAATTTTAAACTTTTTATAATATTAATTTTAAATTTATTTTTATATATTTTTAATAATAATAATTAAAACTATTATTATTTAAAATTGTTATAATTATATATTTATTTTAATTTTTATTTAATTTTAATTTAAATATTAACATTTTTAATATAATTATAAATGTTATATATAAAAATATAATTAAAACAATTTTAAAAAATATATTATAATAAAACTTATTAAATATTTTAATTATTTTAATTTTTTAATTTTTAAGCTTTATATATATATATATATTTTTAGTAAATATTGAAATTAAATTTAATATTTTATTTTTAAGCTTTAATTTTATAATCGCTTTTATTTACTTATAATAGTAAATGTTTATAATAAATAGTAATTTTAATAAATAATGTTATAAATAATAAAAAAACTTTTACAAAAGCTTTTTTTTAAGCTTTTTTATTTAATAAGCTTATTTAAATAAACTTTATAATTTAATTTTTTAAGTTTGTTTTATTAAATTTATTTATATTATTATATATTTTTTAATTAAGCTGTTTTAAATTATTTAATTGTTTTTTTTTTATATATTAATAAAAAAAATAAATAATAATTTTTTTAATTTTATATTTTAAATAATTAATTTTTGTAAAAAAAAAGCTAAAAATATACTTTTTTTAATATATTATTATATTAATATATTTTTAATTATAAAGTTATTAAATAATAAAATTATATTTATATATATTTATTAATTACAATTTTATTATTTAATTAAATATATAATATATTTAACAAGTTTAAATTAATAATTATAAAAAAAATATGTTTTTTTTTTATATATAAAATAAATTCGCTTTTAATATTTTAATATTTTTAATATAAATTAATTATAAAGCGATTTTAATTTTTTTTTTTTTTTTTTTTTTTTAAACTTTTTTTTTAAATTTATAAATATATTTTTAAAATCATTTAATTATTATATAGTTAATTAATTAATAAAATAACTAATTTTTTATTTTTTTTTTTTTTATTTTTTTTTTATTTATTTTTTTTTTATTTATTTATAAATTGTAATTTTTAAGCTTTTTTTTTATATAAATAAACTTAAAACTAATTTATAATTATAAATATTATTATTATTATTAATATATATTTTATAAAACTTTTAAATTAATTATAAAACTTTTTATATTAATTAAAACTTTAAATAATATTATTTTATTATAATATTTTAATATAATAAATAATTTTTTAATTTTATATTATAAAATATTAATTATATATTAATATTTTTAAAAAGTAGTTTTATTTTTTTTTGCTATTGTTTTTAGTTTGTTTTTAAGATTTTTTTTTTTTAGTTTTTTTTTTTACTTTTAGTTTTAGCTAATAATTATTAAAATTTTTTATATTATTATTATAAATATTATTATTTGTTTTATTATTTATACTTTTTATATTTTTATTATTGCTAATAATAATAATAATAATAACTTTTTTGTTTTTTTTTTTTTAATTTAATATTTTAAGCTTTATAATTTATTAAATATTTATTTATATTTATATTTTAATAAATATTATTACTGTTAGTAAAACTTTTTGTATATATGTATACAAAAAAATTCGGAATAATCTGTAAAGTTTAAGGTCTGTTTTTAAGTTTTAAAGTTTTATATTAATTTGTATATATATTTTACAAAAAAAAATATAACTAAAAAAGTTATATATAAGTTATTTATATATATATATATATAAAATTTATAAATTCTGTAAATTTTAGTAAGTTTTTGTATTTTTTATTTATTTAGTTATTTAATAAAAGTTCTAGTTTAAGTTTTAGTTGTATATACTTAGTACATATATACAAGTTCTGTTAAATTATTAATTTAATACTAAAGATTTTTTTTTTTATACAGTAACTTTAGTTTTAATATTAACTAATTTTTTATTATTTTTTTTATTGTTTAACTGATTTATATATACTTTTATTTGTACAACTAGTTTATTTGTACTAACTAGTTTTTTTAATATTTAATTAAGTGCTTTTTTTATATAAATGTTTATTAAGTTATTTTTACTATTAATTTAATATATTTCTGTAATTTTTTAATTTTTATATATTTTTTGAAATAATATAATATTAATTATAAGTTGTTTTTTTTACATAGTTTTTAATTTAACTAAACATTTATATAAAAACTTGAAATTAGTATATATAACTAGTAATATAGTTAATAATTTTATTGTATAAATAATTTTTTAAAAAATTATATTAAATATAATAGTATAATTAAATTTATTAACTATATTATATAATTTATTTGTTAATATATTATATATAATTTATTTATATTTAATTAAATTTTAATAAACAATATTGTTTTTAATTATAAAAGTATTTTTTGTATAACTTTTATTAGCTAGTATAATTATAAATTTGATTTAAAAACTTAAATTTTTATTGTTTACAAATATTTTATTAATAAAAATAAAAATTTTTATACAATTAAAATTTAAAAGTATATAATGTATTTTTTGCTATATATTATTGATTTACTATTATATTTATATATTTAATATTTTAATATTATTTTTTAATAGTTTTTAAACTTATATAACAATTAACAAATTATATAATATTTTTAATTAGTATATTAATATAATATATATACTTTAAATTTGTTAAATAATATATTATTAAAAATAATTTTTTGTATAAAAGTTAATAATATATAATTGTTTAGTTTATTTTTATTAAATAAAAAAAAAATCTTGTTTGTTTATTTAAATTTTATTTTTGTTAAATTTAATAAAATATTTAAGTATTAATTTTGTTTTTAATTTTATACAAAATAGTAGCTTAGTTTTTTTTTTATACAAAAATTTTTTAAATATAATATTAAAAATATTGTTTGTTTAAAATTTTATAATTACAAATTTATTAAGTTTTTTTTTAATATATAACAAATATAAGTTATATATAAATACTTTTATGTTTAATTTTTAATAATAATATTTATAATAAGTTTTATACTAATATAATTTTAATTTAGCTAATTTATATAATAATTATATAATTTAAAACATAATGTTTATTAAATATTTGTTTTTTAATTTTTTTAATAAATAAACATAAATTTTTTAGTTTAACTTATTATATAACTATATATATACTTAAAAAATATTTTATAGCTTTATATATATATTATAGTTTTAAATTAGCAATAGTTTTAAAACTATAATAAACTGTTAATTTATATATTAAATTGTTAATATTTATATAAAAATTCAAACTTTATTGTTATTTTTATAACTTTATACAACTAATTTAAACTTTTTATATAGTTTAATTGTTTTATTTTTAATTTTTTATATAAGTTTAATTTAAAAAATTTTTATTTAGTTATATTAATTTAAGTTATATTATATAAATTAAAATATACTTTAAATTACTAATACATTTATTTTAGTTATATTTAATTATTTAAAAAATATATTAAGTATAATAATTATACTATTTTATTTTAATTATATAACTAAAATATAATTATTAACTTTTTTTAATACAAAGTACTAGTTATTAATAAATATAAATAACTTTTTTAGTTTATTTTTATATTAAAATTGTAGCTATTTAACAGCTTAAAAAAAATTGTACAAAAAGTTATTTTTTTTATATAATAAATTAAATATAGCTTTTTATTAATAGTATAGTTTAATTTATATATAATAAAACTTAGTTAGTTTATTTGTTATATTAACTATAATATTATAATTTTTAATTATAAAAATTTTATATAGTTTTATTTAGTTTTTACGCTTTTTTTATATTATAACTTTATTTTAAAAAAATAAAAAAAGTACTTTATACAATAATATTAATTTGTTTTTAATTTATATAACTTAATTAATATTAACTTTTATATAAATACTTTTTAATATTTTTATAGCTTTTTATATAACTTTTACTTTTTAAATAATTTTTAGCAAAAAAAGTAAGTTATTATTAATTTTAAAATAAGCTTTAAAAACTAATAAAATAAATATAAAACTATTTAGTTTAATTATATTGTTTAAAACTTTTACAACTATTTATAATATTGTTTTTTTATTTATATAATAACTGATTTTTTTATATAAAATATTAAACATATAACAAAGTAATATATATGCTTGTTCGACTTTTTTAACAATTTAATATGTTTTAACAAGCATTTTTTTGTACGAAGTTTTAACTAATTATATATTATTGCGAAATTTTTCGGACAAAAAATTTGTATTAAAATTATATATAATATAATCAAGTAGCTTTTAATATATTAAAATCTAACATTAGTATAATATGTTTTAAATATTATATATATTTAAAAATTTCAAAAATTTAGCTGCTTAAAACAAAATATTTATATTAATTATATATAAAATCAATTATTTATTAATTTATATAACATTAATAACGATTTTATAATTAAAATTACATTTGTTTTTTAGCAAAAACTTAAATCTTTTTAAAGTTTAATTATATAATTAACAATAATAATAAAACTTTTTAATTTTTCGAAATATTGAAATATTAATATTATTATATTTAACTTTTTATAATAATTTTATAAGTTTTTTTATACAAAAATATTTAAATTAACAATATAACTTTTAAAACTTTTGTTTTATAAAATAACTTATAACTTTTAATTAGTTAATATTAAAAAATAAATATTTTTATTTTTATATAATTAGTATTGTTGTATTATTTTGTTATATAATTATATTTTATATATTGTTAAAATAAATATATAATTAGTTTATATTTTATAACAACAGTAAAAATAAAATTAATATATTTAAAATATAAAATTTAATTAATTTAATTAATATTAAAATAGTTATAATATTTATAGCTTTAAAACTTTTAATATTATTAAATTAAATTGTTATATTGTTTAAAATCCAGTTTATTTATATAAAAAAATTCTTTTATATAAAAGCTTTAGTTTAAGTTTTTTTAATAGTTAAAACTTTAGCTGCATTAATATTTTATAAAATATTTTAATATTTTATATTATATTAACTATTTAAATAAAAATTATTTAATATTAATATTTAATTTTAAATATATATGTTTTTTTTTATTATATAATAAAAATATATTAAATCTATTAAAAATTAAACTGTTTTATTTTTAGTTTTAAAATCTAAATTGTTATTAAATTTATTATTGTATAAAAAGTTTTTATTATTTTTGTAGTTTAATATAAACATATTATATTTTTTATATAATAAAGTTTTTTATTTTAAAATATTATATATAGCAAAATATTGTTTTTTTATTTTTAATCTTTTTTATTAGTTATAATTAATAAATTAATAACTAAACTTTTTATAAATAAAGCATTTTTTATTACTTCTGTTATTTTTATTATATAATCGCTGTAATTTTTAGTAAAAGTTTTTATTAAAGTTATATTTATACAATTGTTTTAAATATTTAATATTATACTATTTATTAACAAAATAAACATTTGTTATATAATAATAGTTTATTTTTTAATTAAAAAAAACTTATAGTACTGTTTATAAATTAAAAAACAAAGCTTTATATATAAATTTTTAACTAATTAAAACAAGTTTAAATTTAAATATATTAAAATATATTTATATAACTGTTATATAAAGTAATATTTTTTTATAATAACTAAATTTTAAAATATATTATATAAATTAAAACTTATTAATTATAATTTTTAATATTTTAAACATTGTTTTTATTAAATTATTTTATTTTATTTATATAAAAATAGTAATAGTTCAATTAGTTTAATATTAATTATAGTTAATTATTATATTAAAATAATTATTAAACATTATATAAATTTCATTTTATTTATATATTGAACTAATATAATTAAAATAATACTGTTTAGCTTTTTTTTTTAATATAAAAAAAAATACTATATAATACTGTTTTTTAATAATTTCGAATTAATAATATATTGAAATAAAAATTTAAGCTTTGTTATATAATATATTATATAGTTTACTGCTATAGTTCTAGTTAAATCGCTATATTTTAATAAATATAATAAATTAAACTATTTTAATTAAACTATTATAAATAATTTAAATAAAAAAAAATTTATATAATTGATTTTTATATATAAATAAAAATACAAAATATACAATAAAAATCTTAAAAATAAATACAAATTTTTGAGTTTTTGTTTATATAAAAAAAATAAATATTTGATTATTTGTACTAAATATTAAAGTACATACTAGTATTATTAACTTTAGTACAGCTAGTTATAGTACTAAATAGTCTGTTTATACAACTAAAAGTTTTAATATATTCGCTAATATAAATATTAAAACTGTTTATACAAATATATTATTATTCGAGTTTTTATTATTTTTATTTATATACTTTTTAATAATGTACAAAAGCTTGTTTTTAAGCAATTTTCTACATATTTTAATGTTTTTGTTACTTTTAACAATAGCAATAAATTTTTTTTAAAATATATAACTAATATTTATTAACATCGGTTTTGTTTAGCTGTTAAAATTTATTACAAACATTTATACAAATTATTTGCTTTCGATTTTTAATTATATATAGTTTTATAAACATTTTATAAAATATATTGTTAATTGTAAAAGTTTAGCAAATTAGTTAAAGTCAATAGTTATATTTTAATATTTAAAATCAATTTGTTTTTTTTAAATTTTTATTTAAATGTTGCTACTTTTAGCTATATTTTTATATATAAATTTATTTTTATTATACAAAGCTACTAACTTGTTATTTTAAGCTTGTTTAGTTACTGTAGCTACAGCTACTATAATTGTTTTTGTTATAAGTATTAACATAGTTATAAAAAGTAATAAAATAAAAAAAATAAAATAAATAAAATAATTAAAAAAATAAATATATAAAATAACTTACAGTTTTGTTAATTTTTATATAAAAATAACTAAACTATTACATAAAACTAATTTTAATTTTATAATAATTAAATCTTTTTTGTTTAACAGTTAATTCAATATATTTTTAACTAATTAATACAAATAATAGTTTATTTTTTGTATAAAAAGAAAAAAAATAAAGCACAGAAACTACTTTTAATAATAACTAATTTTTACTTTTTTACTTTGTTAATTTATAATTATATTTTATAATTACTAATTAATATTAGTAAAACTTTTTATATATATATATATAAAAAAATTCGAAATAATTTATAAAGTTTAAAGTCTGTTTTTAAGTTCTAAAGTTCTATATTAATTCGTATGTATATTTTACAAAAAAAAGTACAACTAAAAAAGTCATATATAAATTATTTACATATATATGTGTGTAAAACTTGTAAGTTCTGTAAATTCTAGTAAGTTTTTGTATTTTTTATTTATTCGGTTACTTAATAAAAATCCTAGTTCAGGTTTTAATTATACACACCTAATATATACATACAGGTCCTGTTAAGTCATTGGTTCAACAATTACTTACATTTTATTTAAAAAAAAAAAACATATAATTTTTTATTATTATTATATAAATATTGCTTTTATTAAATATAAAAATAATATATATTTTAATATAATTAACTATAGTTAATATTATTATAAATATTTTTTAAAATATATATATATATTTATATATATTTTTTTTATATTTATATATATTTAAAATATTATATTAATAAATATAAATATAATTTAAATTATATAATATTATTTATTTATTATTTAATAATAATTATTTAATTTAAAACTTTTTAAATTATAAATTTTATTTTAATATTTTTTAAAATTGTTATAGCAATTTTTAATTAATAGTTTTTATATAAAAATTTTTTTATTTTTATAATATTTTTTAAGTTATTTTTAAAATAAATAAAAAAAAACTTACTATTATTATTTTTTTATTATTTATATTTATATTTGTTTTTTATATTTTTTATTAAATTATTTATATATTTAAACTTTTATTTATTTTTTATATTTTAATTACTTTTTTTAGCTATTTTTTTTTTTTTTTTTTAATATTATTAATATTTTTACTATTAATAATTTTTTTATTTATATTATTAATATTATTAATATATTGTTATATAATTATATTATATATTTTTATGTTTTTTTTTTTTTATATTTTATATATTTTTTTTAAAAATTTTAATAAATAAAAATTAATATTTTTAATATTTAATAAACTTAAAAAATAAAATAATAAAAATAATAAATAAAAATTAATATAATTTATTTTAATTTTTTTTTTTTTTTTTTTTTAATTATTTTAATTATTATAAATTAATAAATAACTAAAAAGTTTTTTTTATTTATTTTTTAAATTTATATTATAAATATAATTTATATTTTTAAAATTATTAAAAATTTAAAAATATTTAAATTAAATTTATAATAAATTTTTTATTAATTTATTTATAAATATTTAATTAATAAAAAAATATATTATTTTAAAGCTTTTTTTAAAATATTTTTAATATAATTATATATTTTATATATTTATATATTTAAATTTAATATTTATTTTTTTATTTTTATTTATTATTAATTTAATTATTTATATATTATTTAAATAAATTATTTATATTTTATTTAATTTTAAAATAAACTTATAAAATAACTTTTTAAAAATTATTGTTTTTTTTATAATAAATTTAATTATATTTATTTTTATTTTTATAATAAAAATAAATATAATATTTTAATAAATAATTTTTAATAAAATTATATTTTTAAATAATAATATAATATATTTATATAAAAAACAATAAATTTTATAATTATTTATAAATAAAATATTTTTTATTATTAAAAAAGTTTAAATTTTATAATTTTATATTTTATATATAATATTAAAAAAATATATTATATATAAATATTAAATTATTTAATAAATAGTTTTATAATATATAAAATTAAAATTAATTGAAAATTTTAAAAATTATATTATTATATATATAATATTTAATTTTAAAAATATTATTATATATAAAATTAATTTAATTAATTTTTAATATAGTTTAATTTTTATTTTTATTATATTTTTTAAATATTTTTTAAATTTTTTTATTAAAAATAATATTATAAAAATTTAATTTTAATTATTAAGTTTATAATATATTATAATTTTATTAATATATTTATTATATATTAATATAAATATTTTTTACAAATAGTTTTAAATTTTTTTAATTTTTAAAAATTAAATAATATTATTTTAATTTTTAAATTTATAAGTTTTTTTAATATTTAAAATAATTTTTTTTAGTTTTTTTTTATAAATTTTATAATATAAAACTAAAAAGTTATTTATATAAAATATAATAAATATTATATATTTTAAAATATAAAATAAATAAAACTTTTTTTTTAAAATTATTATTTTATTAATTTTAAATATTTTAATAAACTTTTTATATTATAATAATAATAAATTTTTTAAATTATATAATATTTATTTAAATTTATTAATTAAATTATTTTAATTAAAACTTTTTAAAAATAATATATTTATAAAAGTTTTATTAATTTTTAATATATTAAAAAATATTTTAATTATATTAAATTATTTAATTTTAAAATTAAAAATTATTATTAATATTATTATAAATTTAAATATTTTAATTATAAATATAATTATATAAATTAATTAAAATATTTTTTTTTTAAAAGTTATTTTTAATAATTAAATATATTTTATATATATTTAAAAAATTATTTTTATTAAATTTATATATAAATATTTATTTTAATAAAAATAAATTATTTTTTATATTTTATATAAAAATAATTTTAAATATTTTATTATTTTTTAATTATTTATATTTATTATAAATATTAATTTTAAATAATTTATTAATTAAATATTTAAAAAAGTTTTTTTAATTTTTAAATAATAGTTTTAAAAAATTATTTTTATAAATATAAAACTTTTAAAATATTATATTTAAATATATAGTTTTTTTTTAATTTATTATTATTGTAAATATTATATATAATATTTTATATTTTTAATTTTTTTAATATAAAGTTTTTAATTAATTAAATATAAAAATTTTTAAAAAAAATTATTAAAAATTATTTTTTAAAAAATATATTTTATTTTTTTTATAAAATATAATTATAAAAATTATATAATTTTTACTATTATTTTTTAATTTTTTAAATATTATTTTTTAAATATATTTATTTATATATAAAATTAATAAATTTATTTTATATATATATTTATATTTTATTTAAAATAATTTATTTAATATTTTAAATATAGTTTAATATTTATATTATTATAAATATTTATTTAATTTATTTTTAATATTTTATATATTAATTTAAAAAATTTAAAATATTTTATTTTTTAAAAATATTATTATTTTATTTTAAATTATTTTTTTAAGTTTTATTTTTATATTATTTTATTATTTTTTAAATTTAAATATTTATTAAAAAATTAAAACTTTTTATAATTAAAATATATAATTTTTATTAAATTTTTTAATTAATTTTATTATAATTATATTTATTTTTAAATTTTATTTTTTTAAATAAATATTAAAAAATTTATTAATAAATTAAATATTATTATTATAAATATTTAAAATATTTTTATTTATTTTTTAATTTATTATTACTATAAATTTTTATATATTTTAAATATTTAAAATTATAATATTTTTAAATTTATTTAATTTAATTTTATTTATTTATATTTTTAATATTTTATTTTAAAATATTTTTATTTTTTATTATAAAAAGTTTTTTTATTACATTTAATATTTTTTATTAAAATTATTTTTTATAAATAAAAAATTTAAATTTTATATAAATTATTTATTATATATTTTATTAAATATTTAATAATTATAATTAGTTTTTTTTTTTTTATTTAAAAAATAAATTTTATATTTATATATAAAAATTTAATTTTAATTTAATTTAAAATTAATTTTTAACTTTTCTTTATTTTAAATATATATTATTTAAAATATTAATTAAATTATAATTTAAATATTTTATAAAATATATAAAAATTGTTTTTTTTTTAAAAAATTAATATTATATAATTAAATTATTATTTAAATTATTTTTAATTAAAAAAAATATAAAAGTTTAATTTTTAAAAATATTTTAATTATTTTTTTATTTATTTTTTTATAATTTTTTATTAATTTTTTAATATAATTTAATAAAAATTTTAAATTAATTTTTTTTTTTAATTTAAAATTTATAATATATAATTTTTTAAATAATAATAATTATTTTTTTATTATTATTTTTAAATTTTATTATAAAAAGTTTAAATTATTTTATTATTTAATATTTAAATTTTTTTATTTATTTAAATATAAAGTTTTATTTTTTATTTTTAAAAAAATAAAATTAAATTATATTATTAAATTTATTTTTAAATATTAATATTTATTATAATTTATTAAACTTTTTTAAATAATTAAATAAATTTTAAAAAATTTTATAAAAAAATTTTATTAATATTTTTTAAAAAATTTATTTAAAATTTTTTTATAAAATATATATTTTTATATAATTTTTATATTTAAATTATAATATTTTATTAATTTTTATATTTTTTATATTATATATTAACATTTTAAATAATTTAAATTTTAAATATTTTAATTTTAAATATTATAAATATTTAAAGTTTTTTTTTAATTTTAAAAAATTTTTAAAAAATTAATATAAAAAAATTTATTTTATTTATATTAAAATTATTAAAAATTTTATTATATTTATAAAAATTTTAATTAAAATATATATTATATTTATTATAAAAAATTAATTTAAATAAATAAAAAATAAATTATATTAAAAAAATATTAAATTATAATATTTTAAAAATTTAATAATTATATTGTTTTTTTTAAATTTATTAAATTTTAATATATAATTTAATTTATAATATTATATTTTTATTTTTTAAAAATAAACTTTAAAAATTAAATTTATATAAACTTTTTTTATAAATATTATTTTAATAAATATTAAATTAATCAATTTTTTTTTTATTTTTTTTTAAAAATATATTTTTTATAATTTAAGTTTTTATTTTTAAAATTAAAAATTAAAAAATATTAATATTTATTATTGCTTTTTTTTTAATAATTTTAAAAAAAAAATTTTAAAAATAATTTATTATTTATTAAATAAAAAATATTATAATTATTTAATAATATATTATTAAATAAAAAATATAGTTTTTAAATTTTAATTATATAAATATTTAAAATTAAATATAATTTTAAAAAAAATAAATTAATTATTATATATTATATATTATTATTATATTAAGTTTTTTTATTATTTAATTTTTTTTTTTTAAAAATAGTTTTTTTTATTTTTTATTTATTTTTTTTGATTTTTTTTCAAAAATTATTTTATTAAATATATTTTTATTACTTTTTATTTTTTTTGATTTTTTTTATAAAAAATATTTTTTTTAATATTTTTTTTATAAATTTTATAATTATATATTAAAAAAATCTATATATTTTAAAATATTAAAAATAAATATATTTTATTTAATATTTATAAAAATATTAAAAACTTTTAAATTATTTTTTATATTTTTTTTTTAAATTATTTTTAAGTTTTATTATTTAAAATATAATAAATTTTTAAAATATTTTAAAAAATTTTTAATTTATTTTTATAAATAAATTTTTTAAAAATTTATTTTAATTAATTTAATATAAATATTTATTTTTTATAAAAAAGTTTATTTTAAAATAAAATAAAAAACTATTTAATAGTTTATTTAAAAATAATATATTTATTTATAACTTTAAAAACATTTTTAGTTATAAATATTTTTATTATATTAAATATTTAATATATTTTTATTTTTTTATAAATAATTATTTAATTTTTATATTAATAAATAAAATTTATATATTATAAAATTTAATTTAAAACTATTTAATATTTAATTAATAAAATATTTATAATAATTAATTTTATAAAAATTAAACTATTTTTTAAATATTTAATTATTAATTTAATATTAAAATTATTTTTATTAAATATTTATATTAATATTATTTTTAAATATTTAAAATTAATTATTTTTAAAATTTAATTATATAAATTAATATATTAAATAATATTAGTTATATATTTTAATATTTTATTAATATAAATTTTAATAAATTTATTAAATTTTATAATAATATTAAATATTATTAATTATATTTTTTTAAAAATTAATAATATAATATTTTTTATAAAATTATTATTATTTTAAATTTTTTATTTTTTAAAATTTTTTTTATATTAATTAATTTATTTTTATAAAAAAGTTTATTTAATATTTTTATAAATAAAAAGTTTTAATTTAATTTTAATTTTAAATATAAATATAAAATTATTTAAATTAATATAATTTTAAATATTTTATATTATAATTTAAAAGTTAAATTTATTATATTATTTTAATTAATTAAAACTAGTTTTTAAAATTGTTTTAATATTTTTATTAATTTTTTTAAAAAATATAATAAAAATATAAAAAAAAATATATTAAAAACAAATAAAAATTTTTAAAATAATATATAAAAAAAATATAATAAAAATATTTATAATAATAAAAATTAAAATTATTTATAAAAAAAAATATTAATTTAATAAATAAATTAAATTTATAACTATTATATATAAAAATATAAATAAATTTAATAAATAAAATTAAATTAATATAATTAAAATAATTTTAAACAATATATTAAAATAAAATTTATTAAATATTTTAATTATTTTAATTTTTTAATTTTTTAATTTTTAAGCTTTATATATATATATATATTTTTAATAAATATTAAAATTAAATTTAATATTTTACTTTTAAACTTTAATTTTATAATTATTTTTATTTATTTATAATAATAAATGTTTATAATAAATAATAATTTTAATAAATAATATTATAAACAATAAAAAAACTTTTATAAAAACTTTTTTTTAAGTTTTTTTATTAAATAAACTTATTTAAATAAATTTTATAATTTAACTTTTTAAATTTGTTTTATTAAATTTATTT
The DNA here is from genome assembly GCA_038501195.1 of Nemania diffusa. Lineage (NCBI taxonomy): Eukaryota > Fungi > Ascomycota > Sordariomycetes > Xylariales > Xylariaceae > Nemania > Nemania diffusa. The sequence goes on from JBBPUQ010000001.1 coordinate 6,193,150, forward strand.
ATATTATTATAATAAATAATTTTTTTTTATTATTTAATTTATATATAAATAAATAATTATTTAATTAAAAAATAAATAAAAAATTTTTAAATTATAAATAATATTTTAAGCTTTTTTAACTAATTAATAATTTTATTATTTTTAAATAATAAATTAAAAATTATTTTTAAATTAAAAAAATTTAATAAAATTATATAAATAGCATTTTTTTTTATTTTTTAATAATAAATTAATAAATATTATAATAATAAAAATGTTTTTTTATTTTCTTTTATTAATTAAAATTAAAAAAAAATTAATTTATTAAATAATTTATTTATATTAATTATAATAATAAATATAATAAAAATAATAATTTTTTAATAAAATAAAATAAAAATTATTTTAATTTAAATTTATAAAATAATATTGTTAAAATAATAAACAATTTAATAAATATATATAAAAATATAAAAATAATAAATAATAAAATATATTTAATTATAATTATAATATTAAATAGTTTTTTAACTTTTTTTTATTAAACTTTTAAAAATTAATTAATTTTTTATATTTAATAATATATATAATAATAATTTAATAAAATAATTAAAATAATATTAAAATAATAAAACTATTATAAATATTATATAACAATTTAATTAATTAATATTAAAAGTATTAACTTTTATAATATTTTATATTTTTTTAATAAAAAACTACTCTTTTGTTAACTAATAAATAAAAAAATAAAAAATCTAGGGTCTTGTTAACTTAATTAACGCAACCCTCTCTGCAACAGTGCCACCCACACCGTCTCAGTATCAGTTGATTCGCCAATAACACCGTTATTGCAATAAGACCACAACTCTGCAATGTGTGCTGAAGCAATAGCTTCCAGCGCAACTCAAGAGCTTTGATAATATTAAACCAGTCCCTTGTAGGTATATATCTAGACGCTCCATTGTCCGAGAGAGCCTTTGAAGGCTGAGGGCGATCCTCAAGGTTTTTCTCCAGCTCTTCGGAGCCGAGTGGCTTGCTGCTCTCCTGAATATTATATTCGTTGGTCGTATTAGGCTCACTCAAAATGTGTGGCTCAGGTTCCGGATCCTGGATGGGTCTGTCTTCCGTTGAGTCATATTGGTCTACTTTCTCTCGTGTCTCGGAATTATCGCTGCCTGGGAGTGTCCCCTCTCTTTCTTGCGATGTGTTATGTTCCTGCACTGGAGAAGTTGGTAAAGTCTCATGGGACGTTGAAGGCTGAGGGTTTTTTGCTTCTGGAGGCGCCTTTAGGACATTTTTTCTCTCCATGGCATAGGCCAAGCCTTGGGCCAGCTGATCAAGCGGTTTCGTGGGTCCTTTGCCGTCCACGAAGTTCACCAGCGTCGTGGCAAACTTCTCGTCACTCCAGGATGAAAACTTACTCCGAAGGTTATCCCATTTGCTTTTCAGACGGCCTTCAATAGCGACCTGAATGAAGAAAGGGTGGTAGCCATGTTGAAATGAGAATGCGGTGTGGAACGTATTGTTGTGGTATGACTGCGAGTCAAGCTTGTTCTCGGTGATAGCCCATTTCAAGACTTTAAAGTGCGATCTATTACGCTTGCCCGGCCCCTTCAGACTCGAGAAGCTCCATCGATGTTCTTCGTCAAATTCCTTCCTTGATTGTCTGCCCATGCTACCAACCGTGAGAAATCCGCCAGCGTTAACCTCTGGCACGAAGTGATGTTCAACATCCTTATGGACGTTCCTTGCTGTGCCCAGGATCTGCTCCGGCCCATAATGGCCGATATGGATGGGTATCTTATCGAGGCTCGGAGACCTAGTAACCGGCGTGTGCCACATAAGGTCTTCGCTATCATCGTCTAGTGTGACAGTAACTATAGCATACTTCAGACGGTGGTCACCAAGAGACTGGAATGTCAGGTCCAAGTATACAATGCCACCAGGATGAACCTCACGATTCGCATTGGTGAGAACGCCCCACTTCGACTTTTGGAATTGGAATCGACAGTCTACTGTAACTGTCCGAAAGGACTTATTGGCTAGAGAAGCATCCGCCGTGGTTATGTTCTCATATCGGCGGCCATCATGTCTCCTGTAATTCCTGTTTATTCTCACCACTTTAGCCTGTGGCATAACGACGTGGAGATTGACTTGAGGTAATGCGATGCCTGAATCCAATTTCTAGTTGATGGTATGAAAGGTGCTGTACAATGCTTGATAGACAGCTTTTGATCAGCCCCGAGAAGTCCAAGAATTAAAGACGTATGAGTACTCTGTTATAGCTAAGTGGGTAGATACTTGATGCAATCACTAGACGACGTGGTAGAGCAAGAAAAAGCAAAGTATTCAGATGTTGGGGGAGGGGGAGGGGGGAGCGTTGCAATTTTCATCGGCTTGTGGCTTGACGTTGCCACATTGGGAGGACTATCAAAATTCCACATCCGGGAGCCTTATTCTTACCAAACTCAACAACCACTTTTTAATCTACTTCTTTAATCTACTTATTGTCGGTTAATATTTTAAAAAAATGGCGGCAGAACGTACAACTATCTCCAGGGAAAGGAACTGGAGCGGCATTCTTGATGGTGAACGTCGATCACACAGTTTAGCAGTTGTTCCTCGCCCTTACCGTCGCTCTCGCCGTAACTCTCGCCGTCGATCTCGCTCTGTATCCCTTCCTTCCTTTCTACGCCGTCGCTTACATATAGGTTCTCCCGCCATTCCTCGACGTCGCTACGTTAGCTCTTCGTCCACCCCCAACCTCACCCCCGATTTGGGCCCTCCCCCCAATCCGGGTCGTCCCTCGATTCCAGGCCCTCCCTCCCCCAACCCTCGCCATCACTCTCCAGATGATATTAGCTTCGACTACCACGAGATCTTTTGCCGAGGAAGTTCAAGCATGAGAGAACTTATACGCAAGAGGCAAGTAGATGCGATAATAGAACCAAGTAGAAATACAAGCATCACGGTCCATATGGACCTTGAAATACATGACGACCTTGACGATAAACTAGAGCAGCTGGCATATCTGAGTCGACTTGGCCACTTCAACGCTGCTCGAGAATTCTTTGACGAGAATTTAAAGGATCAGATTAGCAGCCCTTATGTGCATATGCAATATGCAGAATTGCTGCTCTCACAGGGTGATTACAGGACCCTTGAAATGCAAAACAATCTCATTGAATGGAATGATTGGCCAGAAGATATGGGCGATATGACTCTCCTGAGGTGTTACTGGGATATGATGCAACAATACGCCATCAGCCATAAGCCCAGGCTCTGGCCCGGTAATTGCGTCTTGGAGGCACGGGTCAAGGGTATCATAAGGATGACGCTCGACGTGAAGGATATTAGCTCTACGCAGGTGAGTCCGCTTCGAATTCAGCATATAAGAAACTTCAGTACTAGCTTTATGCGTTGTGCAGTAGACAGCATCTTATGGAAGAGGGCTGACCTAGATCATAATACTAAATGTGTGGCTTGGTTGTGTTAAGATCGAACACATTGTTATTTTCTTTTTGCTCTGTTTGAGATTATAAATTGTTTCCACTAACAGCCTACTAGATCAAGTTTTTCGCATTAGCAATGCACATGTCCTCATACCATATGACTAATAGCTTGCGAGTCGATGCGGTAAAAGAGCTTAACGAATTTTTCGATGAGTTTTCTACCGACTTATATCAGTCTCTTCTCCGGCAAGGGCGAGTGTGGGATATGCATGATCTCCTAGTCAGCCTTATACCATTCAGAGGGGTTGACGTTGTTTTCAACGCCCTCTTTGGTAGCCGAATATAAGTCAAGGGATCTGCACTATTATCTCAGACTGGACGGAGCATAGCCCTGATGTGGATATATCGACAAACCTCGCCTTGCTCGGGCTTCTCACGTCGGTGATTGCGACAAACACAAGGGTACTAAATCTTAACCAAGCCAATATAATACTACAACACGCACTGCCCCTTTCAAACTCTATAAAGGATATCGACCCAAAATTAATGAAGAGTCGACCATTTCTTAGGTGGATTTTGGAAAAGGCGCGTGTAAACGAGGAACAAGGCCCAGACGAGACTGCCGCCTATTTCCGACACTTGCAGTCTTCCACAGGGGTTGCCTATCGTCCTATCCGGACAGGATTGATCCAGTACGTTCCTTTAGAGGATGAAAACCCAGGGTGGAAGATTGCTGAAGCCAGCCCGGCGCTCAAAGGGCCGGTCCAGCTCGGACTCCAGACAGCGAAAGAAATGGGTGATTACGAAATGATGGTTTTGAGTCTCCAGCTGCTCATTCGCTTTTCTGCAAACCTGAGAGAATATTTTAGCGATTTATGCACTCTACAAAAACAGCAGCGCGAAGACTACTGGGGGTATATTGACACGCTTGTATCATCGTACTTGGTATTAGAAACTAAAGAAGCAGAGGCCCTACTCTCCGAAGCTCTATCCGAACAAGTTATCACGATGGACTACTTGGATTATATCCCAACAGACCTCTTTCTCATTGCAAATTTGTTGCTTTATTCTCTACCTGAACGGGGGAGAAACTGGCCCATTGCTCTGAGGTACGCACAGGCCAGTTTTGACGAGCTTGACATGCACTACGAAACTTTGTTAGCAGAGATTGCGAAAAAGATGGACTGGGACCATCAGGATAGCTATTCCAGCTCAAATGATGGGGAAGGTGGCAGTGGTCACAGGTCAAGGGGTGTACGTGAATCAAAATCCGATGCCAGCCGTGAACAACAAGCAGACGAGCATGTGGCTGGCCAAGTGTTCTCTAGTAATGGGCGCACTGGTCAAGTTCGCCAGAGAACCTTCCTATTCACCCCAGGCAGACAAATCCGAGAAGAACAAGACCAACAAAGAACGATGAACGGCGCCGGAGCTCATCAGACAGGGGGGGGGCCACCTGAATCACGAACACGACGATGGCCTAACAGGGGAGCGGAACAGGAATATGAAAGGGGGCGACGTACACGGCGAGACGAATCAACAGGGGTGGCTCCAGAAATGGGAAACACCTTCAAAAAGAATCCCACCCAACCTAGTAAGCCCTTGAGGCAGTAGGCGATCTCTACACATAACGCTAACAGACATGCTAGGTTACGTGCAACCCGAAGTGGGAGAGCCAAGTAGTAGTGATGAATAATTTCGGTTAAATGATGGGTTCATGGTAGAAGAAGTGAGGTGGGAATCGTTGATAGCTTCGTAGGTTCTCTGTTAAACTGGTTATTTTAGTGGATATAATAAATCTAAGAGGGGCTTTGTTTACATTGTGCTGGTATGTGGTGTGGTTATACCAGTATTATCCGACAGTTGAACATCCGGTGCACATTTGGTTTGTTCACACATTGTCCTTTTTAATTGATTTCATTTTCATGTGATCAGCCTGTTATAATTAAACAACAACTTAAGATACTATAGATTAGATTTTCTGTTATCCTTAGGGCAAATTCACTTGATATGTTAGGTGCCTGGCAATAAGCACATATATAGGAGGTTAGGTACCTTCCTTAAAGGCAATAGAATTGACTCCCTTCTTTACATAGGTAGGTAGGTACCTTCCTAGGTACCTTCTTACCCATATTTGACAAAACAAACAACAGGGATTGAAGCATTGCCTACTACCTAGGTACATAGGTACACACTTAGATTTGAGATCTAGCACCTTCACCAGCTCGGCACGTCACTATCTAGAGAACCCTCCCAGACATCTTCTCACTACTTGTCTCTTGCAGTGCAACAAACAGACAATCGTTTCTTATCCTGCAAAGCATCGTTTTCCGTCATAATATCTCACTTCAACACAAATCTATACCGGTAACTTTGCACAGTTGCAATGGCAGAGCTCAAGGAACCGTTCGCGTCCTTCTGGGCATATCTTCGCAACAACTTTGACGAGGCCCGAGTTAGCCAAATGCTCGATCATCTTCACGGCTCACTTCTTACCGAGCTACAGAACCCTTTTGCCGTAGGCTACAGTACGTATCGCCGACTCTTTCATTCCTCGCCTTGCCTAAATATTGCAATTATTGCAACAAGTAACCAATTCTAATACCTGAATCTCTGTAGCGCCCCAGTACCTGGCCTACCGAGCTGTCGTCAGCTCGATGAGCCATGTTTGTATGTCAACCTAGCGGCTTTGGGGAAATCATTCTCGACTAACGGACTGCAGGTAACACGGATATCGCAGTTGCCAAACATCCCAGAGTCAGCAATGAGCCGCAGCTGGATGATAGACCCGTCAACATCGAAGGCTTGAAGTATCTGGCCGACTCTGGCGAAACAAGAGGAGAACTCCTGCTCGGCATCCTGGAGGGTGGGCGAGATTCAGTCAATCGGCACAAGCTATTCACCAAACTAAATCTGCCAAAGGCCATTGTTTCGCCTAGAACTGAAGTGCCCAGCAAAAAGACATCGCATATAAAGGGTATTACTAAGAATACGGACGTGGCAAAGTCTCCAATCATCCCCCGAGGACCTAAGGGGTTGCGAAATCGCAACACACGCGAGCTATCAGCCCTAGCTGTCTGGAAGGGGTGTGATGTTGACGAGATCCCTATTCCCACCGTCATCAATATCAGCCGACACCTTGAGCCGCACCTCTCTAAGTTACAGGACGTCTGGGGGATCTGGCTCAATATCGATAAAGAGCGTCGGGTAATGGCATTCAGATCCCAGGAGAAGAAGACCCGCAACGAGATTGACGACATGGCTTCCGACAGACACCGCCAGGAGTTTCGTTATATATTTCTATCATATGTCCAGGAGTGCCTCGAATTCAACCGTTCATCTGACTTCCTGGAGTTCCACCACGGAAGCTACAAGCAGGAGACTGAGAGCTGGCGCAAAATGTCTGAAGATGTCGTTGTCGGCCTCAAAGAGCACTATGTGGACCAAGGAATGTGGCGATGAAAGGAAAATGGGGTTTGTCTGTACATCTATAATGTCTTTGAGATTATAGGTGGTCTTTCATTTGATCTGAGGTGGTGGCCATTTTTCGACCCCGGAGTTGGGGTGAATGAGATTGGTCTATAATCTCGACTTCTAAGGATATCAGTCGATTCTTCTGGTTCTGATGTAAAACTGGGTATCTGCTTCTTGTCGGGTCATCTTGCACATTGTTCCTAACTACGCATTCGTCGGTCGGGTGAATATGGTAGTTAGAGGAATGAAACTTAAACTTCTGACGTCAAGGCACATGCAGAACACTATGCCCCAAACGTCGTTAACCCATGCCTCGATGGGTAATATCTAGATCACTCATTCCGTTCTCGTATTAACTGGGTGATCGCAAATAGAAATTTCCTAGCCTTGTTGCCAAATCAGTTAAAATACATGGTTGGTACGCTCCAGTCAATTTTAATAATGCTTCTCGTAGACTGGATATCGTTTTGTTAATCGACTGGTTTTAATATACCGATGATCATTGTTGATACACTTGATTTCTCTTGTACAACCTTTCCTCCCTCACACCTGCATCCACATCTCAGTATGTCATCAACTGCTCTTCATACGCACATAATACGACACTCTCATCATACCAGATGCGCCTCGATTTAGCGGACTTGTCTCCCCCGAAGCAATCCGTAGATCACGTGGACGATCGGTTTTCGTCGCTAGTTCGCCTTTGGAATTCATGCCGACATCACTTCCACCACTGACTAAATTCATTGCTGCACCATGTCCCAAAAACCACCTCTTGCTTCAAGGTACGTATCTAAGTCAGTAGCTGCGACGGAACTTGTTCCATAGCAAGAATATCGCATAGGAGATTAGGGTCTTGAGCAGGGACAATACTGCGCCCCGTCCGAAGTCGCCAACGACGCGGTTGAGCAGAACCATATGACGCGCATAGTGGCGAGCCTCGCGTTCCCAAGCTGCCATGGTCCTCTGTCCCGAACAGACCCGCTCAAGAGTTTGACAATGGAAAGCGCACTGTTCTGTCACCACTGCCGCATGAGGTCTGAATGAGGCAAACGCGTCGCCCACAACGATGACTCGGCCATTGTAGAAGCTCGACGAGTCGCTAATAGCGTCGTTGATTTTAGTGACCCTACGCTATGCAGGCTGTGGTCGCAGATATTGATCAGCCTTGTTACTTTAAGCCACTGCAAAGGGTGATGGGCATTCTTACCTAATTCTATTTTATAATTTATTCAAGTTAGTAATAACGTTAACTTGTTAGATATTATTGTGACAGGGCGGGTGGCAAGCCACCTGCTCAGCCACAGGCTTGTGGCTGTGCCACCAGCTTCGCTTAGCCTCCTATATTGATAGACTGAAGCTAAGGATTTTTAAAAGTACTATTGTGACGCTCGCCAAGCCTCTAGAGTGCGGTGTGTGATTTACTCGTTCCGTTTTGTTATATATAAAACCTATAAAGTGTAAATAATAGTCAAAGTACCTAGGTAGTAGGTAAAATAAGTGGGTGGCTAGGTAGGTGGCTAAATAAGCGGCTGAGCAAGTGGCTAGGTAAAGAGCTGAGTAGGTTACGAGGGGCCTGACAACCCGACCAGTACCCCCCTACCCCCACATACCTACAGTGCTAAAAAACAGCCAATAGAAAATAAGAGAGCTGCCCCATCCGACCACTACTAGTAAAATTGAAATATTTTTTATTAAATAGTTAATAGATTAATAATCGATTAACAATTACTTATTAATTAATAAATATATATATATAATATAATGTTTATTAATTAATAATTAATTAATATTTAATATATATATTTTTTATTTTTTTATTTTTATTTTTTTTTAAAAATAATTTATATATATATATTTATTAATTATTAATTAATTATTAATTAATTATTATTTATATATAAATTTTGCTAAATTAAAAATATTTTATTATAATTAATTATTAATTAATTACAGTAAAATATTTTAATATTAATATAATATATTATATATAATATATTTTAATTATTAATTAATTATTAATCGATTAATATTTAATTATTATTTATATATAAAAATTTTCTAAGTTAAAAATATTAAATAGCAATCGATTAATAATTGATTACTTTATTTATTTTATTTTTAAATTACCCGACCAGTGCTAGTGTTTTAGCGCTGTTGATCGCATCCACTTCTTTGACCTGATTTGGGTGTTGGTGTGTTGATCAAGGGGGGGTACTGGTCAGGTTGTCTGGGTACACGTAGGTTACCTAGGGTAAGCTCTGCAATGTTTAAATCCGCTATGTTTGCTTTATTAGTTTGTTGAGCCGCAAAATATCAAACGCTTACGGTAAAGGAAAGGAGGGCAGCGGGGTAAAGGTGCATAAAAGTCGGTTAAAGTGCATTATATAACCCTTGTAAGTCTAGGCAAGGGTTGCTGCGATACCAGACACAGAAGTGTAACAAATGCTTCATAGATGATAGAAATGATTATGGCCAGTTAGTTTTCGGAGTTACAGCTTGATAGGAGGTGTAACATCGCCGACTGTGAGGCATATTCTTAGACGTAGTCGTTAATCATGGATAATAATGCCAAGGTAAGATCTAAAGAAAGTATTCGGGGACCTCTGAGTCTCTGACATGCCCCGCGAATACTGGATCGTACAGGTAGTCACCTGGGCAAAGCTAAATAAAGCTTGAGGCCTTGGCATGTCGACCACGATCAGTAATACATACCAAACTAGGTGTAGTTAGGCTATGAATATGGATTATTCAGTCTATGTTAGTTGCGTAATGTCGGGGGTTGACATGATCATCGCGGAGCGATCTCTCTCCCAGTCCAAGACTTGGCTCCAAGCCTGATCCTACCATCCATGCTGCTTTGGCGCCCAAATGCAGAAACTACTAAGGGCAGTGACTCTTTGAAAATTTGAATCATCAAAAGCAGCCCTGCATTTCACTCTAGCTGTAAATCTTGCTCTCGCACGACGGAAGTTAAGGAACGTGAGAATCCCGAGATAAGCGAGAGGGGAAATGTATACTAGAAGTGAAGGTTCGTCTCCTATGGGAAAAAGTGTTCACATATGACTAGGTTTAAGGGCGTACTTGGACCGAGCAATGTATTGATACTTCTCTAATGTAGTGGTAAGTAAGACCCATCCCTGCTCCCACACCGGTAAGGCATAAAACACTTACACGCATGGGAGATAACGATCCTTCAGGAGCTTCGCCGTACAAAACCATATACAGGTTGCAGATGGAGGTCACTTTTACTGGTTGGACCATGCCATAGTATGGATATCTGTGAGCAACTTATCGGCAGTTTCCTACCCCGCCCAAGAACACCCGATGAAGGCGCTACTATTAAAATCGACAAGTCAGCTCTGCCATCCCCTCTCGTGGTCCTACTTTCTGCCACGAACTGGAACGGTTGACTCGACTGCTACTTAAATGAACAGCCTTTGAAGAACGGATTAAGTCACCATAAAAGCATAACATACGAAGCAAGAATGTCCCACCAAGGACGAGGAGGTGGTCATTATCACTACCATTATGAGTGGCATCGCAACTATCAGTGGCACGTAGGTGGCGGGGGTGGAAACATGCGTAAGTCTCATCTACTCTATCTCTTCAACGTGGCTAAGTCTGGATATCAGGCGGCGGGTACATGGGACCGCCCCGTGGTGGCTATATGGGACCACCACGAGGTGGCTATATTGGGCCACCAAGGAACTGTGGCCCCCCTAGAGGATATTATATTGGTGGGCCGCCTCGACGTTGAGGGTCACGATACGCTTGCTTAGTATTTATATGGGCAACTCTTATCGCCATGAAGCACGCAAAGCTGTGGACATACCCGCGATGCTATCAGCTCCCCTTAATCGCTATCACGACGAGCTTGGCCAAATTTCACAACTTTCTAAGCATCCGCCTCCTTTTCGGGCTACGTCCATCGACTGAACAACTGTTCAGAACTACCGCCATCCACCGACCATACCTTCCGACACCTCTTGAGCATGAGAGTTCTTTTTATTTATTCTTTCCCTCTTTAGTGAACTAGGGTCCAGCATGAGTTTGCCTTCTATTTTGGTGTAGCTTTTAAGAGAACAAGAGAAAGGGCTAGTTTTTGTCGAGGTTTTATATATCTTAAGCAACAGTAAACTTTCCAGAGTATGAGGTTTTTGGGTCACGATCTTTCCATGCCTTAGTATACATTTTATCCTAAGAAACAATTAATAAAATTGTGAAGAAAGCCCGAACTTTACACGACGTGGCGTGTGAACGCCCTTTATTCCGGGAAGCGGAACAAGGGAAACAAATGGATACAAGCATACAGCTAAGTACACATATGACCGCAATATAAACCCCACTGTCCGATTGACCGTTAGGTGCTCTATTTGGATATTTGCTTATCCTCTTGTTCTGGAGCCTCACCTTGCATAATTCTATCCAAGTAACACTCACCAACTAGTTGGTAATACCTTATCTTCTCTGTCTCTCTATTAACGACAGGTATACGTCATCCAGCCAAGATACATATCATATCCCCAGCTGCCATGTTTGCGGTGGCCATGCCCAAAGCGTGGCTATCTGACATGAACAACCTCTTCGCCATCTTGATTGATACGTGATTCATCCGACTTTCGAAGTCGGATGGCACTCCGTTACACCCAAACGTAGATTTCGGGCGGATGATGATCTCGACTCTGTCCGGATGGGAATCAAAGAGCATATCTGCGTAGTGTCGGAACTAGGGGAGGGTTTTTGTTTTGACTCTCTTATGCCTTGAAGCGAAATCGCCAACCAGAAGTCGTTGTGGTAGTCATAAGGCGGGGTGAGGCCAAAGCACGAAAGGACTGCCACGCTATATGAACGCTTGTAACTCGTCTGCCGTAGCTTCATGTACTACAGCACTCATGTTGTCTACTTCGCTTGTAGAGGCTATAGATAGAAATTCTATTGCTAAATGACTATTAGTGGCTTACTTAGAAATGCCACGTGCTTGGGCCGTTGATATCTCTCCCTCATAATGGTTACTTGCTGTCCTTTTTCGTCTTCATCAGCTTGATTGATGCAAATAGAGCTGATCTACTAATAGCGATCTCTTGTTATTGACTCAGTTTCACCTTAGATAGGATAGGTTTGCTAGAGTGCATAGAATACGCTTAATATGATGGTGATTGTCGTTTTATCTATTCGCAGGTTAAATCATGCTACGGGCAATAGTACCATCATGCTGGCCGTCCGGTATCTGGTCTAAGTAAACGGATTTAACGAGGCGCAAGATGAGTGTACAGCGCCATAAGGAACTAGACATGAGTGATCCGTAGGATGGAAGTTGGTATGATGGAGGATAGTGAGGGAAAATAAAATTGTTGGTGATGGAATGGTGCAGTCTCTGGCCTGATTGGTAGATACTCTTTGAAAAGGGGTTAGGGGGCACAAAATTGGTATCATGAGGAGAGTAGACTTATCTGCTAATTGGCGAGAATTGCAAAAGGGTGTAGTTAGACTGTGGTAAATATAGAAGCAGAAACGATTAGTGTTGGAGAGGCCGGATATCAACATGCGACAAATTCTAGATAGAGATCTATTTCCAGGCGGGAATAAATAGCAAGAGGTTGTTATACACCCAATACTAAAGTGAGTAAGTAGTATTCGCCCCCAACGCAAAACTCCATTAGTCAGGTAGGATTGCTAATTATAACTAGACCAAGGCACGTACAAAGTAAGAGCCTTGCCCAGCTAGTGAAAAGCATGACCAATGCTGTGATAGAAACAGCCTTTTACTACTAGACCTTCTCATCGTCGGGGCAGAGCGGGTTTATCTAGACATGATTCGATAGTGCCCTTTCCACTCAATAGACTGTTATAGCCACTCTTGATACATTCACAAGACTGTTATGAATATTTCTTGCGCACGCACATGCTATTGCGTGTGCATTGATGCCGAAAAGACTAGGATTGTGCTATGTCGCCGGCCAGAATGGCCGCGACGCATGCATCATAAGCAAAGCCCCCGCCGCCGACAATCGGTCGGGTCCGGCAGTAGACAGAATGTCCCCGAGTGGGCGTGTAATGGAAAGCAACCCACCATGCAGAGTCTCATCCAACAAGTGTGCTTTCGATACAACACACTCCCAATAGTGTCGCGGCACACCCGTATCCCTGCTTCAATTGATACAAGGGTGCATGCGGGCCGCCTCGAATCCAAGGGACCGATGGCTAAATTGGGACAGACCCTAGCAGGAGTCCCTATCTTCGCATGGTGTGTCAGAGGGTTGGGTGTCAAGCCTGGGGTGGTGCTCTGGGGGTGACATTCGGACGTTTATTGCGGTGAGAGCTCACCTTTGGTGTCGCTGGCTCATCGTCTTTTGAGATGGACTGCTCTTTACAGGATTATGGATTCAATGCTGGGCGGACAGCAAACGGTATCATAAGGAATAGCACTACTCGGTAAATGAGGCGCGGCTTAGAAGGCAGTTTGAGTTGGATAGCTTGGTTAGTAGGATCGAAAAATATCCCGCCGTCCCACGTGTCAACCTAAATTATAGAAAACTGGGAGGAGAGCCCCCAATCCTCAATCCTCAATCCTGAGGATCGCCGGTGGGGTATTATCTACCGGCTTGATGCAGGGTACTACTAGTAGTAGATAGGGGTAGGTCAACACCTCAAACAGTGTATTTTGTCTTATCTAACATCCGCTCCTCTATCGAGTACCTGCAAGTCTTAACATCAAAGTAGAAATTAAAGCTTTCCTATCCTCAATCCAAATGGAACAATGCCCACCGCTAGACTCCCGATCTCGTCGTATAGCAGCGCAAAGACCTGCAAAGCAGCGGCGCTATCGCCACACGCCGACAGAGTGGGAATCCAGAAGAGAAACGATCATCCAGTTGTATGTGGGGGAAAGCAAGACTGCCGATGAAGTCGTCGAAGCGCTGAGGTCGGATTTCAGCTTCAGTATAGGGTAAGCTCTGTCATGATATTTACCGCGTGCGCACTAACGAAAATACTAGCCGACGACAATTATATAAGAAATTGGACGAGTGGGGAGTTAGGAAGAACTCCAAATTGAATCATGAACATACAAGTGCATCTCTAGGCAATGGAGATGACATGCTGCAAGTTGCATCGCTCACTCCTCTAGTCCAACTATCCGGAACTTCAGCGGGACAACCGACTCCCGCAGCATCGCGGACTGTAGCAGCTCAGTCTTCACCATCAGACTTGGTCCAGGTTGATAATAGTCCTTCACGAGGCTCGTCTCAACTAGATTCTGCTGGTCTTGTCGCGAATAAATTCAGAACTCCGGGGAATCTCTCGGACAATGTTATATTCCCAGTTCGACTCATAGGTAGATCTAGTTTTTCGAACCCCTGCTTCACAACTGCATCGGGAACAGAACCGGCCAATCTTAGCTCATCTTATCTACCTCGTGCCGAGAGTCAGACTGGGCCGCAATCTTCCCGAGCGGTAACCCTCATGCCGCCGAACAATCCTAATGGCTTGTACTCGGAAACTGCTTTATGCCTTGAACAGAGTTTGTATCAAGTGATAGGCTTGATATCCGGGGAAGTAGGTCATATCAATCATTCAAATGCGTTTCAATTGAAGAAGAGCTTAGACACTCTACTGGTATTGTCCCAAATGATAGTGGAAGAGTTAGAAAGTGATGTTTCGGGTTTCCAGTTTCACCATCACAGCCTCGAAGAGGGTTTAAATATGACCAAAAGCTTGATCGCATCGTCGACTAGTGTTACTTTGAATACCCATAGTAAGTATTCAGGTCTCGTAAGGCAAAGGCTAGCTGCTAATGTCGAACAGCCTCGGTCGGCGTGCCTCATCATATACTTCCATCTCGGGTAGTTTGGAGGCGGAGATGGAAAACAGTCCGTTTAGGCACTACAACTCTGACTGTGACCGAGAAAACATCCAGAAGATTTGATAATAAATTTGATCGGGACACTCAGTCCCAAACGACCGATTGGCATTTCGGAACGAAACTTGTCTTCAAGCCTCAAAAGTTGAACAACATTTTACAAATTCAGGTGCGACAATATCAGGCATCCTTCGCCAGCATTTCACTGCCGCCGAAAATCATGGTCAAAAATATTGTCCCCAGCGACTCAATTATCTTCAAAATTGTCGAAAGGGGCTCGGTTGAAGAGTTGCAGCGTCTGTTTGCTACTGGAGAAGCATCTTTGCGGGACTGCAATGAGAATGGCGCGTCACTTCTCTACGTAAGCGTTACGAACACCCCTGAGATGAAATACTTACTGAACGACGAAAGTACGCCAGCTCCGGATGGAATGCGCCGGTATGTAAGTATCTTATTCAAAATGGATTCGACGTAGATGAAGTCATATTCATAGATTCGAATCGAGGCGAGACGTAAGTTCACCAGGGACACCCTAGGCATGTATTCCTCTCGTTTCTGACCGCTATATGCCTTTACTGTAGCACGCCATTACATCTTTCTCTCGGACAAGACAACCTGGAAACAAGTAAGGCTCTCTTAACTGCTGGCGCAGACCCTACGATTCAATTCACTATCGGCGGCCACCGGACTGGCGTCCTAGATATATTGGGCAACAACATGGGGTCTCCGAGCAGGAACCCAGCGGTATGCTATCACCAGTCAATCACAGCGCCACGTTACTCCGATGCTGATGCGTCTCAGGACTACGAGATAGTGCGATATCTATTCGACCTCTCCTCGCACTTCGGTGTTGTCAACTATCGTATTAATGGTTATCGCCCACTCTTGTACAATCTTTGTAATGCGGGGAATACGCCTACATGGCTTCCTGTCGCCCCAGAAGAATGGGTTGAGTTCTTTCTCAATCGAGGATGTCGAATAGATGATAGAATCAGCATCGGAACGTGCTTGCACATGTTCTTTCGCTCGCGGATACACCGGCCGTCTGAACTTAGTTGGCAAAAGGCACTGATTCGCCTCGTTCATTGCGGAGCAGATGTCTACGCTGTCGATGATTGGGGCAAATCGGTTTCTGAGATCGCATATGCAAAACTGGTTTGCCATGAACTGAACAATTACGATCTGGGATCGTATAGGGGGGATCTCTGGGACTCTGTACTCCATGCGTGCAACTACAGCATTGTAGAGTTTCGGGCAATTTGTCCGCGGGTGGCGAGATACACGCATGACTACACCCGGGAAGACTTTGAAAAGCTCTGGGAGGATAGGGAATCTTCGTGCCCTTATTGGGATGATGGTACTTTACTCAACCCTGCTCAAAACCGCAACGTTGAGGGTTTATACGCAACCAACGGAATGGTACTGTGCACCTGTACAGATGAAAGACCAACTCGCTGGCTTAACACGGATGACACAAGCATGAATTGCCGTAATATCCGTGTCGACGTTGAGGGTTCCAATATCTGAATCTCCCATTTGGCCTATAAGCTTCGTATTCAGGCCTCCTTTGGCACTGAATCCAAGGCTCAAGGTATAAGCTGCTTCATCTCGACATCAATTTTCTTGATATATAGGCACTTCATGCCCTAGTCCTCAATCTGCCTTCCCCTCTTCTGGTCATTCCTTTCAGTTCCTTCTGATTCCATCGCTCGCATTATATCCAATGGTAAAATACTGTAGTCTGGCTTATGTAGCGCCGCGCGTCTCATGTCCTTATGACTATAGCAATCTCGTTGCTAGCAGGTAAACTCAATCTAATGTCAATTTCTTTATGCGAAGCTTTTAAATGTCAACTACTACTGTGATGAGGCAGACACCTAGAGGGGCTTCTTCTTCCTCTGATCTTACTGTCTGGACGGCCTAGAAGGAAGCTGTTGCTATGCCATGATAAGGACGGAATGAAACTAAGGGACGCCTGCAAGGGAAAAGAAAACAAAAACACTATGGTGTGTGATTGGATCATGGATTCAGAGTGACAATACGGACTTGAAGGCTCCTAATGATATAATTAGGAGGTAGGCAGTAGGTAATGTAGTCACGGTTCACAACTATGCTTACTAAGTGGTAGGTGGGTTGGCGAAAAAAATGTAAGGCCGTTACTGACAGGTACCTAGATACACATACATAACCCTATTTTGTGTGCTCACAAAAGGTAGGCAGTACCTATGTGTGTCGCGGGGCAAGCTAGTGCTTGGTGTGGTGGGGCTGACTACTACTCCCGTCCCGTCAAATTCAATTCTCAACTCTTTCCCCCCCACCACGCTGCATTCAATAGTGAGCGTGCCTATACTCTGTATACGTACTGTGCAATAACTATCCCTAGGTAGGTGGTGAAAAGATTGTACTCACCGCTTCACGATTCTGCCAGTTTTATTATTTCCCATTCTCCTGTTGCGCTACTGATGTACAGCCGTCGGGAGCAGTAGCAAGATGGGTCGCCGGCCCAATCCTTTGATTCTCGAGTTCTTCGAGAGAGGGGCAAAGCTTAACGATAACAGCAATCGATACCATCACCGCTGCAAGGCGTGCGGCGAAGACTTTCCGAAGGGCCGCATCGACAGCCTCATCAACCACCTGACCAAGAAATGCCCTGCCATCTCCGAGGCCGATCGCATCAATGCATGCCTTGCTCTGCATGGCATCAACAATGCATCCGGCCGGCCCAAATACGACGGCCTCCTGCACTCTGGCCCTAACATGGGACCCAGCAGCGGTCGCGGCGCTGGTCCCGGTGCCGGTCTCGAGACCAGCTTTTCTCTAGACCAGACTCACGCTGCCCACAACCAGGCTCAGAACCAGATCTGGACGCCCTTGGAAACACTGGCCGAAGTGTCCCGTCAGATCGAAGCCCACGAGAAGCACGACGACCACTCGACAGCCAACATGCATGATGCTACCACAGAGGCCGTACAGACCACCTTAGCCGCCGCCATTCCGAACATTGCCTCCTCGGGAACGAATCCCTTCGAGTTGCACGAGCAATTCACTCTAGAGAACCCTCCCTCTAATTATAACAATCATCCTCAGCATGAGAATGGGCATGGGAATGGGCTTGAGAATCGACAGGAGAAGAAAGGTTCGTAGCTCCCCTCGTGCCATGTGCCTAATACTAACTTTCAGCTCATCTTCCTCATAGATGTGACGCCGCAGAAGACGTCCGACTTCGTCCACCACGACCTCTCCTCCGAGGAACAGCGGCTACACCAGCTTTTGCAATCTGCGACATCATCTCCCTCGCAAACAGCCCTCTCGGTTGCTGCCGCTGCCGCCACCGCTCGACTCACCTCGGCACTGCTTGATCCTCAATTGTTAAGTGACGCCGCTATTGCCGAGCAGATTGCCCAAGTAGCACCATCGGCAGATATGCTCATCGACTTCCCTGAATCCGAGAGGGACCAACATATCCCCCAAGTGACTCCCACGGCCCAAATCACACACGTCACGCCGCCTCCTCCCCCGACGCGTACTGTTGAACCGACAACACCATGGGGTGGCATGACATATATGGCTGAGGATATTCACGGCCCTGCGACCGTCACCGATCATGCTCATCAATTGGGTCCTAATCTGAAGGGCGGCTATCGTATGGATACCACTACCAGCCCCGACGGCTCTCGTCAGAAGCACAGTCGTGCCAAATTTGATAAGGAGCGCCGGATCGAGGTGCAGGAAGTACGTCGCATCGGTGCATGCATCCGGTGTCGCATTCTGCGCAAGGTATGTTCCAAGGGTACTCCATGCGATACCTGCAAGAAAGTGCTGTCGCCGCGAGTCTGGCGGACTGGTTGCGTCCGAACCAAGCTCTCGGAATTCATCGATCTCTACTCGGCCGGAGTACAGGTTGTCATGGCGCAAAAGCGCATCAATGGATATAAGACATCCTATCACCTGGAAAACACCGGCGTCGTGGTAGAGGCTTCGCATTTCCCCGACTCGGGCCATACCGTCACGTTTCAGGTCTTCCAAGGCTATCTGAAAGACGCCGAAGAAGGCGATATAAAGTTACACTCCCATTCCCCCGTCCTCCTCCTCGATAATAACAAGGAAGATATTCCGGGGAAGGTCGAAGCCTATATGCGTAATATGCTACCAGAATATATAACGCACGAGCCTTCGCCGCATGTCCGGATCACTCTGGAGATTGCAGATCAGATCGTGAAAGAGACCAATGATGAACTCCTGAAACGATCACTAGAATTGTGGGGCATTGTAGAGATGATGGATCGTGAGCGGCAGTGGTCGATGCTGGCCAAATTCCCCCAGCCCGAAGTTGAAGATCATTGGATTAAAGACGACACGGAGAGTGAGGCGTACAGTAACATCTGCATGCAGCTCACTGCTGCCGCTGAGCGCAAAGCAGCCGTCGCTAGTAAGAACTTGTTGAATGGAATCCAGAGAAGTTTGCAAGACGGCAAGACAAAACTCGGCTTTCCCATGTTCCTTACTGTCATGCTTTTCCTTAATTGTCTAGAGAAGACGACCTGGGCCTTCAAAGCCTGGGACCAAGAAAACCTACGTCCCAAATGGCCATTGGAGCTGCCACCTCACAGGTATACTAACCAAGGGCACGGCCTTACAGAGCTGCTAAGAATGCTGCTCCTTATTCGCCACGTTCTTCCGAAAACTATACAGTCCGACTCCGACGCCCCCATCGTAACTGAAGGAGAGGAGCCTGAAATAAGAAACTACTTTCATGATCTTAATGTTACTCGTAAGTTGCGTCCCTCAAATGGTATTAGTATGTGTGAGGCTGGTTGGCTGACAGTGTTATAGCTCGTTATCTGAGAATGCGATATCATGAAAACAATTTTCAACCGACAGATTCTCGATCTTTAGAATTCCTGTTTTGCGCTCAACTTTTGCTTCATGCCCCACCTACTCACGCTCTGCTTCATCCTCTCCCTCAAGAAACACTTCCAGAGACTCCTCAGGAGATACCTCAAGCCACTTCTCAAGACATATCCGAAGCGAATCCTCAAGAGATAGCCCAAGACGCCTAGTCATCGCCAGCTTCTCGAGATGGATTCGGGGTCCCATTGTTCACGTCATGTATGGTCGACCGAGAGGAGCTCACAGATTGGCTCTTCGACTCTTCGAATTTTTCTTTGTTGACTCAACCCACCTCACTATGATCCTCGCGGATCTATAAATCGACGAACCCCGTGCAAATTGCGGGTCGTCACCATCCCTAATCCAGCTTGGATTCAGATGCATACATACCTTTCACGGATTCTCCCAACTCATTCACATGGGATTTCGATGATGCGAATTCTTGTATGATTTCATGACGCTTTAAGCCTTTGCTTGACACTACACGAATACGAGCTACGACAGCTCGACACGACGGAAATGAAAATGAAAATGGAAAAGAACAATAAATCGGATAGAAAAAAGCCATGGTTCAACTGGCACGAATAGAATGGAACAGGTAATGAATGAACGGATCGGAGGAACAAAAAAACGGTATATTGGTCCCCGTCTCGCGACGCTTGCCGGCTGGCAACATATAAAAGTGGATGAGCGGATGGATGTCTTTCGCCTGTACGACGTCCTCCGTCTCCAATGGGTGCAGATGGAAAATGGTTTTTCTCCCGCTATAGAGTTTAGCTTTGGCCTGCCTTTGTTGACTTTTCTCTGTGCTGTGGTTGCGATAATCGGCACTAACGATGATGGATGGATACTTGTTTGTGCCTCGGACACACGAGGCTTGCGATAGACTGGTACACTGATTAGGTACATAGATGCCGAGCTTCCCCCCGGGTGGCTCTTGGTTTTCTTCTTCCTCTCTTTGACTATAGATGTTGCGATTGGTGGCGCCTTTCTTTTTTTACGTCTTTAAAAATATGGTGCGTGGTGACATGAAATTCGATTACACTCATGAGAGGCATCAGTTTATCCTCTCTACCTATCGCATGGGGCTTCAGTATTGCTCTGCCGCTACCTTAAGAACTTGCCGGATCAAGTTATTAAATTGTGCTTTAGTTTATCATAGCTAGGTTAATCATCGTAACAAATGATGAGCCATAACAATCTAGCAGTGGCCCTACATCTTAATCAACGGGCCGTTGAATTCATCCTCAGAAGAACTCACATCGCACTTCATTTGTAGTGTCATATTGAAGACATCGTAGAGATTTTTTGCATATTTTTTTGAAGCTCATTTAGTCGTTTCGTTTCTTCCAGACATATACACCCGTGCGCTTGTTGTACAAGTCTACTCGGCCTAACCTAGTCTATCTAGCCTGATTTAGCCCTCCCTCCTCTGGCGTATCGATTCATTCCATCCTTCCCAATTCATTTATAGAAAAATAAGAGGATGGGGGGTCAGGTTGGATACAAATTATGGATGCTGTGGATGTTGATGGCGGAGGGAGAATGTGAGGAGAAGAGGAAGAGGAAGGGGTCGGTGAGGTTAGGTGTGGTTTAGTGGTGGTAATTTATCTACAGCTTAGAAATGATGGCGGCGGCGTACTCGCCCGTCTTGGCCTTGCCGCCCAGGTCGCCGGTCAGAGCCTTGCCTTCGGCGAGGGTGGCGAAGGTGGCGCGCTCGATGCGGTCGGCGTATTCGGTCAGACCCATGTGGCGCAACATCATCATGGAGCTGAGAAGGAGGGCGGTGGGGTTGGCGAGGCCCTTGCCGGCGATGTCGGGGGCGGAACCGTGGACGGCCTCGAAGATGGAGCACTCGTCACCGATGTTGCCTGAGGGTGTCAGACCCAGACCGCCGATGAGACCGGCGCACATGTCGGAGAGAATGTCACCGTAGAGGTTGGGCATAACGAGGACCTTGTCGTTGTATGGTATGGGGTCGGTGACCATCTTTAGGCAGGTGTTGTCGAGTAGCTCAGCATCGAACTCGATATCAGGGAAGTCCTTGGCAACTTCGTTGGCCACGCGCAGGAAGAGGCCGTCGGACATCTTCATGATGGTGGCCTTGTGTACCACGCGGACCTTCTTACGACCAATCTCCTGGGCGTGCTGGAAAGCGAATCGGAGCACACGCTCACTGGCCTCGCGGGTAATGAGCTTAATGCTCTGGACGACACCCTCGACCACGACGTGCTCGATACCGGAGTACTCGCCCTCGGTGTTCTCTCGGATCAAGACGGTATCGACGTTATCGTACGGGGTCTTGTAGCCGGCAATGGAGCGGCAAGGACGTAGGTTGGCGAACAGGTTGAAGGTTCGGCGGAGGGTGAGGTTAAGAGAGACATGGCCCTTGCCAACAGGGGTCTATTATGAATTAGTAGTTGTAGCGCAGGCACGAAGCCATCTCCATTCTCTCTATGACGTACGGCCAGAGGTCCCTTTAGGGCAACCTTGTTCCTCTCGATACTCTCAATCGTCGCATCAGGGATGGCAGTCTTGCCATTCTTTATGATAGGGGTGACATCAACAGGCTCCCAAGCAATTGGTGTCTATGTACAACATGTTAGTTATTATTTAGCGAGAATAAGGAAAAGGGAAAACTGTAGTACATACCTTGGCGGCTGCGAAGATATCCTTGACAGCCTGAGAAATCTCGGGACCGATGCCGTCACCCTCCATTATACTGACTGTGTAACGCCCCTATCGTACATCATATCAGTTCTGGTGTTATCTATCGTCTTGCAAATGCAGCGAGTATGGTTGTTGTAAGTGGTTGCCAAGCTTGAGTTATTTTCGGCATCATGTCGCAATGCAGGTTTTCGAGGGCCGAGGGAATGAGAGAGTGGTGGTTGCACATACTTCGGCGTTCTTGGTGCCATGGAACTTGGCGACCTTGTCCGAGTAAAACCTTCGGTTCTGAGAATTGCGGTAATCAGTGAGTGACCCCCAAATACTTGACGAGCTCTCTCTCTTTTTGGGGGTTGGCAGCTCACCTGGAAGGATAGAGTGGCGGCAGCGCGGGGGGCGGCAGCAAAGCATTGGCGCCGCACAGGGGCGGCGACAGCTCGAAGGGACAGCATAGCGACGAGATTGTGGGCTCGGCTGAAGGGAGGTAAGTATGTTGTTCGAGATAAAATGTTGAATGTGAAAAAAGTGCTGGCGCGGGAGAGAGACTTCAATGCGGCGGCGCGCTGCGTGGGGAATTTTCCAAGAGTGGTTTTCCTGGCCTCGCCTACCTGCCTAGGTAAGTATTTAGTAGGCCATAGATTGCAGGCCTCGGGTGGTGTCGGACACAATCGGCAAACCAGGCTTGCAGAAATCACCAGGATCTATCTAATAATGGGTCCTGCCTGTGCTCTTACTCTGTACCCCTGCAACGTTGACATCTGAAAAATTACGTAGGTAACGACGAAGTGTACGACCCACTATACCTCGACGCTAGTCTTACTACGGTTACTGCAAGCATGGGTGGGTAGGTACAAGCTGCACAGGCCAATAATACTCGTTTACTGGGTAGGTAGGTACCCCGTTAAGGTTGGTGATTGCGACTGAAGCGCAGGCACTCGAGTTACAGCAAAGCAAGCCCGAGGCAGGAGTTTCATGTTTAAAGGGCTACGAGACTGCTCTTCCGATTCACCATCCTACAGTTCAATGCTCACCCTGTATCAGGTCCGTCCTTCTAGCTCTACATAGGCAGGCCAGCATGATTGAAACTCGACCTCGAGAACACTGGGAACTTATATAACCCGCCCAATTGTAAAGAATCAAAACTCTCCGCTGGAATAGGTATACCTACCTAGGTACCTTGCCTATCTCTCCCGGACCACCAGCACCCGACCAACCTTTGGCCCTCTGTAGCTACGGCCACCTAGTTTGCTTGTAGCCATGGACGACCTCGACCGCAAGGTCCTCGATTTCTATGGCATATCTACGCTGATGCCCGCGACCTGGCCGTCTGAGAAGAACGACAAGACAGATGACTCGGACAGCGAGCGCGAGCAGCAGCAGCAGCAGAAGAAAAAGATCAATCGCAGAAAGTCCCGCTATGATGCCCTCGAACGCGCCGTTAGCAACAGGTCTAGTGTCCTTGCCGGCTCCGAGAAATCGGCAAGCGGCGTCAGCAATTTAGTCCAGAGGGACGAGCCCGATCCGCTGGGATCTTCCGACAGTGTTGTAAGAACTCTGAAAGACCTCGGTGTGCCTATCCAGGATGACACCCGATTGCGTAAGTCAGAAGTCAGACAGAGCACTTGGCTCAGACCTGTGTATCTAAGGCACACAAACTCAATATCACTTTGATTCACAGGCAATCGCTTTCTACTATCCTCGACGAGCTTCTCGCCTGCCTTGTTCCTCTCTCAGATGCACGCCAACGCCGATACGCAATCCTTACTCGCCGGCCTCGATGTTCTCTCACGATCAATTGACCAGAAATCCGCTTCGTTGAAGGTGTTGGTTGAGTCCAACTTTGAGAGGTTTGTTCGCGCCAAGGCCACCATCGACAATGTCTACAAGGAGATGAAATATCGAGGCGCTGAGCCGCCTACGACGCCTACGACGCGTGCGCGGGCGCACTCTCGCCAAACTAGTCGAAGTAGTTTCAGAGGCAGTAGTGTTGGTGCGACGACCATCGGAGCTGCTCCGCTCCTGTCACCTGGTTTAGTGGACAGCAAGAAAAAGAATGCGCTTGTCAAGGAGAGCGACTATGGTGTATCAGGTATCAAGGGCCCACTGCTAGATGTCTCTGCAAAGGCAGAAGATGTTTGGGGTCCAGCCTTGGGCGGTCGCGAGAAGGAGGAAAATCTTCGGACCGTCTCTACCTGTCTGGATCGCTATAAAGAGTACATCGAGACGAGCTCTAATATTGCAGATAGCATAAAACGGAAGGACTACGACACACTTGTAGAAGAATACGGTCGTGCTAGGAAATTTGCCGACGAAACGAGAAAACTTATTCAGGATCTAGGCTCGACACCACCCAGCGAGACTCAGACGTACCAAGTTCTTATCGCCGCTCGAATGTGGTACGACGTTGAAGAACAGATGCAGCTCTTCAAACGCGAGATCTGGAGGAGACTGACATTACTTCATAACGTGACCAAGACGGACACCAGAGGCCCAACTCAGGATCAGCACATGGAACTCATCAGTCTGCTGCTAGAGTTGGGTGTGGAGGATAACCCGATATGGGTTTGGCTGCTGAGTAGATACGATTATTTGAAGGGTAAAATTTCATTGGTGGGAGATCGAGCCAAGGTTGAAATTGAAGTACTCAGACGTCGACTCGCCAATGCCGACAAACCCTCACCGCAGATTCTCGCGTCACATCTACGTAGCCTAAGCCGGCATTCGGTAGGAACTAAACCTAACGGACTAGATACCTCGGATATCATCGAATTGTGGGAGAAGATGGTAGCATTTTTGTCTAGTCTCTTGTCCGCCCAGGGTGTACTGGGAGAAGTTTTGGAATTTTGGCAGACTGTCGACAGTTTCATCGACGGCAAGGCGCAGAAATCGTTACCTACGGGTTATAATGGTGAGTCGCGTGAACATCACCGACTTTCCACACAGGGCACACTCGACCTCCGGAAAGCCACCATCGAGCTTGTAGATATGATCCGTGCTCATGTGTTTGAATTTTTTGCTGGTGCTCCCCCCGAGGATATTTCGCTCTTGTTCTCTCCTTTACCTCCTTCACCAGGGTCACCCATGTCGGGACAGCTATCACCTACGAACGCTAGAGACCCTCGGTTCCATCTCGACGCCAATAATCCCCCACCACCCTCCCCCAGGCGAGGGGAGTCTTGGGAGAAGTTCGCGTTCTGGCCGCCGGGATCGAATTCTATCAGCGGTGTCCATTACTTATCCAAGATGCTTGGCATAGTTGGAACCGGGGCGGCGGAGATGGCAAGCGTGGCCCCTGTTAGTCAAGATGACGCAAAACAACTGGAAATGTTGAAGACGCTGGTAGGGGCTGCAAGAGAAAGATGCGTTGCCTCCCTTTGCGCTGCATGGAATAAAGACGCCGAAAATATCAAGCTTGTAGAAGACTGGAAGCGATCTAAGGAGATGGGAGACGTCACCTGTATGCCTGCCACCTTTGCCGCCTTTGAGGGAGCCTTGCTCGGTGGAATACAGAAGATATTATACGTCTCCGAGGCAACAGCTAAAGCCGGCCCTGGGGATATTATTTTAGCTCCACCAGCAAAGCTCCTACAGATGGTGCGAAGCCAATATGTCACCACACTGTACAAAGCACTTAGCGGCATGGTCGAGAATGCCGAACGACCAGTTAAGAAGGCTGAGGACGAATGGACTACAGATATGGAGGCCCCGATAGGATCTAGCATCGACAGAGCATCCGTGATTGCTGGGAAGGTAACAATTGACACCGGTGATAAAGTGAGTGATCGCATCATGTGCATTAGAGTATAAGCCTAACCAACAACCCATCAGAACGTCCGCATGCTATTAACCCTCAGCAACCTACAAGCACTTCGTTCCCAAGTTGTACCCAACTTGAATTCTCAGTTCGAAACAGCCTTCTCTGTCAAACTTACAGATGAGTCCAAGACCATCAAGGATGTTCTCGGTCAAATCGACGCTCGACTTTTCCAGACATACACCCGGCCAGCAGTAGAGTCTCTGCGCAAGATTATTCGCGCGGGTTTCAACGATCCGGGCTGGGCGCCAGCCACCAAGCCTACAGAAGCGAAAGCTTACGTATATGAAGCCCTGCTTTCGCTTGTACTCATACATACACAGGTTTCAACTACTGCCCCCTCTCTAACAAGCCAGGTGCTTTCATTCCTCCTCGAGCAAATTAGTCGTGAGCTCCTAGAGGTTTTCAAGTCTCGACCAAAATACGACCTAGGCGCATTGATGCAAGCGACCCTAGACGTTGAATTCGTGGCGCAGACACTAAGCCAGTACACAACGGAAAAGGCCTCGGCCCTCCAGAGCGAGATCTACGCGATGCTCGACTCGAAGACGGACAGCCAGGCCAGAAACAAACTGCAGGACGAGTTGCCGGGCATGCGCGAGCTACTTAAGAAGTTGCGAGACCAGTCCAAGACGGAGTTCGCTTGTTTTAAAAAACCGAGGCGGAATCAGACTCTGGAACGTACGGCAACGGGTTAGGCATCCATGCGCAACGTGCCGGGTTACAAAGGCCCGCAGACTGAGCAAGAGCATCGTACGATGGCATCCATCTGGGCTGCTTATCAGGAGAATCGCCAGTTCTCTAACAGGTACCCACCCGAGGAAGATGTATGGGAATATGGACCGCTTTCGCGGATCGAGGAGTAGTCACCTCTATAGCACCTGGTCGACTATTCTGACTGTCGCACGCAATCCAGAAATTTACCTCGGTATGACACGCATTGTTTGGTGATTTGGGTGTTGGGTTTAGTTAGGTTTTTGATGCTGTGGAATACTTTACCGTGAATGAAGGGGCACGTGATTTGGCGGACTGCTGCTAGCTTCATAATAGGACTCTTGTTTATAAGTGAAATTCCAGTTTAGAAGTAGCCGGTGCCGATTTAGGAGAGATGGCGCTTTGATGCCTACTACGCTAGCTTATTGCCTACTGACCAGGAAGCACTTGAACTAGTTGATAAAGAAGGGATGAATGCAAAATGAGAGGTGTTGAGCAGTCCGAGGTGTATCGCCAGCATTAAAGCCAGATTATCCAAGAATCAACTTGACCCCTTTATCTTTAGAACGATCATAGATGATAATGTACGCGGCTCCTAGGGAGTCCTGGTTGTGTGTCCTGACATATTTAATTAGTCCTGATAATACTATATACGTAGTCTGAATGGACGTATCCACCTTCTCAACGTGTTGATAATAGTAATGCCTCAGGCACTCGACCCCAACACTCCAATCTCTAAGTCCCAACTTCAGCAACCCGCCTATCAACCTATTTGCTTACCCGAAGCACAACATGAAATAACATGAAATTTCAGAACTCCTATTTCAATAATAATTAGATATTCAGCGACCTAATCTAGATAGGTAAACAAAGCAACCTTTTCACCCCCCTATTTAGTCTCCTACAGCTATCCAGCGACAGCAATCAACCCAAGCCTATTGATAATGATGCTGCTGCTATACTCTATGAACAACCCCGGTATTCCCACGTCCGGCGATTAAAAAGAGCATTGATTTAAAATTGTAGTGTAGAATAGGTATATTCATCGCGCCACGGGGTAACCCCAGTGTCTCCAAGACAGCGGACTGTCTATTCTGCATGCACCTTAATATATCCATGTGCTGTCCTCCGTCTATGAATTACGAGGCAGGCTCCGAACTTGACTTGACTATGTCAAGTTATATCTCACACGCGCGTCACGCCCTATTTTAAGCGGCAATAATCAGAGAGTAATCTCATTGTCCCAGCAACTCGCTCGCCAGCGCGATCTTCTCCTCGTCGCTAAGCGACTCAGCTTTGGCCTTCCCCGTCTTGGCAGGGTCGAACCGCCATAATCCGCCCGTCTTGTCCGCGTCGCCGTTGGGGTTGAGGCCGACGTGGGCCGCGAGAGTCTGCAGCGTCTCGTCGGTGCCGGGAGCGGCGGTGAAGTGCCGGCGCTCCCACTGGCGGCCCTCGGCCTGCTCCTTCTTGCGCATGGCGCGCTGCGCCTGCTCGATCTTGGTCTTCTCGCGTCCCACGGAATCCATGTCTCCCTTGGCGATGCCTTCGGCCACGGGGGCCCAGGCGCGGCGAGACTCGAGCGGGTGCTGCTTCTCTGTGGGCACCACGATCAGCTCGCTCATAGGTGTCGTGTCGGGATCCCAGGTGCCCACGAGGGTTTTGGAGGAATTGTTCTTTGCGGCCCCGCTGTGGATCTCGAAGGCCTTGGTCCACTGGCCTGAGCAGTTGTACAACACGTCCTTCTCGCTCCCTGTTGGATATAGTGTGGCTGTAAATGAGTTCTTCTTCCCGCTCATCCAGCCCTTGCCAAGGTACTGAATCTTAGCTGTGAAGCCGGTTGAGGAGGTGATGTACGACGAGCCATCGAGTTCGACGAAGGGCGCGCCGAATATTAGGCCTTCTACATGGAGAGAGGGCAGTGTGATGAGGTAAGTTTCGCGCTCGCCTTGTTTAGAGGGCACGGGGACGGAAAGCACGGCATGACCGATCTGCTTGACGTTGATGGTCTTGGAGAAGCTGGCTTTTTGCGCGTTGTAGCCTTGAAGGTGGACACCAGAAGCTTCGTTTGTAATGCTATAGGCTGTAGCAGGCGGATGGTGGCTTTTGAGTAATGCGTCAGTATCATAGAAATTGTTGCCCTTACAGGATTGTTCTTAGCACTTACTTCACTTGTTCACTTATTAAATCAGTCGTGCCGGCAGCGTCCTCCCATTTTCCTAAGAACAGCTCGCCTAGGAAGGGGTTCAGGGGCTTCTTCTCATTTCCGTACTGCTCGCTTCGGCTCGCGTATTGTTGTTTGAGGGTAGTCAAGAACCACTTAAGTACCAGTAAAGCTCGCTTGGCAGGGTCTTCTTCCTTGGCCGGAGCGGCGAAGACACTAGGATGTTCACCCCAGTATGAACTGAACTCGGTAAGACTCGTCGAGGACAGGATGAAGGGCGGGGCAGTTAAGGAGGAGAGATCGCCATTGAAGGAAGCAATGGACTATGCAACGAATAAGAGATAAATCATGTTAGCCATGCTAGAGCCGGGACAGAACGAGACAACAGTGGGCGCAACAAGTTGGTTACGGTATAACCAACTAGCATCCCCGACAATAAAGCTATGGAGCACGAACCTTGAGGAAAGAGGTCCAACTAGATCCGGTTGCTTGAGGATTCGGTACCGGGTCCGCCATGATGGTAACGTCTTGCTTCTATACGAGATAAGAGGGAGAGATAGGTAACCAAGGTAAAGTGGTTAGGTGGTGGGTAGGAGGTAGGTAGCACTGCAGCTCGACACAAGGGTCCACGATAGGATTGATGTCAACTAGCGGCCGTGGGACCAAGATGGATCGAGATGGTCAAGTAATAAATATGGCAATAAGGTATCAAGGGGGTACAGGAAGAAAATCTACCCAAACTAATAACAGCCTAGTTGGGGAACTGGCCGACGGGATTCGATAGTTCAGCTGGGCTGTAAAGTTTAGGAGAAATAAAAAAAGATCCGAGACGACCAAGTAGTACGTTTGCTTTAGGGGATGTGGTGTAACTTTGTTCTTTTGTACGTTCAGTAGGAGCGAAGAGGCCGAGAAAGGGGAAGAAACTCAAGCCTAAACAAATTCAAACCGGAAGCAAATAAATAGGTAGATAAGGTTGTGGAATGGTCCTAGTCCTAGGTTGCTTAGTATTTAGTCTCGTATTTTCTCGCTCTCTTTCTCTCCCTGTGTGTGTGTGTTGTCTGTCTGTTTCTAGGATACTACAAGGATAGGTCTTACGAATGATTTGACAATGTGCTGCCTGCATTCAGCACAAAGGATAAGGTGTCTATCTCGATGGTCAAGAAGGTAAAGTGGCAGGCAGGAGGGATGAATAGGGTTGACGTCAAAAGACGATACCCCTCCATGCCAGGTCCCTAGACTAGCACCAATCCAGCGCCGTAGGGCATTCCCCACACGTCATCGACCAGCCCTAACCCCTGTTCAGGTGCTGCGTATTCGTAGCTTGAAGCACGTATTCGCTACATGCAGTTGCCATGCTCTGCTTACCTTAAGGCCTAAAGCTTACGTACCTCGTAAGGTAAAGAAGGTTCTGTAGAAGGTACCTACTACAATATATATGTAGGTCATGTCAGCACAAATAAATAAACCCCTAACTCCCGTTACCCGCCAACTAGATCGACTTCAAGATCACCACCTCGTGCAGCTGATTGCAGCTCGTGCACAGCAAACCATAACGAATACAAGCAATCCAATGTCGCCTTAAATACTCCAAAATTTGCTCGGATGGTATTGTCGGATGCCGAGCGCAGCCCCCTTGAGCCCGCGCTTGATATCATTCGACAGCACTAACACAAAGCTAATCGTGGGACGATCGTGACCATCTGCATGTCTGACTCCCCTGCGTCGATCGGGATGACGCTGCCATTTGGTGTGGCGTTACGCCAGCTGACACTAATGTATGACAGCGGCGGCGCGGCATAACATTTTCGTGTCCAGAAAAATTACAGGGGACCCCAAAGCAGATTGATTCAGAGTAAGTGCGTACACAAGATATAAACATACGCATAGGTTTTTATCGCGTGGTCCAAGGCCGTTTTCGAACTAACTCTAGAGTCTACACATATATTCTACGAACCACATTTTATTATTATTACCTATCATCGTCACCATCCTGTCGCAAGGAGTCATTTCGCGTCGTTTCTATATCTGTGTCTCCATTATTAGGATTACACTATCCTCGAGTGTTGCAGTCTATTACCATTACAGGACCAAAGGCAACCCCCGGGTATCATTTCAATTCGTCAAGATCCTTCCCAGATTCCCGCCAGGGTCTGATGCCCCGAAGCGGCTGATCCGCCTCATGCACCGCCAAATATACCCCAAGAAATCTATATACATCCGTATTCTAAATGAAACCAATTAGGAGCCGAGGGGCGTTAGGGAAAGGGGGTCGACTTTTTCAGGAAGGCGCATGACATTTGCTGAGCAATCTCTTGCCCAACTTGCCGTTGACGCCTGAGAAGCGTCCGTCGGCCAGATCGCCTAGGATAGCCCATGGGGCGAAGTCGCATCTTTTGGCGAATGGATCGTAGGTCCATGCCATGCACTTTGTCGAGGACCGGTCGCAGAGGTCGACACAGTCTTCCACCTTGACCACATCCTCGACTGTCGTGCTCGTCTCGTCCAGTCGTCCAACATAATTCATATTCGGCCGGATCGGTACCTCGATAAACGACTGGTAGTCCGGTACTCCGTATATCTTGGCCACCGAGCTCCACAGTACGGGACCCTGCTGGTCCTTGAAGATTTCTCCGACCTGTTCCATAACTGCCTTTTCGCCTAGGCCGTGGAAACCCATGATGGGCAAGCACAGTCGATCTGCCCACATGCGCGTCATCCAAGGATGTTCTCCGTTGAACAGGCGACGGTATGACTCGTCTAGGTATACCCCAACTTTCATCAACGTGGTCGCCAGTAGCTTGTCACCCCAAATCGCAAATGGGGACTCTAGGTTAGCTTTAGCCACAATTTCGGGGTGCCATTCGAACAGGTTCCGCATCGCGGCTCCGGACAGAATAACAGACGATCCACCGTGGGGGAAACGGCCTTTGTAGTCTCCTACCGGGTTTCCTAGGTAATGTGGTTGTCCGAAATTTATGTGACCTAGTAGCAGGCCGAGGGTGCTTTTAATGACGTAGGTGTCGTCATCCACCATGACATACCACTTCTTCTTAGGTAGCGTGTTCCAGGTGTATTCCAGTGCAGGTAAGAACTGGGGATTAAGTGGTTAATTATGTAAGCCAATACTTCCACAGCAGGATAATACATACTTTCATAGCGTCGAGCTCCCATCCGATCGCCTTGCCCAGACCTTCCGACAGAACCCATTCCTCGGCCTCGACGGCATCGGCGAGGTTTGTGTATTTTTGGATGCGCTCCAAGTGTCCTCTGCCTTTAAGAGCGCCTCTTTCCATATTCCAACCCAGGATGTCTACGACGTCCATTCCTTTACCATTCGACAAATTATAATATTTCTGCTCCTCTATAACGGGAAAGTCCTGGACGACGACAACATCGGGGAAGAAGGATTCATTGCTCAAGGCCCGCAGGGCCAAAGGCATACGATGCTTGGTGCCATATCCTGTTTTTACAATAAGACCGATGTCATTGTTAGGATCGATCGGATAGCGTTGTCTTCTGTACAGCCAGCCGTCGCTGGGGCGCACGCTCTGGTAATAGTCTGTTGCCACGCTGTGTTGGAATCGAAAAAAGGCCCGTAAACTGCTATCGTAAGGTGATGTGACGTAAATGACGAAAACAGAGATGAAGAAGCCGAGCGCAATCTTTTGCCAACGGGACAGACGGGTGCTAAGAGAGCGAAGCGTATGCCGTTCAACCAACCCCATTATCATAATAGCTCTCTTCAAGGACGCGTGTTAGACGGATAGCTAGAATCGGGCTCGAAGACGACAGGTGGGAGGTATAGATAGCTTAGCACACAGGTCTCCCGGAGAATCGATGTCGGTGTGCGGCGCGGCGTAGTAAACGAGTGTGGGTGAGTGATCTACTACCTAAAAAGGTGAGACGGACACCATGAGTGTCGAGTGCGTGAGAGTGGGTGGTGGGTAGCCAGAAACAATTGCCAGTAGAAAAAGGTACAAGCCAAAGCCAAAGCCAAAGCCACAAGCCGCTTAAAATCTATACAAAAAGAAATCAAATTGCATTGAACAACAGTTTCTTTCGCATCTGATTACTTGACGCCGCAAGAGAAAGTCAGCATTGTTTCTTTACAGAAACAGAATCGCAGAACGGGACGGTTGGGAAAAGGAGAAAGAATCAGCACATAGGAATGCGTACGTAGTAGTAGAAGGTAGCTTTCTTGCTTGCTTCCTGGCCTGGGAGCCTTACGCAATCCTCATCGAAAAAGGAGACAAAACGTGCAAGGGAAAACAGGGATCGGGCCTAAACACGGGGAGCACAGAGGGCCAATCGGGGGCGCCCAACATCTGTGCTACAGCGCGCAACCGCCGCCCACAAGCGCTGTACTGGCCTGGCAGACCTCCCGGTTCTACAGTGCTGCGACTAGCCTAATCGGGGCCCGTCGCGGCCGCTCAACCCGCTAAGCGACGCACGATGACTGCTAGCGGCGCGCTCCTGCCGCTGGAACGGGCAGTGATTGGCGGGCCCAGGCCGGAAAAGCACCTTGCGCTATTTCTGGCTGCCGGGTTGGCGCTAGAAATACAGGATAGGTGTTTAGGTCGATAACGTGCGTAAGAGCCTCCTCCTTCGAGAAGGCAAAATGCAGCGAAGAACCACATATGTTGGGTCAGTGGTAATTTACGATTCAATGCTCGAAGATAACGGGTGACCATCGCATGTTGCTGCGCTGCTGCGAGGAAAAGGGGATAGTGACATGTAGGCATCATGATCCAGGTGCTGGGTTTAATCAATGTTTCAATGCTACCTACCTGTTGCATAGCCTGTTAAATGGCCAAGGAGTCGGCGAAGATTTTCAGCAAATGCAACGCGACACTGCTGCAGCGAGCACGCGCTCAGGCGCCGTGAAGGGCTAGGTACCTTACTGTGCCTGCTTGCCTCTACATTAGTTCTCAATTAATATACGGGTAGAAATAATTAGCACCAAACACCTTATGCTTAGGTAGTAGTACTTGGCCATTTACACAATTCTTTGGGTTATTTAATCAACTTTACCTTAGCTCAAACTGTAAGCACTTACCTAAGTACAGAACTATATATTGGTCAACAATGTACATAATTAAATTATTGCCAAGCATTATTGGGGTGATCCGATATAATTCTTATATACATAAAACGTGGCCTTGCCCCCTGTAGGATAGGTAAACCTAAAGAGCCCAACTAAAGCTACAAGAAACAAAACCACCTAGGTACTCTCTTATATCTTAAAAGAAGATTTGGATACTTTTCCTGTGTCAGAATCACTGCTGGCTTTATATTTCTTTGCTCAGTTGGAGAATATGTTTAGTACCTATGCTATTGGGCAGTTTCAGTGGTGAATAAGGGAACGGTCTGGTACAGCTGGCATTGATTGACAACAGGTGTCATGTTAGCACATAGACTACCTAGCCTCCACAGCCCCAAGTTATTTGACCTGCCTACTAAATACCTACTTAGTAGATTGCATGTTTCTTAGAGGTTTATCTTGCACCTGAGGCCTTTCTTAGCATGGTGTCTGTAGTAAAAGTTGATTAAGGTTATATTAATACTACTTTTAAACAAGACTTCACATTTTCCAATTGTAGCATTCTACTTTTAAAACTCTTTGATGGCTAAAATTCACACTTGGTGCAAAACATAACTTCTTGAGAGGAAGTTCTAGGCAGCGCTACCCACAGGTAAAGTAATTCTTTGACTGACTGTCAATTAATTGACCCAATCCAGTCCAAATAATCGTTTTAAAATTGATTGCAAGTAAAGTAATAATTCTTTATTTGACTTGTTACTTGTTAATTACTTCCAATTAATTTTCTTATTTTTCTAAATATTTTTTGTTGTTTTTTTAGTAAAAAAGAAGCTTTCTTTTCTTAAGTAAGCTAGGTAACACTCTATTTCTAACCCTACTTATTCAGCTATTTACTAAGCTACTTACTTAGCTACTTATTTAGCTACTTATATCTATTTAGCTCTACTACCTTACCAACTACTTTACCTACCCCCTTACTTACTACTCTACCTACTACTCTACCTACACCTACTTACACCTACTTACACCTACTTATCTTTTTTTCTACAACTTGTACGCTTTATGTACATTGCTTGAATTACTTGGTCAATTAACTTAATCAATCCAGTCAATAGATTCAAACAAGTCAGTTAAACAAGCGTTTTTTGCGATCAATTCAGGTAAAACAAGTCAAGAGGCTATTATTTGACTGACTTTACCTGTGGGTAGCGCTGGTTCTAGGTAGTTATTCTCCCTGAAATGCGAGAAATACTGTGACAGAGGAAAAACAACGCCGTTAATACTCCTCTAGCATTAACAGGATATTCAGTTACAAGTATAAATCAATACTGCCACTTTATTGTAGCTAGATTTAGTTATGGGCATGAGAGTGCTACAACTGTTAAAAGTTGCTTCTCAAAATGAGAGTGAAAGACATCATTGCAGCTTTCTACTAAGAGTCCAATGTTTTCTACTAAGTGAGATATAGTCGAACTGTGACATCTATTTAGAAGGTTATAAATAAGTAGATCTGATCCAAGACCGACACGGCTATCTTATTCTTCTATCGCTGCTTTTCTTAACCCCTGTCTTTCGATTTCAGCTGCCCTCCCCTCCCTGGGTGAGATAGTTGTGCCTGGCTACCTAATCTTTCAGGCTCAGTTCGCCCCCAATATCAAATGGTAAATAACCCCAAATGCCATTTCTACCTACTTACATATATGTAGGTAGCAGGTACCTGAGTACGCATGCGATAAAGTAA
Source organism: Nemania diffusa (assembly GCA_038501195.1). NCBI lineage: Eukaryota > Fungi > Ascomycota > Sordariomycetes > Xylariales > Xylariaceae > Nemania > Nemania diffusa. The sequence continues at coordinate 6,228,947 of JBBPUQ010000001.1, forward strand.
GAATGTAGTAATCTTTTGGGTGCTGCCTAACCTATGTCATCTATTTAAACCCTCAAATTAGCCCGCTTGCTTAAATTCAGCATCAACTAGAGCAGATAGCTTCACAAAAAAGCTGCGTCGCTGTAGACTTCAAATTTGTATTCTGCCTGAAACAATACACACTGTTTCCAAAGTTACCACGATGAACAAATGTTGGTTCATCCTCCAGCAGTCCTTTTACACTCCTCCCGAATATGATAGCCCTACTAAAGCGCGTGGGAAGACCGTGAGCGGCGACCTGCGCCTCGGCGATGTAGTCCCTAGTTCTACAAACATATTTCCCGTTCTAACCCAGGGGGCGCTACCCCTCTTCAGCCTTGACATGCGCATCTCGTCGACTCAGCTCTGCCAGTTCGCATGGGACACTAAAAACGAGAGAGAATACAGTGGGACAGTTGGGGGTGGCGCTCCTATCGCAACTTCTGTAGGGGCTACTGTGAATGCCGATCTCAGCACCGAGTTTAAGAAGACTGTGAGCAACTGGGCGAATTTTGAGAAGGTAGACGTCGAAGTCGTGCAGCCCTCCCGAGCCTATATTGAAGAGGTTCTCGCTATACCCGGCGTGAAGGATCACATCGCGCAACTTAAACACCCGTTTGGGTTGTTGGACCAATGGAGCGTCTTCGTGGTGACGGGGCTCATGATTGCGAGGGCTGGTGGCTCCGTTGGCAATTCCATGGCAAGTTCTCAAGGCTTTAGTGGTGGCCCTAACGTGTAAGTATTACCTTTGCTTCTCCTATTGGAAGCTCAGTTCCGCCTGAAGACTAGTTCTACCAGCCGCCCGTGTGAGATAGGACCGATGTACTAACTATTTCTGCTGCTCCTAATTAGAGACCTCCCCGGTACCTTGAACGCGAAGCTTTGCGGTTCCTATGAACGCAGCACCGAGGGAAGCGTGTCTGCCGAGATAAAGGGCGATCGAGTGTGGGCAGTGCGGTTTGCTAAGATTCACAAGGGTCTGCTTCGCCGTAGGTGGATGCAGACGGAGGAAATAGTTGGTGCTGCATTAGATGGAAGTTATGAGGAGGAGGAGAACGTACATGAAGTTTTAAGTCACGAAGGACTGAAAGATGTTAAAACAGCCGACGTGAGGGTAACTGATGGGGAAAATAAATTGGTTCTCGTAACAGGGGACTTTTGAAACAAGAGCTTTCAATTAGACTGCCCAACGAATAACGTTTCTTTTGGCTACTATATATCTAGATTGAAGGCCTTTTGACCATCCCGAATTAGCGGGGAATACAATACTGTCAATACAGATGCGTATTTTTCTTCCTGTAGCTTTTCTAGTTATAGCAACCGCTCAATGCTACCCCGAATCCATTCTCGCTTCATACCTCGTACATTCTTATCCGCATGAAAGCTCTCCTGCCTAAACTTATCTAATAGCTTCCACGGCCGAATACAGTGATAATTGTTGTCGAGGGTCGCCATCTCCCGGAACACTCTCTTTAATTGCTCCCGCTTCCTGAGCTCGGAGAGTCCCATAGCCCTATATCTACCCTCTTCCTGTCTAGCGAAGTCCAGTAGTGTCGCCGCTAACCCAGCTGCGATAGACGTCGAGTATGAAGTGCCCTGTAATAGTTGGCTAGTTTCTGAGATCTGGACATTCTCGCCGAAAATAGCAAAACTGTCTTGGCCAGAACCGAGCGGGGACGGATTCAACGACGAAGACTCACGGATATTAGCGTTCGTAGAAAACATGCAAAAAACATGTTCTGTTAGAGTGGCAGGGCAATACACGGGGTTGCGGTTACCACTATTCGACGCGGCTGAGAAGATATGTATGCCTTTCCCGTATGCGCGTTCGATTGCGTTAACTATCGGCATTTCTTTATTCTCAAAACCAATGGCTATAGTGATTATATCAACTTCATTCTGAATAGCCCAGTCAATGCCCTAGGTGTATTCTCGTTAGCTACAAAGCATAATGGAAAAGGAGAAGGAAGAACTCCACCTGGGCCATCCTATCAACGTCAGTGCGTGTCGGAGCCTTGTCCTCCAGCACCCGTGCTATATAAAGCCATGCGCTTTGGTATGTTTTAAGTAGAAGCTCGATCCCCGCAGACCCGTGGCCGGTGTTGTCGCATTTAATACCTTCTGCTGTGGCGTTCACAAAGTCTACATATTCCATATAGACTCCACAACCTGAGTAATAACTGTAGAGCTCATCCTTAATCCCGCTGTCTAATATAGCGATCTTAATTTCCTTGTAATTGCTCCCCTTCTCTGCGTCTGTCGGCCGTAGTATGCTACTAAATATTTCGTAGTTGTTAAACCATTCTCGCGAAGCCTTGCATAGGTGTGTACTAAGTTATAAAGTTAGCTATGTTTGATGAACTAGACAGAAAGAATAATTAAATAAGAGTAGAGCTAAAAGGATTAGGCACGCCGTCGTCAGATACAAATATTCTCAACGTACTCATGGTCTCTCTCCCTAATCGAACTAGCTGGTTGGTAGGCGGGGACCAAGGGCCGCGATGGTCGGGGCATTGCTGGCACGTCTAACACTTCATACAATGGTTTTACTTTTTTGAGGTCGTCGTACTTATTTACCCAGTTCTCTAGTGGGTAGACAATCTCTTTGTAAATGATAGACCGTAATGCATTGTGTTCGTTGATTTTCGATGGAGTGCTCCTCAGTGCACTAAGGCTCTGCTGGAGTTTTGCCTGGAGTTCCCCCAAATTGATACAAAGTGGTAGGATTCTTTGGAGAGGTGAGTCGGGGGCTATATCCGAGATTATGCTCTCTGGATGCGCATCTTCTCCAGTGCTCACGAGAGCCCTAGCGATCTGGTAGTTCGTGTTAATATTAGCCGTCCCCGGTGGACAAATTTTGGAATTCTCCCGGTGTTTTCTCATGGACTTTCTAGTCTCAAGCTCTAATAGTAGAATCCCGAGCGCAAGTATCTTGGGCATGGCATGAATCATTTTGATAGGCGATTGATCCTCACCGTCTTGAGTGCTAGCATCATCTTGAGCGAATCGGGTAGCCAACACGGGCTCGTCAATAAAGAGACCATTGACGCCAAGCCGTCGCTCACAAAGAAAATGAACGGTCTCACTCGTAAGTCCCTGGCCGATTACGTCGGAGTCATAAAAGTCCCAGGTCGCCTTGGCTACCAGCATCTCTAGGATTGCCTTAGATTTATCGGACAAGTTTAACTCTGGGTTATTAAAGACGTCCGCTAGCGGTACTGCTTCTTGATTTGCTAGCCATTGCCGACTGACATTCGAGCGTTTATGGAGTAAAAACTGATTATCTCGTGTTGAAAGGCATAGGAGATCTTGATTGCGGGAACTGATATGCCCACAGAACCTCTCGCAAGGAATGAGTTCGTGTGGGGGTTGCGTGGATCCAAGTTGGGCAGTCGATAATTGTAATTCGTCGCCAACAAATTTTCTGTCGCACACTTAGTTTACGTTCGTCCTCTTAGCTGCTAAACTCTGATACTGGGTCATACATGGTTCGGGATCCTGAGGATCTGGTATGGCATGTCTGAATACAGGCTTCCTGCCAATAACTACCCCCTGTGTGCGGATGGTGCGGATGGTCTAAGAAGAGAACACCAAACTCAGCCGAAGCATTTTCTACTATAAATTCAGCGGGAGCGCCGTTTTGCGCGAGGGTCCTGTAACCGTTGAGGCGTATGCTGATTATGATATCACGATGAGGCTGTTCCATGTTGCAGGTCCGATACTGCCTCAGAGTATTGTAGAGGCGCTCAATATCGTCATCAAGCTCGTGAATCACGAGTGGTGGACTACGAGCCGTCAAGATGGTGCTGACTTGTGCTACCTCGGCTGCTTCGTTCCTGAAGCTCTTTTCCGACGACTGGACTAGTTTTTCTATGATAGTAGCCCGGGCTTGAACGTAATTGCTATCGATTATCAAATTCCGAATACAATCAGCTGCACTGCTCCTATTTGGTAGATATTGAAGTGCAGTCAGAGTCGGCCACGGGTTCGCAGCTCTTCTTATAGATTTAGGCCACTAACTCTAGGTTAGTGAATTGCACTCGTCCGTATTAATAGGCCAAGAAGACACAACATACACTGCAGAGCCTCTCGAGGTTGTTTAAGAAACTCTCTACTTTTTCCTGATCGTAGACTTGGCGCTGCTCTTGCAGCTGCTGTTTGATGCTCGATAAGGCACTACGGATGGTTGTACAAAACGGTGCTGTAGCTCTATCATTCCTTATACTGATCCTCACGATCTCTTCGACCCTATCAATTGATTCAATGGCAAATTGTATGGGATCTTGGGACACGGGGGTGCCCGCTCGGGATGTGCGAATAGACATAGTTGCGGGTTGTTAGAATTGATACGTAATAGAATGATGCGATATAGAAAAGACAACCATCCTTGAACATAGTGAGGGGTCGCTCAGCCGCACTGAACATGCATGCTCACGTGATGTAGCATTCAGATCTGTGGATAGATATGCCGAGCGTTTCGTAGCAGAATGTCATCTTACACGTCTATGCCCGAAGAGCTTGGACGATACCTCTGTTACAACAATTGACCGATATGCGAATATTGTGAATATCTCTTAAGCCTCTTACTATACGAGAAACCAACAAATAGACTCTCCGCTAGTTACAGAAAACCCTCATTCTACAAGGCAGTTGAATGATAGCGATGACGGAAATACTACATGGATCCTCTGGCTCTCGTATCGACCTAGGCTTGCGAGATCAGTCCCGAGATTGCAAGCAGTGGTTTAGAAAATGCCTTCAAGCCCCTAATCTTGATGATGACGACTGGCTAGAGCAAAAGAGTGCCGAGTTCAACTGGTGGATCTCGGGTCTCAACGCCGACAAGAGCGGGCCAGGGTCTCTTGATGCTCGACTGAGACTTCGGCCCGATGTTAGGGACATGGTGTCTAATGTCCTAGAAGGCCTGGAATGTTCCCTTCAGGACCTCTACCAGAGAGGTAAGTTCTTTGATCTTCCGCTTTTTTATCTTTGGTGGTGTAGAATATGAAATATGCAATCAGTTAATCTCTTCCTCGGAGCTAGCATCGTCCTATCCTATTTCAGTGGAAGCAAAACCTATAAGTCTGATCGAGGCCGATAGCCAAACCCGAGGCCCAGACGAAACCCGACCACCGTCACCTTGGTCCGACATGACCAATAGCAGTAAAAGGGATTTCATCTCTTTTGTTCGGAGGGGGAAAGATGACGATCGAGCGGCGGATAAGACCGCTTTTTCGGGCCACGACATATACTATGAACAACGAGTTTATATCAAGGCAAATTTAGAGATTCTCAACCGCATTCACACAGCGATCAAACGATCTGGCCTAAAGTTTAGGAACCAGGAGGCCGATAATTCCCTGAGCCGAGCCGAAAAGGAGTATCAATTACAGAAGGTACATGTAGGAGAATACGAAGCTCTCCAGGGTACGAATGGAGAGCATGAGAGGTTTAGGCGCTTCCTCACAAGACTAGTTCTCTGGAATGGCTACACGCATAACTTGATTGAGAGAATAAATCTCAACGTCCAAAAACTAGACACCAAATTTGGCCGTCAGGATAATAAAGAACTCTTGCTCCAGAAGTTGGTTCTGATCGTGATTCGAGCTTACTTTCACGACTCGGCTAGGCTGACGACGATCCAGCGTCGCCTTATTAACGCAAATGTGGTTAGACGGAACCGCCTCATTTACGCCGGTAGCGCTACCAAAGCGTCCTTTGAGGCGGGGGAGGAATACCGGACTCGACCAACGACCAAGAGCGTAATCCAGCGGGATTTTCTAACGGAGCAGAGTGACCAGCCCCAAACCGAGCCCCCGGCGCCAGCGCCAGCGCCACTGCCCCCCGTAGCCCCTGCCAACTCAACAGAAGGCCAGAGTAAAGCAGGCAAAAGCTTTATAGCGCGACCAGCAACCGCACTTGAGTCGAAATTCAGTATCACGGGCGCACTTTCACCCCCTCAAGCGACTAAGTCTACTGCGACCAAGATGTCGGCCACAGTTGGACGTCTCGACTACCCTAAGTGCCCCGCCAAGGACGGTAATTTCCCCTGCCCATATTGTCCTATAATCTTGACAGAAGAATATACTAAGGAGCTCCGCTGGAGGTATGGTTTCCTCCTTTTAATAATGCGTTAACTCATGATCTAATTTGAAAACTGTGAGGACTTAGAGGACATGTTGCGCAAGATCTTTGTCCGTATGTCTGCGTTTTCGAAGACTGCCAGTCTCCAGACGACATGTTCGCATCTACGTATGAATGGATGTTTCACATGGCGAGATTTCATTCCGAGATAAAATGGGTATGCCAGGACTGCACCAAGAATTTGAACCCGGATATTCAAGACGCCTCGGTCTTCCAGACGCCAGCGCTGCTGAAAGAACACATCTTCAATTCTCACCCATATTCAGATCCCTCATATTTAGATCTTCTCGTTGATGCAGGTAAGAGAACTGTTGGAATTCAGCAAGTCCGGTGTCCTCTATGTAGGCCCGGCCTAGTCTCACTTGAGGAAAGCGATGAAGACAACTCCTGGATCCCACCCCCTTCAGCTGGCTATGAGATTGGCATGGTACAGCTGGAAGAAGATGAACACATTGCTACTCATATCCACGAATTCGCACTCCATTCTTTTCCATTGCCAGAACAGGCGACGTCAGGAAATAACGAAGCACCATCCTCACATTCATTCGTCAGCACCCGAGAAGAAATCACATTCGAGGGTTTCCAGGATCTAGGGAGTACGGAAGGTACTGACCATCCACAGTTGGATAGCTCGAGCGATGTTGCGGATATGCTTGACAATCTCTCGGATAATATCGCATCGGAAAAGTCTTCTTCCCCGGCCCCAAATGTCTCCCCTCCGGGGTCCGAGCCAATGTCTCCATCATCCCCCTCAAATATCCACTTTATTAGGTACATGGCCTCTCTAGAGAAAGTACCAGAACGGTCACCTAAATACCCGTGGCTAATCCAACTAAAACGTGATGTCAAGAACAAGTATGTGTCGAGTGAACATACTGACAAGAGTTTCCTCCCTGCTAATATACTTGAGACGGTGGTGACTAGAGATACTGTTCTATCAGCTTTCAGGGAGACCGGGATAGTAGAAGAAAAGGAATTAAACAACCTCACCCAAAGTATTCTAGAGGGGCGCCAGCGCTTATTTTTAATTCTGGTTCTAATGACATACGGCGGCAGTAACCAGAGAGAGAAGCTTTCGTGTTTAAGACACGAAGAGTGGAATGAAATCAACGACAATTCATTACCCTTTTTTGCATTTGACGAACATTTCTCCTTTGGAGACACTGATAACGGCAAATTACTATCCTTCGAGCCCGAGGGCTGGTTTGATAACGATTTTATGCTTTTTGAACAACTCCAGTGGCCTTTACTTGCGCCAGTATTCGGGACTGCGGACAAATTTGTTCATCGATTGCATGAGCACCATATACTGCCGTATCTAAAAATGTCGACTAGCCTAAAAAGTAATGTGCTCTTTAGTGAAGTCTGGCGAGCTGAAGTCCATACAGCACACATTGACGCAAGACATATACCAGCAGAAAACACGGTAAAGTTATAATCGGTTGTCCCTGAAAGTACCTTTGCTAAATCATTATAGAGGACTAGCCGCGGCAGTATCCCTGTCGCCATTAAGAGGGCTAGAGATATTGAAGAGTTTATCGATCGTTTCGACAAAGAGACGAGACTTCTCAAAAGGATGCGGGAATTTGACTCGGAACATATTCTTAAGCCTATTGCGGCTTATCAAAGGGGCTCCGAGGTATTTCTGCTTTTCCCTTGGGCTGATGGCGGGGATGTTACTACCTATTGGGAGGAACGCGACAATACTCGCAGGGACAAGAGTAATGTTCGGTGGGTCATAAAGCAGCTTGTGGGTCTCTTCTCTGCTCTCGTGGACCTACACAGTAATACGAACAATGGGTACGTGATATATCAAATACCTGCTATTCAGTTATATCCATGGCTAATGTTAGCTAGTGAGCTGTTTATACCTTTTCTGCGGATAGAGAAGCATAGTCTACAATTTCTTTTCTTTTTTTGTTTTACATGTTTCGGCTGTATCTCCAACCATTGTAATTACAGGGAATACTAACATATAGTAGGTCGACCCGGCGATCTGAGGCCTGAGAACATTCTGTGGTTCACAGACGGTAGTGAAGGAGGATGCTTTAAAATTGCAGACATAGGTCTTTTCGAGGCCAAGCTTAGGCAGCGAAACCTTGATCATTTGTCGAAAGACGCTCCCCCATTTGGATATAAACAGCCATCCATTCGATATGAACCACCAGAAAGGGATAGAGACCTAGCCATCCGCCAACCTCCATCAAGACAGTACGACATTTGGTCTATGGGATGCATTATGGTCGAGCTACTCGTCTGGCTTCTATACGGTCACGAGGCCGTGAAGACATTCAGAGATGCTACAACCCAATTCTGGGAGAGGACCTCAGGCACTACTAAGTACTACGTATCTTCTTATGTCGATGCATGTCTAGATTTAATGATTCGGGATGTGGGGGAGGGAAATATTTACCGAAGTCTTTTGGACCTTGTGCGAAGTAGGGTTCTTGTCGTCGACGTATCACCCGAGTATAAGAGCTCCCCATCCTATCGCGAACTTGCATGGGAACTGCATGCAAGGATGATTGAAATCCAGCAAAGTCTTGACAACTCCTACAAGATTCTTCCCGTTTTACAGTATCCTGATACTGCAATTGAACTACGAAGAAAAGCCTATTTTAAGCCTGACTCTGAGGGTGGAAGGCTCTCAGCTGGAGCTCCAAAGGCCGATACACGCTTGCCAACAGATTCCTTAGATCAACCCACACCAGCACCAGCTGACCCAGGTATCAAATTGGTGATCCGTGCTCCTACGGAGGAACTCGATTTGCATTTGAGACCAAAGGCGGATAAAACATAGGAAGTGAGCAGAGACACCTTCTTATTCACTGCAATCGGTACTAACTTGCATAATTTAGTACGTTAGTACTTTCGGCCTGAAAAGTTGCGTATGAACTAAGTTGACTAACCTATCATTTCTGGAATAGAACGTTAGTAGAGTAGATAACTAGCCGCTCAATTTTATGACTAACACTGAATCTTGTAAGGTGGGTAAGTTCAACCTCCACGTTGTTGCTATCAGTTTGTAAGGTTCCTCGGCCCTATCCTTGCTCATCTAACTAATAGCATACCTTTATAGGAGCTAATAAAACTTGACGACATTTGGGAATCCATTCCCCGGTGCTTACCACGTAAAAAGGTCAATTCTGCATTTGGGTAGGCGTTTTGTTCCCCAACAGGTTAGCCCGCGCGCACGGGCCTCTAAGTAGGGACTGTTAGGGATGGCCAATACCGACAAAACTAATTGTCCCCCACTTTCGTGTTTAGTTTTTAGTTTTCAGATTTGCAAATAGCGTATGTAGCAATAAATCAATTGGCAATCGTTTTAGGCCTTGGTTAGCACATAAAGTGCTATTATGAACAGCATTTACTTAAGTAATATGTAATATATAATATATAATTAGTATATTGTAGCCGTACGACCTGCAGGTGCGACCTGCGGTCGGATCGCGTTCGCTGTAGTGCAGGGCCACCTGCCCCTTTACAACAACCGGACCAGCGACTCGGCTTTTGACGCTCTCTTTTAATAGAAAAATAAAAAAAAGCGAAAAAATAATTCTTATTATTGTTGTTATCGTTATCGTTGTTATTGTTGTTATTATCATTGCCGCTGTTATTGTTAAGCCTGTCAAAGTTGCTGAAAAGGCTTTGCTAACTTGTTTTGTCGGTAATATTGGTATACCTGGCCCACCGTCGACTGTCCCACCCGTACTTCGCGTGTTTTGCGTAGCGCTTTTTTAGCCCCCCCTTGACCTCTCAAAACATAAACAATGTTAAAGCATGAGTTTGGGCGCTATTTGTTAGAAAATACCACTGCGCCAAAAGATTTGGCGTGACCGGTCAATTATTAGTCTTCTTTCTAAAGGTGTATTTCTAACACTATTTGAGCCCTGGTCGCGTTGCGAGTGGCCGGCTACTACATCGTACAACAACCCACGTGACGAAAAAGGCGCACTAGCTTCTAGGTTTCGAGTCAGGCTTATGCTCCCCCAATTCCCCTGTGCAATATCTATTGAGGAAATAAATAAATAAATACTCAAATAATGGGGTTATTGGGTGTGAGAATGTTTACACATCCGGTAAGTGGTAACCGCCACATGTCGCAAGACCCCGATCACTCGCCGCCACCTTCGAGGGTCGATTTTTTTTTTCATTCCCTGTATAAGTAAAACCAAGGAATAAAAGCCATATACTTGAATAGATTATTGATGTTGTAAAATGTAACAATTAAAATCCAGCATACATAATCCTGCATAAATTAAACTTGGGCGGTAATTTCATGAATCCGCCCGCAGATTCATCTTTTTATGACACATCGGAGTGCCCTGCGGAGTACCTTGTGGCTATGTTGACAGTCAGGCGGAAATAAGTAGCACCTGGCCACTTCCTATTCGAAGTGTAGAAACCTCCCCTCCCACTGCTCGAGTGTCAAAAAACCTCAACAAAAAGACAAAAGGGGGAAAAAAGCAGTAGGTGGCGCCAAGCTCAGCAGACCACGTTAGGGTGTAAATTCTCCAATCTACCTAAGGCAGTGAAGGGATTTTGGGCCCCAAGTCCTGTGCGTGCCCATTTTAGGAAACTCCGTACCATCCTCTCACTACTGCTCTTATTCCAGGCATTTATATCTAACAAGACGAGTCGCTTATAGTCGGATCCTATCTTAGGGGCTGGTATCGTGCCATATCTTCAAAATTTCAGACCAAACCAACGCTTTATTGCTCACAGGTTGTACCATACACAACCAACCAACACCTAGATAAATATGGACGCGTGCTGCCTCGCAACATCCAATGCCATCAATTCACTCAATAGAGCACGTGGAATGATTGGGAAACAATTTGGTCGCAAGAAAAACCCTGCTTCGGTTGAAGAGGAATTTTCTAACGATAAAAATGGTCAAAATGGACCCGTATCTCCTCTGAACAAGCCAAAGGGACACCCCGGGCTCTTGAAGTTAGTCAACGATGTGAAGGCGAACTACTTGCAAGGGGAATCGAAGATAAGCCAGCGATTCGTGCCAAATAACAAGCTAGAAGAGCTGGTAACGAAAAAGTCTGTGCTCTCGGCTCTTCAGGAAACCACAATCGAGCAACAGTATCATGATGACCTCGCGTCATGGGTCCTTAAAAGCAGTCCGCGGCTGTTCTTAACCCTTATCTTGTTAACCGGAAGATCAAGCGAACAACTTTCTTGGCTGAAGAATCTCAAGGATGATGGCGTTAATGACAGCGTACTGCCCCTTAGCTTTCCAAACGCTAAACCCCCTTATGGGTTTTCATTAGCAGCAGAACCAGAAGAAGGCGGGCGAAAATTCAACTCATTCAAGGCCTGGGAAAATAATGCCCTCCTCCTTTTCAAAGACTATCAATGGATATTCTTGGCCCCTGTATTCGGTGCCAGCAATCAGTTTCGCCATCAACTAGACAGCGAACAACCACTACCTTTCTCGTCTTTATCAGAAGAGTCATCGAAAGGTATCCTTGGGGAAACCTTAAATGGGGAGATCCATCCAGCCCATATAGACTCTCAATGTCTTTCAGCATTAGGAATGGTAGGTGCCGTTCTTATATCGTTTTGATATTATCTAGCTAATCACTTCTTGACAGAAAACTCCTGATTTTCAGGGCATACCAGTCCTTATCAAACGAGTTCTACCTTCTGATAAATTCTATTTATTTTTTGACATCGAGATCGGAAAATTTAAAGCTCCGGATCCCATCATTTCGTCTCAGCGAATTCACCCGATTGCCTCTTATCAGAAGAGTGGTGATGACTATGTTATATTTCGATGGGTTGATAGCGATAGCCGGTCGAATTGAGTACTTAGTCAAGTAATGTTCAGTGATCTGGACAGGAAGATTTCAGCAATAACCGGTAAAGGGGGGTTTACGGATATAACTAATGCTTGAACACTCTTGCTCTTCAGGTATCTTCCCTTGAAGTTTTACAAACTGATTCCTTTTCTTTGCTTGTCATCATTTATAGATAGAGTTAGAAGGTGTCTTGTCCTAAAATATGGACATCACCCGCACAACATAAATACCCTACTTGCTTTCTGGCAGAGCAAATTGATCTTTTGCTAGTCTTAACTCCAAGATCGTCACGACCGATGAAACTGGTGACATACAACCAGCATATCACGCTCTTTTCGAAATGGCACTTATATAACGAAATCTATTCCTTATCCTAGTCCATACTGGGACAGGCCAGGTGGGCAGGTACCAAGGAGTTAGGGGGAAGGCGTTGGTTAGGCTTAGTCTAAGCACATCTGCGATAAACTTTTCTATTTATTTTCGACAGTCAACCTCGGTTAGCTAGCTAGGCTGGTCCTCGGGATTAAATTCTACCTGTTACTTTGTTTTCTCAAGATCGAAAGCTAGGAACTTTTAGAAGTGGTATTATGACCATAGTTAAGTCTCCAAGTCTGTGCCTAAGCATAGGTTTCGTTTTAATACTCCGAAAGTCAAGGTACTATGGGGATTAACACCATTTTTTGAATAACTTTCTATTTAAATCTGAAAGTGTCAGTGCGAATATCCCCGTGACCGTAAAATAACCTCTATTTTGGGTGGACTTTATGAAGAAAGATAACTTTGCCGAGGAAAATGTGTAAGTGCTTGGGTAACGGATTCTTTCAAGCATTCGATTTATCCTCCAACATTAGCATTTAAGCATACTTTACACAGTTAAGATGTCCATATGATTGATATTACTTCCAATTCTGATATTCGAGACTCCGTGATTTTCTAGGCATCAGCCATGACTGTTAACTGTTAAGTTTCGACCATAAACTGGGTGTTCATAGGTAGTATCGAATACTCAACGCGGTCGCCACTCTTTACTGATAAACATTCTTATTCAGTATGGGATCTATCTATAATATCTACATATATTATATAACTAAACCACCGTATATTTTTCACGCACAACCCGTTAACCAGCTACGCATTAATTTTACCGCCAGCTCCCGGACCGCCGAGGTACATGTAACTCCCCCATTTCGTACCCGAGCTCCAGTTCGTGATGAGATTGTATCGCGAGGCATCGCTGACACCACTCTCAGCCTGGCCATTGTATTCCTGAGCCTTGTTGTTGCCGTCAATGTACACAATGTTGTGCATATACGCGGACCGCCCCAAGCCGGTGTCGGGCCACTCGCCACTGCCCATGTCGGTCGTCGTCAGCGCGGCCTCGCCGTTGAAGATCTCGCCGTAGAAGTTGAGGCCCACGGCGTGGTCGGCCAGCGTGTCGGCCGCGGCCACGCCGTCCTGCGCGAACATGGCCCCCGGGTAGTAGCCGATGTAGCGGCCCATGCACCACAGCCACCAGTTGCCCGCGAACAGGATGTACCCGATGTCCGCCTCGTGCTGGATCCCGCCGCGCGCCGACAGCGGCGCGAACGCGACCCCCGGGTAGATGTGCGGGTCCACCTGCACCCAGCCCTTATGCTCGCGGTTCCACCCGCCGACGTTGTCTCCCTCCTTGCTGTACCCGCTGGTCGTGAAGTAGGTGAAGAGGTGCGGCAAGGCGGCCTGTCCGGGGAAGTTGATCCAGCCGGCCTCGATTGTCTGTATGCCCGCGTGGGGGGTGTCGTGGAATATGGCCGTCTGGATCAGCGAGAAGTCGTTCTTGTTCGTGAAGGCCTCGAACAGGCTGAAGGTGGCCTCGCCACCGTAGTTGACCACATTCTGACCCGAATTTGCGTACCAATGTTTACCAGCGTAACCATTGGAGGCGGCATCTATCTTGGCGAAGCTCTCGTTATCCTCCTTAGTCGGGAAACGCTTAATCGGCTTAGTGGTGCCGCTCAGTCGGGGGATCGGCACGGTGCCATTTGGGCCTTGCAACGCCTTGTTATTATCAAAGAGAGCCCGAGTCACTGCCTGCTGGCTGCGAAAGCCATGCTTGTGAGATGGAACCGGAGGGGGCTGGGCAATTTTGCCGCCAGTCTGAGACTCGGGTATGGCCCAATCTATAACTTGACCGTCGGCCGTGGTGGTTGTCGATATCACATGGATCCCATCAGCGCGAGGCCGCATTGGTGATGCTGAAGTAGTTTGTAGTATGGCTGCGACAGTCGCCGCTTTAAGGACAAACAACTGCATTTTGATAGCGAACTTTGAATAGCAAAGTAAAAGCCCTGGGTTGGAGTGCTAGTTATTGATGTGATGATGCCTCTTGGTGACTAGGAAACCCTGGACTTGCCTCCGAGGAGGGATGGCAATATTTATATATCGATAGAATTGTCGTTGAAATTCATACACTGCCCACACCACGACAAGAATCCCGATCCCTAGTAGGCTCTAAGCCATCCTTAGCATTACTAGGAGGGTCACGACCTGCGCCCACAGTAGTACTTGTGATCTATCGCGACACGGTTACTCTAACTTTCAGGCGAAAAATTCAAAATAAATCCGGCCATAAGGCAGTGTCGGCAATCTTCAATGCCGGGGTATCATATTTACCTATTGTTAAAGAGCCGCGGTGATGGCTGACAACTCGATATCGCGAATCGCAGTAAGGAGCAAGGGATGGGGACTAGCAAGGGGCGGAGTGCATCTGTCTGAAATTAGAGTAAGGGGACCTCATAACTCTACGAGAGCTCTTTATTTCTAAACTTGTACGCCCATAGGTGTGGTACTTGCTGTGTTTCAAACAGTTCAGAAAACTACTCTGGAGTGGTTGTCAGGGACAAATGCCGTATCGTCTGTCACTTCTCCGGGCCACAGCCAAATATCCCTGTCACAAGTTAGCCCTTGTTACTTGAAAAGTCATCGTCCCAATAAGTCCCGTAACATTTTCGCGAGACAAAGAGCAATGCAAGTCTTATAAATCTATAATAAGCTTTTTGATTGAATATGACCAACTCTTTTATGCGAGGGCGTAGCAAGAAATACCAAGGATCCTACTGTTAGTGCTCGCCAAAATGAAGAATCAAGTGAGGCAGGAGTGTATAGCAAGCTAGGTAATCTAACTGCCTCTTTTACAATAATTCATTACTGCTTGCCAGAGCTCTTGGATATTCGAGGACGTTATCAATATAGCTGCTATATGCATATATTCATACTTGACTTTGTTTGTCCAGGTGATCGCAATCACTATCGCAAATGACCCTCCCATTTCTGGCAATGAAACGAGACAACGATTATGGAAGCTGGGCAGCGGCTGGGCAGCCCCTGTCCCGGCGGCCGTAGCGTATCATCTCTGAGAAAGAAGCCTAAGACTGGATTTTGAGCCTGTTGGTTTTATTTTTGGCTGCGGCATACCTAGCGCTACCGGTCATTGTCTATGACCAAGCGCGTGGATCAACCCATCATTTATCACATTTTATCTTTGTTAACTAGGAGACAGGCAGTCTACAACATAACACTTGAGTCGCTCAAATTAGAACTCAAGTTGTAGATTTATGTTGAACGGGTAATTCCGAGGCATGTGTTTGATTGACTACAAGGACGGTATGTGGAGAAACTCCCCACAGGTGGTTCCTCATCCGTCCAATTTAGCTGCACTAACTTCTTGGTATCCCTCCGTTATTAATTGCGGTAGGGTAAGACCTCTAAGAAGTTGAGGAGTGTAGATTGAGTATGAATAAATAAGAAGAGTTGGAAAAGGCCTTTGCTAGAAACCTGTAAGGACTACCTGAGTGAATTTATGAGGATTCTTATGTGGGTGGCTTCCCAGATGACATGAGCCTTGAGGCCTGTGTAAAGTAATGGTCTTAAGATAAAGCTTTAAAAATGACTTAACGGCAGGGGGATATAAGGCCACGAGTCAAGTGAAAGACGAATATTAGTGAGAAGCTCATGTTATGTAACTATCATAACATGTAATACACATATATCAAAACTTATCGATCCGGGTTAAACCAATATCTCTGCCTCAAAGTCATCCGGAGCGGATTCCTATTTCTCATATCTGATCGCCATGCAACTGCAGCGTAGATCTTGAAGAAGGGTAAGGCGACTACTGATTAATGTACTAGATATAGACATTGTAAGGTTCGGGCCGGCTGACCGATGCCTCTCTACACTAGTGGGACCATACATTGACGTCCTATTTTAGTGCAACTATCAGTTATCAGTCGCGATCGATTTATGATTAACCTTGAAGACGTACACTTCAGCATTCCACCTCGCACCTGGACTGGCACCGGAAAGGCACAGAATCACACACCGTATAATCCCGCCATGCGTAGCAACCATCATTAGCCACCTTGTCGGGGGTTTAGAACCCCTACTTAGTGGTTTAATTTTAGATCGGTGGTGCCGGCAAGGCCCGAAGCTTAGCGCCTACTTCTAGCTTCCCCCACGATAAGACACTAAGACAGGAGATGCTTATTGCACTCCTGTAACGCCGGCAGACAAGTCTTGTTCCTTAGATGAACCAGATGCTTTATTGCCGGCGCCCTATGTATCTTCATTATCCGCAGCATCTACTTGATTGGAGATTAGATGATAGGATTGAATTCTTAGGGTAGGGGTATCAATATCGCGTAAAGGAAGAGAAAAGCGGCTTATTACTGGCTTTTTGGTAGGGGCGGTGACTCGTGAATACTGTGCGATGAACTTTATATTTATTAGTATTAATAGTATGAGTCTATAGAGGTATGGTAAATGGCACTGTGTTTGTCGTGAGCGCAAGGGGTAACCACGATATTTAAGTTTGGGCTCACAGTGAGAGGAATACAGCTGAATGGTTGATTGATTAAATAGTAGTTACAATATCAATACTTATACAAGCATATTGAATTAGAAATTGAAAGGACTGAGAAAAAGGCTTGACACTTCACATGGACTTTCTGCTGATTTCGCTCTGCTTAGTATGATTGATTGCATGATTGAGTGTGAGGTGAGATGGAGAGTGAGTGCACTGCCACACTTCAAACCAGCTGCACTGCCACTATCGAGAATCTCCAACTTTGCATTTATCTCGTTAATAAAATCACCGTTTAAATGACCATGCATATATCATTATACCCTATCATTAGCCCATCAGAAACTCAACCAGCCGCTTTAGCATTTTGAAGGTGAACACTCACCAGCTTTAAACCTCATCTTCGCCGATTAGCCTTGCTTTCAAGCCTAAACCTAACCTTCCCAAGCTGGAATATTCTTTGGTTATTTTGTCGGCGAGGTCCTCATAAGTGGGGAAACTCTCTAATTTCCCCCTGGTAGCCATGATTTTGAGTTTAAGCCCCATCTGATAATAAACAGACCATTGCTTTCACCATTTCCTTCTACTCACCTAGGCATCTTCAAACATCCCTCACAATAGCAGACATAGCTATCCGCACAACACACCTATCTACCAGCACAGCATACTTAGCTGTCAGCATAGCTTATAAAACAGGCATAATCCCTAAGACTACTCATCAATCCATCACATTCTCAAGGTTCAGCTACAACACAACCACCCAAAATGGCGGACAAGCAGCAGAAGTACCGCCAGGAGATCCAGCAGATGATGTACGTCTCAGGCGAGGCAGGCGAGGTCTCCCCAGACACAACGGCCATGATCGAGGAGATCGTGCGCCAGCAAGTCATCGAGATGCTGCGCAACTGCACCGAGCTCGCCGCGCGCCGCGGCGCGCGCACCATAACGATCAACGACCTGATCTTCCAGATCCGCGACGACGCGCCCAAGGTGTCCCGCCTACGGACCTTCCTGTCCTGGAAGGACGTGCGCAAGAGCGCCAAGGACTCGGACGAGAAGGGCGGGGACGCCGACCTCGGCGTCGCGGACGACGCCGGCGGCGGCACCGGCGTCATGGCCGGCGGCGGGCCCAGCGGCCCCGCGGGCGTCGAGGAGGCGGCCAAGAAGAACAAGAAGGCCAAGGTCAAGCTGCCCTGGGAGCCGTCGTCGTACTACAGCCAGGAGGTGCCCGAGTGCGAGGACGACGAGGACGAGGAGGAGGAGGAGATGAACTCGATCACGCTCGCGCGCCTGCAGAAGGCCGACGACCGCACGCGGGTCATGACGCGCGAGGAGTACGTGACGTGGTCCGAGTACCGCCAGGCGTCCTTCACGTACCGCAAGGGCAAGCGGTTCCGGGAGTGGGCCGGCTTCGGCATCGTCACCGACAGCAAGCCGTCCGACGACATCGTCGACATCCTCGGCTTCCTGACCTTCGAGATGGTGCAGACCCTCACCGAGGAGGCCATCAAGATCAAGGAGCACGAGGACCTCTGGAAGGAGCGCAGCGGCAGCGAGAACCCCGGCGCCGCCGGCGGCGCCACCAAGAAGCGCAAGCTCCAGCAGGGGCTGTTCGATCCGCCGAGCGAGGGCAAGACGCCGGTCGAGACGAGACATATTCAGGAGGCGTTTCGGCGGTTGCAGTCGAGGCCGAAGAAGGCGCGCGCTATGCTTAATGGTACGAGGTTGCCGCAGCATACTGGGCTCAAACTCATTTGAGCCGCGATCATCCCTATGACTTACCGGTGTGCTTTCGGGAAGAAGAAGAGCCAAGCATCCCTTTTGGGCTACATTTCATCAACGCGAATATGTTACGAGGTCACCTAGGCATAGCAGCGCAGGCAGAGCGACGAGTATGCAGAGTTTTTCACCGTGTTTTAATATGCGATTTGGCTATTTACGGATCAGCGGGAATCGGCGTTTGGGATACAGCGGCGCTAGGCATTGGATGGGTGGATGGGAAGGGTTGATTTGTATCTGGCATTTGGCAAGCTGCTCGAAAGGTTGAATCTTTACACAGCAACCAACATAGAAGCGAGCTAGAGAGTTGGACAGTGGGACAGCTTCGCAAGCAATGGCAACTTGACACAAGGTGGAACGTGTAGATCCAGCGATGAAGTTTAGATGGCATAATAGACACGTATGACATTTCGTTCTACGACTTCGGCTGGTAGATTCTGAAGAGCCATATCTATCTATGCTCAGCGAGACACGGAGGTACCATAACACAATAACACGTTGTCTATATCCGACGGGTGTAGCATCACTGCACTCTCACCTGACTCCGCTGCATTACCATGACCAGCCTAGAATACGCGTCTACGCTACAACATAACCTCTTAGGCACGTAAGCACTTCTACATGTTTATGCCTAGAGGATGTGATATTGCATTTAGTTGCTCTTGCCAACTCTGAAGAGCGCTCGAGTTATTCTGCATAAAACAATGATACGAAATCAAAACAGGCTTGCCATAATAAACACAAAATACCTCCACAAGTATTCCTATCTATATTCAGTTATGATACATCTCCGCCTAGGACAAGCGAGGATGATAACTACGGTTCTTACACCACGTTCGTAAGACCAACTACCCCTCAGTTGTCCAACTAGACACCTGAGTCCACTAATCCTATTTCGATTTTTCTGACAGGTTAAGAAAAATACGTCCAGTTGTAGAGATACTGACCAACAAAGACTAGCTAGAAGTAACTAGTGAGTAGAACTATGTTGGTATTCTTAGGAGGGGAGAGTTCTCCAGTAACGGATTGGATACTGAGGCTTGGCGCCCATGAACATGGACCATGAGTACCAATCGCGAGTCTACGAGGTGTTTACAAGTCCCCAGTCTTGCGGCTGTGGTTAGCAACGATGATGAACTCGGGGATGAGAACAGCGACCCAAGCGAAGCAGATAGCGACGGTGATCAGGAAGATCTTAACGTAGAGCTTGACGAGGCGGATCCACGAGGCGCGCGAGAAGCTCTTCCAGGCATCGACCATGTTGATGTAGCCCTTGCCGCCGACGATGGCGGGCACAACCTTACCACCGAACGAGCGGTCGAAGGGCACGATGGTGTCGTCCTCCTCGGGGAGGAACGAGGCCTGGACGCGGGTCAGGACGACCTGGGCGGGGATGACGAGGAATACCTGCACGGCGAGCGCAGAGAGGATGACGACCACGCCCTTCCAGGCATCGTCCTTGTTGTACTGGGGGAGGGTGTTGGGCTGCTTGTGGTTCCACATGTTCATCTTCAGCAGGACCGCGAGGGCACCAGGGAGGAAACCAGACAGCTCGGCGGCGAGGACGTAGAGGAGGATGGGGCCGGCGGTGGCGTGGATGGCACGCTTGAAGGGGGGGAGGCGCTGCCAGAAGTACTTGGAGCTCGGGGCCGAGATGATTATGTGCGTCCAGGCAGCGTAGGGCTGGGCTACGGCAAGGGCGGCGAGGGGCATGGCGATGAGCGTAGGTACGCCGAAGGCGCTGATGACGCTGGCGACGGCGCCCATGACGGAGCTGAAGAAGGTGTAGGCGATGTAGCCGCGGAACAGAGATCGCCAGCCGGAGATGGCGTAGATGGCGCGGTGGGTGCTGCGAAGCGACGAGGTGATGGCCCGAGGAGCGACGAGAGACTCAGCCTCAGGGGCTGCGGGACGGGTATCCTTGGGCATGGCTCGGCCATCTTCACCAAGAGAAATGTGGTCGTATGCTGGAGGCGACGGGTCCTCGATGATGGCGAGGGCTGGGTAGATGTGCTGGAACGTATAACCGACCTAGAGATGCCTCGTAGTTAGCTATCCATCATTACATCATGGTCATCGATTGCGGCAGGTCGAGGCTAGTTAGAATGGAGCACCAATACGTACAACCAAGAGCATAGGAATGAAGACGAGCAGACTAGCAGCGAAGACGCCCCAAGCCCAGCCTGGCATCTCGTAGCCGTCCATTGAGGCCTCGCCCCGCCGGTAGAGGGTTGTCGCGATATCGCGATACATGGTGATGAGTGGCGGCGAAGACGATGTTGATGTGATCGACCGGAGTGTTCGGATTTCTCGTGAAAGAGACAACAACTACAACAAATAAGAAAATAAGTAATCGAAGGAGGGACGAATGGTAAAAGGTGCGTTGGGAATACAAATAAATAAGAAGGGTGAAAGAAGGATGACAATGCGAAGAAAACAGATAGATCAGTGAATACGAAGAGCTGGCGAGACGAGAGGAATGGTTGCCTGCTTCTTGTCAGCAAACAGCCCACGGAGGATCATGATGCTGGTATCCGTTACGTGGTGCACCAATAGGCATCTCTCTACAGAGCCTACGCCTAGCTGGGTACTTACTCATCCAGCACTCTCTAGGTACCTAGGTAGGGGGCTAGGTACTTACAGGGCATTTACAGTGGGTGGGGTACCTGCTGTAGACGCCTGTAAGTGGCTACTGAAAAGTGCACTTTAGTTCGCTTAGGTGCCGATGTATTCGTGTTGGTAGCATTCATTCACTGCGCCCAGTGCTTGTAACATTTGTCGCCTCAAGCCGGGGCGCATCCCAGTTTCTGATACGCAGACATGCCTCGCCTGGTCTGGCCAGAGACGCCATTGGCCGGTTTGCTCAATGGGAGTCCCATGCATGCAGGTAAGTACCTAAGCCCTACATATAACTGCATTAGGTACCACCTATCGCCTACGATGTCATCAGGCAACGGTTGCATAGCCCCCACTACCTAGGTAGGAGGTATGTAGCTGCCCCTCGGTTCGAGCTTGCGAGTTTAATCCATCTAGGTTCATAATATTCTTAAAAACGCATACCTTACATACTTAAACACAAACAATCGACGTATGCATGTGAGGTCATACATTCCGGAATTGTAGCAATAACCGTAGTTAATAACACCTCTGCGTATTCATCATCACGAACACGCATGACACAGCAATGTCGTTAGCAACAAAACAACGCGCACGCTAATTATTTAAGTACCGAAAACGTACAATCACATTCATAAACCCCCCGGGGTTCCACGGTGCCTTTACCATGTCAGACATGTCCGCACCCTCAATTCCAAATCTCCTCACCCTCCGGGGCTCACGAGGCAGCGCCGGACCCCGGGCCCGGCCTCGAGGCCGAGGCGGCGGCGGGGGCGGCATCCGATCACCACCAACTACGGCGCCCAGCCACGACGCCACGATCCAGGGCACGGACACAGACGCCGCCGTGTCGCGCATGAGCGCCGTCGACCTGGGCTACCTGGCGGACCCCTACGCGCGCTTCTTCGCGCACGCGCCCGCCCTGGGCGCCGCCGTGCGGCGCCTGCCCATCATCAACCGAGGTAAGCTCGCTGCATCCTGGACAGCCGGGCTCTAGGCTACCGAGTGCGCAGTGCTGAGGCCACAAGCAGGGACGTACACGCGCACGACGGCCCTCGACAGGCTGATCGGGGCCTTCCTGGCCGCCACCGAGGGCAGGGAGCGGCAGATCGTCTCGCTCGGCGCGGGGACGGATACGCGGGTCTTCCGGCTGCGCGAGGGAGGGAGCTGCGGTAAGCTCGTTTATCACGAGGTAGATTTCCCGACCGTCACGGGCAGGAAATTCCACGTTGTTAAATCTACCGCCGCTTTAAGAGCAGTCATCCCAGGACCCGAGTTCGTAGATCAGACTAATGCGTGGCATGATGAGAGTCTCTCGGATGCTGGTCAGTATTGGTGTCATGGGATAGATTTACGGGATCTGTCTAAGCCAGATGTGGCACCGTTAGCCGGGCTTCGGACGGACATACCGACATTGCTCATCTCGGAGTGCTGTCTTTGCTACTTAGAGTTAACAGAGGCGTCCGCCGTGATTAAGTACTTCACAGATCGGATAGCGTGTCTTTCGTTCGTTACCTACGAGCCAATACATCCCAACGACCCCTTTGGGAAGCAGATGGTGTCTAATCTTGCCGCCCGACATATACGAATGCCGACCTTAGAGGAGTACACCGATACCAGCAAGCAGGAAGCTCGGCTGCGAGACGCGGGCTTTGACTCTGTACACAGCTTGACGATAGAAAGGATATGGGAGAACTGGATTTCCCCCGAGGAAAAGGAGAGGGTGGACGGGTTGGAAGGTCTTGACGAGGTTGAAGAGTGGAATCTCCTGGCTGGCCATTACTCGATATCCTGGGGCTGGAGAGGTATTAATTTGGACGGTTGGCGGATCGGCTTGGGATAAGTAAGAGTTGAACTAGACGCGATAGAATATATTACATTATGTATTGATATACCATGTGACATAGATTGTCACGGTCCTAGCCGTGAGCCTTTCAAGTGACGGCAAACGGTCAAGGCTCCCGCCTTAACAACGTTCTACTTTTGGTAGTGTTATTTATAACTATATAAGTAAAAAAATCACGTTATAAATAAACAATATAGTAAAAAATTAATAATAATAATAATATTAACTTAGTTTTAATTTTTTCTTTTTTTAACTTTTTATTTTTTTTAACGCTTTGCTTTATATATTTATAAACTTCTTTTCTTTTTCTTTTTTTCCTCTTTGAGTCTTTCCTTAATAGTTTGGATCAACAAGCCTCCACGCTTTCAACAATTGTAACATTTACCATCGTTACAGTACCTTCGCTTATGCATCGTGTCTCTAAACAGAAGCGGGCATTATCTTCCGTGGAATCTCAGTTCCTCTTTTTGCTCCTCACTATGTGCCCCCACTCCTCCCACCGCATTGCTTCCCTCTAGCACCTCCCGGAACATTGCTGACTTCCAAATATCAGGCATCCACACAACCCAATTGAGCCTTACCCGTCGCTTTTTCTAGCCATCTATTTTACCTGCCCCGGGGACTTGAACAGCGGGACAGGGGAATAGATCCGACATAATCCCTGGTCGTCAGCTTCTATTAACTTGTAAATCTTTGCCAGTTCCGTTGCATAATATTGAATGCAGTATTCCTCCGAATCAATTCATTGACTAATGGGCATACATCTCGGAGGTTAAGCGAGGATGATGTGGCTCTCCGAGGATTCCGGATGCCGAATCGTGTATTTACAGCATTCAAGCTGACGAGAACCCTGCAATGTATCACTCTACACTGAGGACAGTCTTTTCGAATACCTTGCCAGTGAATCCTCTGCTATTTAGACTTCACAGTGATTCTTGGCCAGCGTGGGTCATCCTCTATATTTAATACATCATGCATGATCAACACCAGGAACCAGAATGTAAGGACCTTTCGTCAGACTTCAACCTGTGTCATTTTCAAATCATCTTACGCCCGGGTTTCTTTCCGAAACCGCGTAGCGACATATATCACATCTCATAATAATTTATCTCAGTCCAATCAGCTGAGGATTCATCGATGCACTCTCGGCTCTGCATGCATGAGTTGCAATGATACATTGCTGACAAAATTTGGCCTTATCAAGGAACTTGCGCCGCTTGGTTGGGGGCATCCACGGTATAATCTTATTAGACTCGAGTGCCTTCCTTTGGTGAAGAGATCGACTTTTGCAGCGCTCCTCTGTTCTTGAATACAATTTCGCCGGCGGCCCTTCCAAGATCTTTATATCTTCCCCTTTCTAACTCTTCCCAAAGTGGCAATTCCTATATTTCGAGACCAGCGATCAGCCTCCCAAAACACCACCTGACGACGCTTTTCAAAACTAAGACAACAATTCCTAACACACCCATCTATACGTGCAATTCCTCCATTACAACAAAACAACCTGCCTTCTTCACAAAATGCAGGCCAAGATCGGATATTTCCCTGGTTACAACGGAGGTCCACACGAATTTCTCCGCGCTGTCGAAGAAGCTTTTGAGGACAAGGACAAAGAAAATTTAACAATTCGCTACTCTGATATTTCCGCGTCCTCCTCTGCCATGAATAAATCAATAAATTATTCCATGGCCGCCGCTCACCGGGAAGTTACCCAGAAACGGCTGGAGTCGGCCAAACGCAACCGAAGCGATGTCGAGGCTTTATACAACAACGCCTATCACCAAAGCCTAGAGACTAAAGTGACCAAGGAGAAGGCACTTGTGGTCTATAAAGCACAGGTTGACGAAGTAAGCAGCGGTTATATAGCTGCGATTGACGGCGCAAATGCGAGCTTGCGTGCAGCTCAAGACGCCACTGAGGCCGCTCAAGCTACTGGTGTCAATGCCTTGCGGTCTATCCAGAAGGTCCACAATGTCCTCAGGAATATTGAATTCGGGGAAGACGTTAGTGGGGAGTTGAGTGGAGCTGAGAAGAGAGCCAAAGAAGGGAGAGATTTCGGGCGTACACTTCCCGCGCACCCAATAGCTACCATCTCCAGCTTCGCCACAATTGACATGAAGGTTGCGAAGGCTGTTGACGCGGTTGGAATCGCCGAAGAGGCAGAGAAAATAGCCAAGGAGGCGTCCACTCTTGCGCAAGATGTAGCTGATAAAGCGAAAAAAGCAATGACGATGGCCGAAACGAACCTGACCACTTTTATGGGTAACGATGATGCTAGGAAAACCACTTATCAACCCCAAAAGGATATATTACAACGGGAAATCGGCGAATTCATTGCAGTCGAAGGCTCGGTCCAGAGGGCAAAAACAGCCCAAGAGGATGTCTCCAGGTCTTTGACAACGACTCGAAATGGGGATTCACGAGCGAAAGAAGCTCAGGGCCAAATCAAGGAAGCCGGGGAGGCCATGAAGCGTGCTGATACCGAGAGTATCGGATTCGAGAACTCTAAACACAAGTTAGAGGAATGTGGGCAAGCGCTGAGGGAGGCCGAAAAAGACCACAATACTGCCGTTGAGGCAGTTGACAAGGCTGCATTGTCTCTGGAGAGCGGGAACAGTGTCGGGACTAGTAGCAATGGAAATAACTCGGACAACATGACGGTCACTTACGTGACTAGAAACATTGCACTGACAAACAAGGACCGAGCTTGCTGTGAGGTCTTGCTAGAACACCTCAAGGACGACGGCATTATTTGGGCCAACAGCTTACCCAATTATATGAAAAAGGACTGGCCATCGTTAAAGAGAGAGTTTCTTAGACACTTCGTACACAGCTAGGAGCGGGCCGTGAAGGTGGGAGATTTAGGACAAGTGCTCGGGTCTTATATTGGGAATGTAATGGCACACACCCTCGAGAGGGTTAAGAGTACAACATAGGTTTCGGTGTGGGTTAACAGGATAGGACTCGCAGGTTTATGTAAAACTTCTGTTAATGTGAAATAGTAATATGGCAATTTAAAAACACTAGCAGTTAAATATATAAAAAGTAAAATAAATAAATATAATGTTTAATTATGTTTTCGTTTTTAACAAAAAAAGAACGACTGAGTAAAACAAAAGTTACTTATTGGTCGTAAAAAATTTCCAGTAGAATTCTATAGCCGAAATAGGTAATTTTGTCTTCTTATTTAGGAATAATAGGTTATCTAGTGGCCGAAAAATTTCCAAGACAATTTTTCAACCTAAATAAGAAATTCTCTCTGCCTATTTAGGTATAGTTCGTCCAATTCGGCTTTAATTACATATACACGGCTATAATTGGCTATACCTACGTATAAGCTGTTTTTTATATATACAATCTCTACAGACAGCCTACGGAGCCTACGTCCTAGGCACCCAACAATACACACACCCACATATTCACCCACCACTCTAACAGGTGGCTAACTGACCTGCCTACCTGTTAGGTGACCTACTTGTCAGGTGACCTACTTACCTGCCAAGTGACCTGCCGACCTACCAGGTCACTTGCCAGCCGGTCTACCGGCCAACCAGGTGACATACCCCAGTTGGCCTACCGACTTGGCTGCCTGTCAGGTGACCTACCTACCTACCAGTCAACCTACCTACCTACCAGTCAGGTGACTAACCGACTTACTTGGTGACCTGCCAGCCTACCAAGTAGGTCACCAGCTGGCCTACCTACCTGCCAGGTGACCAACTGACCTACCTACCTACTTGTTGCAGACTTGACTGCAAGTCAACAAGGGCCCAGGACCTAGGGCTAGGATTGGAAAGGCTAGGATTGGAAAGGCTAGAATTGAAAAGGCTAGGATTGGAGGCGTTAAAAACGAAGGCAGTCCTCTCCTTTAGCTGGGAGGGAGCGGGAGCCGCGCGTGCGAAGCGCTTACGCGGCGGAGCACACGGTTGGTAGGAAGGAGGCTAAAGGTAAGGGCTGCCTTCGTTACTCTGTCGAGGGGCCTGTGTGGCCTGTATGGCTTATATGTATGTAGCCGGTACCTTTAAAAACGAAGGCTTCCTTGCCCCTGACCCCCAGGGGCCTCTAGTATTATATAAAGTTTAAACTTATTTTTTATTTTAATATTCTTTAATATATGCAATATATCTATTGCTTATAACCTACTATTCAACAAAAGCTATCCCAACATTATCTTTAGCTATGGGACGGATTTTCGAGTGCTACAGGGACTGAACTTCGGACCCCGAGATCCAGGTACCAGTCAGAAGCCCAGCTGGGTTCCCGATTTTTCTCGAAGCTGGGATCCTCAGATTGTTAGAGCGCATTTAGATAGGCTCGCAATTTTAAGGAAATACCAAGCCTCAGGCTGGTCGAGGGGTCGTGCCAAGGTGAAGGGAACACAACTTCACCTCAAGGGCTTCTTTATCGATACGATAAAGACCATTGGTCCAGCGGTCAGGAATATGGACGATCGTCTATCTCTTAAAGAGACCCTTTCCCGGTGGAATTACATGATTCAAACTTTCAACGTTGCCCGGGGGAATGAGACTGGTTTTCTTCGTGCACAGTTGGTTGAGACTATTGCGGGAGGGGTCTGCGGTGAACTGGTACCAGATGCTCAACAAGCACTCCTAAGAAGGAGATTCATCCTTGACAACCTGGTGAAAGTAAATATTGTGAGACTACTAATCGAGTGTGGATTTCAGAATATGGTCTGGGAAGAACGGTGGCGACCATGGAAGCCAGAAGACCATCCCGGGCAGGCGGAACTGGATCGCTTGTTCGAAACCGGAGATATAAACTGCTTAAGAAACGAGGCCTACCGTACTGCGGTAGTTTCATTTCTGTTATATAGATCACTGTTTATCACAGACAGCGGCCGCATCGGTCTCGGGGTAGATCATGCAAGAGCTGGGGATCAAATCTGGGGAGTATGCGGATCCAAAGTACCTTTCATCTTTCGACAGTGGGACTGCCAACCTGATTTAGTGACGCACAATATGATCAGCGACTGCTATTTATATGGAGCTATGGAAGGTCAGCTAGTACAGAAGGCGGTCAAAGTGATATTAGTCTAGCAAAACATAGTTTGCAGGCAGCTACTGACCCTCGAAATAGGCTTCAGCAGGATAAAGAACCTCCCTAGACTAGTAAACTAAACTCCTACACTTAAGCCTACAATCTTCAATATGAGATTCACGCCGATTTAAGAAGAGCTCGGTTTGCGGGGTTAGTAAACGTCCGAGTTATAGCTGGGGTGCATTCAAAAGAAGAGCATGGAGCGAAGTTTGCAGGATGCAGACAGCCCCCCTGAATCCCCACACCATCCATGAACGGGCAGAGAAAATACGACATCGAACCCTGTTGCAGTACGTAGAATGCGAGGGCAGTGTGTCTTAGTGCATCGCGCGAGTCCCCTAGGCCTGTCACCAACTAATCCGGGTTATTGTGGTATTGAGTAGAGTATATATCTACTATCTAGATAGATAAAATGCAAGATTTCTTTCTATTCTATAAAAGGGGGATGACCATTGATTTACTTAAACGATCACCCAATCAACCTCGCGGCCACGGCGTGTAAATAAGAGCAGTCGCGTCAACCCTGTTGGTTCATTAATATCTACCAACGCAATGCAGCAAGTAATTTGTTTAAAGAACGAAGTAGAGATAACATTATACAAGTACAATAAATTGGCTAAGAGTGTGTTGAGCTTGGCCGTTCCGGACCGCCCTCCACTTACTGTGTAAAACCCCTTCCTTCTTCAAGCTCCACTTTCATTTGCATCTTCACCACTTGTAATATCCTTTATAAATGGATGGAAAAACATATGTATGGCATCACCCCGCTCCTCTGGAACCCAATATAGAAGACAGTCCATCAAGTTGACGAACATCTCTTTGTCCACTCCAGTCAGACCGCCAGCAAGAGAGTCGAATGAAGTTTTCGGGGGTAGAGGCACAGGGCCTTTCCATTGTCCTAGAATGAGTGTCAACAGCCAACCCGGTGCAGGCAGGCACATGGTAGAGTATTAATTACCGTCTTCACTCCAAAACTTCGTTGTGTTCTCACTCCTTGAAAGAAACTCAGGGGGAGGTGGACCAAGGAGAGCCGTCATGGCGGCAAGGTGGTGTGCATCATTCTGCTCCTGGGATTCTTTATCGTAGATGCGAAATAAAGGCTCCTTCTGGAGAAGATCCCACGCCTATTATTTGAATGTTAGATTTAGACACAAAAAAGGAGAAAGGACCAAAGCCATGGAGGATGACCGGAGGAAAGGGGAGAAGCTCCATACTATAAGTCCTACGCTCCAAAGATCTACCTGATTACCCCATTCCATATCAAGAATAACCTCCGGCGCTCGGTATTGAGTTGGCATAGCAAATCCACGGTGCTTTTCACCTATACGGGCTTGTCCTAAGTCGCAGGTAGTAAGAAGGCCGCGACCTCCCTTCATCATTCGAGATGTGTAGATGGTTAGTTCATCTACTTGCTTTCTTGGCGATGGTCTATGCAGCTCGGCTTCTTCCATGTCGGCCAGCATGGAATTCTCCGTCAGAGCAATGAGTAGATTGCTCAAGTGAAGGTCTATGGTTATTAATACCTATAAACTACACTTGATTTGTTTAACTTACCAGTATGAACCACATTAACATCATGAAGGTAAATTATCGCTTGTAGAACCTGACGTAGGGCGAGCTTGACAAAAACCAGATGGAACGGCAGGCCTCCGCATGCTGCTAGCAAATCGGAAAGACTTATCGCCAAAGGAGTCATGATGAAAACTTCGTGGTCGCCATGTGGGCCTTCTATCTTGAACGACTCTTTAAGCTGGCGGATATATTCTTTGCCATCAGTAAACTCTCGGCTGCACTCGGTATTATCTAGATAACGATATACCTCGAGCTCCTGGTTATGCGCCAAAGTGTTGATGTGGACTTTAGCTGCCCAGAATTTCTGGTCCCACAAATCACGGACTAGCCATACAGTCGAGGTGGTTCCGAATCCAAGCTTCGAAACTACTTGGTAATGGCCAGCGATAATGTGGCCGATCTTCATCGGGTAATACTCGTCCTTTTGATAGAAGGGCAGTGTCTCCTCTTCAAACTTGATAGCTGGGTCAATCAGTTCAAATCCGGTGGACGGGAACACGCGCGGTCCGATTGGTGAGGTTGAACTGGAGGAAACTTTTCGCAGGGCAGCCATGATCGGTTTTGATAACACATTGGATAAGCGAAAGGTTGAACGTAGAGGGGGGCGAGTGGGAGAAGAGCGGAAGGCTCGGCGAGCGAACATGTTAGGACGAGGTGGGGGAGACGGTAATGTAGCTTAGAAAGAGGTGGAAATATAGCTAAATAGAAGCTAGGCGTCTGTTCAATGAGACTTCTGAGGTCTAGCCCAACGCCGAACCCTATTTACATCCAACACCGTTTATAGCTCAAGTCACATAGCTATAAAAAAATGATCAGCAGAGTAGTAGAAGTCCAAATAGCAGAATCACTGGAAGTCATAAGCAGCTTACAGCCAAATTTTGTGGCCTTTGATGTATTACACTTGCTGTGGGAAAGGCTGGGATAATATCAATTCAATTAATAGTATTAATAATTTTCTTGAAGTCTAAGGGACTCGGGGCCTTGCTCCTTCTATTTATGGACTCTTGATCTAGGTATCTCTCTGTTAGAAATCTCCTCCCTTGTCGGCTCCTTCTGAGACCTTCTGAGACTTCTTATCCCATGACCGTATACCCTTACATATAGTAACCCGAAAGGTCTCAGTTGGGCGCAGGGCCTAACCCAGATAAGGGAGTAAGCTAAAGACTACTATAGGAAAGATAGTGATTGATGATTTCTCATAATCTAATTGACTAATAGTTTCTTAGCTAATGATTTATCCGGAAGCAGCTGGGCTTCTGGTCCGTCTGTAACTTTCATATTGCTTCTTATAGAGTTGGATCATAACTAGGAAAGCAGACAAAATAGGAAAGGTAGTGAATCTGGCAATAAAAGGCGGTGGGTATAGGTAAGCTCGGCTAGAAGAGACGGAATAGCCTTAGAATGCTTAATAGAATTTGTAAATTATCTCTCAACTAGTAAAATGTCAATTACTGTAACATCGTTAAAATGAGCAGCTAACTAGGTAATTATGTACTCGATTAATTAGATACAAGTAGCATATGTAGGTAAGTTCGCACCAAGGCTTATATTCTATACTCTTTAGTAAGTATCTAAACTTGAGTTCGTCAGTCCCGTATCTGCTGACCGGTTCTCCAATCCCTCATTTATCCATCCAACCCACCTGTTGACGATTGGCTGAAGCCACAATGGAACTTGAAGCTGCCACTCATCAATTAACCGGCAGACCATTGCTGTAGCATCGAGCTGACCAATCCCCAAGGCTGTTGAATATTTGCTTTGCCACATGACCAGATAATATACGTAAATTACATCTCGTTGGCCAAGACAACAACATATGCGATACTTCGAATGTTCAATTTCCGGGCTAGCAGGTAGACCGAAGCTGTCTAGCCTGATGAGACAATCTCCGGGAAGTAAGATCGCTTCAGGGACTTGGCGTTGAGTCCATTCTGCTCCAGTATTGGCCATAGTTGAAGTCGTGATTAGCTGTTTCTTAGTTTTGCTTTTTGGATGTAATAAGAGTTGAATGTTTCGATAGTAATTACCTGAGATGCTTTTAATGCTAAATCCAATGCCATTATGGTTAGTTTGATGCCTTATATATAACAACGGCTGATAAACCTATATGACTCTATCGAACAATCATCGATATAATGTTAAATAGCATGTTTGCTATCTCTTTATTAAATATAAACAGCCCAAACAATAGGCATTGTTTTCGCCTCTATGTTCTTTTCCTAATCTTGAAAATACCTTAAAATATTGAACTCTTTATACAAACGCCCCCCTATTCAGTAGGAATCGTGCTCTTAGTTTAAGCGCAGTGCCATGTACTTCTACAACTATCCACTATTGAGGTTACTCCCAACAAGCATGTCAATTTCAAATAGTAATAAGCTTTTCTCATTTCAACATCGGCAAAAAAAACCATTCAAGTCTATTAGAAATTCGATTTTCCATTGATTTTAAACGTTAAAGCGGCCAAGTTAGCCTGTATAACTGTGTGCGTCGCAGTACCACTACTGGCCAGCCGATATGGACTTCTCGGGTTCGTACAAAGTCCGCGCCCCACCTCGCAATCCGCTCGACGACCGCCTCAGCGTCGTTGGTTTTGGAATCGTCGGGCTACTAGAGAGGCCGCCTTGATGAACCAGGAGAGATTCTATATGTATGAAAGTAAATCGGATTAGTATATAACTGTCTGTCGTCGCCAAGAATGACTAGATTGCAAGTCTACTCTCTAAGCACAGCTCCTCAGACTACATCATATAATCAATGATTCAATCTTCTCTCTATACTCGACAATACGACTGGCTTCTTCGAACACCATGGCTGGAATGAACGTCCTCGTCGTTGGTGCATCCATAGCGGGCCCAATGACGGCGTATTGGCTAGCCAAAGCGGGCGCAAAAGTCACGGTCATCGAACGGTTCCCATCTCTGCGAATAGGCGGGCAGAACATAGACATACGCACGATTGGCGTCGAGGTGATGCGGAAGATACCAGGGATGGAGAGTGCCGTGCGGGCCAACAAATACGAAATGGACGGCATAAGCATAATCCGCGCCGACGGCAAGCCCTACGGGACCCTGAAACCTACAGGCAATCCTGACCAACAGACCCTGATCTCAGAGTACGAGATCTTGCGAGGCGACTTGTCGAGGATCCTCGTCGACTTGACCAAGGACAACAAAAACGTCAAATATGTATTCGGCGAGCAAGTCGCGGCGATGCAGCAACCGGCGGATGGCGGGCCCATCCACGTCGAATTCGCCAACGGACTGCGCCGCTCTGACTATGACCTAGTCGTGGCCTGCGATGGTACGACGTCACGGACGCGCGCTATCGGCCTTGGATGCGGCGTCCGGGATCACATAGTGTCAACGAATTGCTGGGGGGCATATTACCGCACGTCGCGGGACTTGCTGCAGGGAAAGAAGATCGGGCTGGGATTCAATGCGCCAGGTGGTCGCATGGTCGGCGTCGCGCCGGATGCGGGAGTGAACCGGGTCTTCATGATGTCGGTTTACCCGAACGGCGAGCGTGATGCGATGCCGCGATTCCGCGACGCCTTGAAGCAGGGAGATCAAGCACTCAAGAAATTCGTCGCTCAGAGGTACGAGAATGTTGGCTGGAAGGATTCACAACTCCTTGAGGAGTTGAGGAAATCCGATGATCTCTATGCTAGCGAAGTCTGCCAAGTCAAGGCCCCCTATTTACACAAAGGACGATTCGTGATGGTCGGCGATGCGGGATATGCCAGTGGTCTCACGGGTGTAGGTACGAGCCTGGCGATGGCTGGTGCGTATGTCCTTGCTGGGGAGATCAGCGAGCATGGCAATGATATTGCAGCTGGGCTTCGAGGCTATGAGCAGCGCATGAGACCACTCATCAACGAGTTGGGACAAATGCCACGATTTGTCACGACCTTTATGGCCCCGCAAACGGCTTGGGGAATATGGCTGCGCAACAACATTTTCGGGTTTGTTCTCTGGACTGGTATCCTTGGCTATATTCAGAGGTTCATGGGTAGTAGCATGCAGAAAACCAACAAGGATTTATTGCCGAGCTATAAACGGATAGCTTAGCTAAGGGAAGGGTGTAAGTTGGAATGAAGTAGTATACATGTACTAACATCACACAAATACCTACTTGATAATACGAAACTAATGACTAATCACTATTTCAATCACCAGCCCCGTGCTACAATAATTATGTCCTTGGAGATTCAGCCACCATCATCAGCTTGTCCCAGGGATCAATCGATGCACGTATGTAGAAAAAAGATGAAGATTATAACTCCAAGAACAAGGGATTCTATAGATGTTCAATCGCCTAGAAGGGCCATTCAATGATTCATAAAAATGTAACATCCTAATAAACACATCATAGTTCCCATCGCGACTTCGCCCCAGCCCCTAACAAGCCAACCCAAGCCTCCCCCTCAAAAACTCCCGAAAGCCCTTATCCACCGACGCAGAGAACGCCAAGTAAACAAACATATTCGAAGTCTGCGGCGGCGGCACAGTGCAGAAGTCCGGCAGGACCTCGACGTCGGCGAGATTCCGCAGGCGCGCGAGGTCGCCGATCCAATCGAGGGCGTCATGGCGGATATCGACCAGCAGCGCGAGGTCCTCGCTCGAGAGCGCGCGCGGCGCCGGGCCCGGCCCCTCCGCGTCCCACTCCCACTCGACGTCCCGACGCTGCGGGTGGCGCTGCTCCAAGTCCTCGCGCAATCGGCCGGCCTGCACGACGAGGCGGAGGTGCTCTATGGAGGCGTGGTCGCGGAGGTAGGTGCACACTATATGACTATGTTAGAAATCAGGCTTGAGCAACGAGCAGGTAAATCCCGTGTCGGTTTAGCACACACTCTCTCTCTCTCAAAAGCCCAAACACACGATCTCAAAAAGAAAAAAATAACACAAAAAAAATAGCCAGTAAGAAAAGGGCCGTACTCACTCCCCCTCCACTCGCACCGATCACTCCAGCTATCGAAAAGCCAAGGCCCCCTCTTGTACAGCGACACCCGGCGCACCAACTTCCGCGTGGCAGGCGCGAGGTCGGACAAGAAAGGCCGCACGGCCTCGACGTCGGCGCCGAAGTCGAAGACGTGGGCCCCGTAGAGCGCGTGCGCCGTCTCGGCCGCCAGCGCGCGCGACGCCCGCATCAGCGCCGTGCAGAAGTACGCGCCCTCGTTGGCCGTGCGGTACGTCGTCTCCACGCAGCGCCTGTGGAAGGAGCGCTGGACGATGCGGTAGCGGGAGCGGGTTGGCGTCTTCGTCTTAGGAGTAGCAGTAGTAGTAGTAGTGGTAGTAGTAGTAGGAGGGGGTGGTGGTGGTTTGGGGGCGCCGCATAGGGTGCATTGGGTGGCGGGGAAGGGGGCGGTTGTCTCGCTGTTGCGGATGGAGATGGTTTTCTCGAACGCTGTATTGCGGCCTGCAGCTTTCCTGTTCGATCCGGCCTCCTCGCCGATGGTGGCGGGGTGGGACCCGGCGTCGAAGAGGTATTCGTAGATCATGAGCCGGAGCTCGGCGGGTATGCTCATGAGAGGCGACGCCATGGCGATGGACTTGTATCTAGGATAGATACCTTGAGAACACCCCGACTGCTGCTGCTGCGTATATCTTAAGTATGAAAACGTACACTTAAAACAAACGGTGAAGCGGCAGCGCCATATAAATCCAGACAGCAACAACAAAGAGGTAAAAAAGCCTAGACCGAGGGGCGGGCGATGCGGAGGACAGATTCCACGCGCCAGCTAATCCTCATCCTCACGTCCACAAAGAACATTCGAAAAGGCAAGGCAAGCCGCGCCGTCTCGACTCTTATATGCCCAGCCATGCACGGCTGACGAAGCCATCAAGGTAGGTCTGCCGTACCCATCCGGGTTCTTCCCGCCGTCTCCCTCCCCAAGCCCATCAAAGCCAATAAATCCAGCCATCGTCCCACCCGAACCCATCAATGCAATTCCAACCTGACTTGCACTTACATCCATCCACGTAACCTCCTCCTCCTCCTGCTGCTGTCTCCGTAATCGAACAACACAGCAGTAGGTTCGCGCATTATCTCCCCGCCGATAAAAAAAACTGCAACACCATGTATGTATGTATGTATGTAACGTACTTACATGTAACGCCGTCTGATCGCAGCTAACACGCTCCTAGGAATTAAATTAGACTCCACCATCACGTGATCGTGAACTCATAGAACATACCACCGCGCACGCAATTCCAAAAAGCAAAAAAATAAAGGTGTGCGTGCGTGCGCGCGTGTGTGTGTTGTGTTATGTTGTGTTATCATTCCTCCCACTCTGTATTAACATGTGAACGAAAAAGACTATGCATAGACATACATACCATCGACCCAAGAGCCGCAGCCGGAACGCAACGGTACCAAGCCCCAAACGCTCCGCCAGGCGCGGGCGTCCCCAACCCCGTCAAATCAGCGTCCCGCTCGCGCCTCGGAACAGTCGACCCGGCCGCTGATGCGGTGTGCGAAGCGTTATCTAATCTACGCAATATATCGTGCCGGGTTCTAGGTTTGTACATCCATCCATCCGTCCCATCCACACGTAAAGATAGAAAGTTAGCCGGGCCATCGAACCAGGAACCAGGAACTAGGTAGCACGCCTTCTCGATCCGGATAGCAACAAGCTTTCAGGGGGGCGCCACCGACCGGCCCCACTAATGAATGGCCTGCGTTGCGGCTTTGGCCTCCCCTTCCCAGTGTTACTACGTTATGCAGGGCGAGTGGCCTGGGATGGCCACGAAACACGAGAATTCCCCGGGCTCGCCTGGCCAGGTGTCTGCCAAAGGCGCGAGGCGCGAGACTGTTCATCTCGGAATCACGAATTTCGGATGGAGCTCCGGAGATAGGTAGACGGAAAAATTGCCATACATACGGCACAGCATCAAGGTATCCTCCTTCCACGCAAGAGATGGTAAAAGTAGGTGAAGGGGCAAAGAAACAGGAGACGATACAAGCAAGTACGTAGAAGAACAGGCTCGAATGGCCATTTGATTTTTTTCTTTCAGTCGAGAGGAACCAAACCGCAGTCAACCTACCCACCTACCTACCTACCCTACCACCAATACCTAAAGGCAATGAAGTAGATAAGCAAATAGACTAGCAGGCAAGCAAGGAGGGAGGGAGGTAGGTAGGTAAGTAGGTAGGACCTCGAGATTAGATACACAATTCCATACATACACAGACACAACCAGATAGACACCACCAGAACGCCAAGCCATGCAGTCAATCAGTGAGTTTAGTCAGCCCTTAGCCGCAGCTAGCCAGCCGGCCGGTGAATCAGGATCAGGGGCTCTCTGAGAAGCGAGCGAGCGCTCCCTCCCCCCACCCAATCTAGGTAGACAGATAAGGAATTATAGGCAAGCAAAAAAGAAAAGTCGTTGCGTGTGCACGTATATGTATAAGTGTTATGTTAATCAGTCGACAGGCCCGGCCAGACGGCGATAAGCCACCTCATGACGCCTCCACTGTGACGAGCATCGTAGCAGCTTGGTCGATGATAGTAGCGGTTCTATCAATGAGCTTCTGTGCGAGCGGCCAGTCTTCCGCCTCGACCACGTCGCGTATGGCTGGGAAGTGCGCATCGTCGAGTTCATTCCACAGCTGCGGGCCGAACACAACATGCTTGAATTGCGTCCGATTCGGTATCTGTACGTTTGTAAAAGAACCCGTAGTTAGCCGAGCCTGCTGCGGATGCCAGTAGAAGGGAGGGGGGGGATTAGAATGAGGAGAGAGGAGAGCACATACCCCACCGCCGAGTTCGAGATCTAGCAAGTCCGTTTCAAAAGTAGACATGCGATTGTTGTATTCTAACCGTCGGATGCCTAAGCCCGCGGGTTCCCATCCATTGGCCGCGATGACGTTTTGTTCCCAATACGGCTCCCACGACTCGAATTGCGAGACGGACTTTTCAACATGTTTTATAGCTTGTTTTATAGGATCTAGATTGATCTTCTGGTCGTCGCCTTGGCCGACGCCCTTCTTATCGGTCCATTGCCATAGATCACTGAGATAGCGATCCAAGCTGTTCGCGTAGTTACCTAGATCGAACGGTAAAATTGGTCGATCGGCGAGCTCGATGATGAGAAGTGCAAGAACCTGACCGAGCAAGCCGTGATATAGGAAGTCAGGATCACCGACCGACTCCATCCATTGGAAGTTGTCGTAAGAAGTATGAGATGGGTGCGCTTCACCGCCAAAGCGAATCTCTAGTGAACTGGTTCCGGCCATGTCCTGAAAGGCGACGTAATCACTATCGGAACCCAGAGACTCGAGATCGGATTTCTTATCTTTCCACAGGGTAAGCAGGGTCGCGTTGGCGACAGGATCAAAGACTCTATCAATGACCTTGGTTACTAGCTTGCGGAACATAGGGGAACCCGCAGCATGGAATGTCCGACCCGACACAGCACCATCCAGGTTGATGTACGCAAATGCCTGCTTTTGCAGAATATCGAGATTCTTTTCGACAAACTCGGTGCTCCCTATCATATTGTACTCTTCGGCATCCCAACTCATAAACTCGATGGAGCGTAGGGGGCGCCAGCCTCTAGCTGCCAGCTCGCCGAAAACGCGCGCAACATCGAGCATGATGGCAGTACCGGAATTGGGCTCCGAGGCACCGAAAGCCCATGCATCACGATGGTTGCCAATGATGATGGATTTCTCGCCTTGTTCAATACCGTCGATCTTGCCATAAATATTCCAAATCTTCTGCTTCTCATTTTCATCCTGCTCGTTCTTAAGGCGTACGACAGGTGACGACGAATTCCCAGACCACCACTCCACATCTGGCACCCCGCCTTTCCAGTTCTTGGGGCACGGCACACCGAAGCCCTCGATGTGCTGAAGTAGTACTTGTGCGTCTCGCCAAGCGATTGGTAAGCTCGGTATTTTGACGAGCCCCTTGGTTTGGTCCACCTTCATTCGGGGGTTGTCCTCTTTGCTCTCCCAGCCGGGGGTAAGCACATCGCCCACGAGCCAGTTAGACAGACTTACGGATCCCCTCTGGACTCCATCAGACGGCATGAACCGCCCCTGCGGCGCGGGTTCACCTTTGACAAAACCGTCGTCGGCAGGATCGGTATAGACAATACATCCGGCAAAACCGGCCATCTCGGCTGCCTTAACTTTGAGGCCGAGATTGCGCTGTGTGCCATGATGGCGAACGAGTGCTATCGCACCTTTGGTATCGATACCCTTATCCGCAAGTCTCTTGAAGTCGTCCCGAGAGCCATAGTTCGCATATATCAGTGGACCATTGACATCACCCGACTTAGAATGGCCGTGAAAGGCGTATGTCTGGCGACCGGCTGTCTCTCCGCCGACTTCCTTCTCTTCCAAGGCAGCAGTCCATACGGCCTTCTTTCCATCCGGCGATAAGATCTCGATGGCCCGACCGTCCTTCTTGGGGTAGTTTAGATAGACGTAGTACTCATCGACGGCCACTTGGTCAAAGGCATTCTTAGCAAAGTTATTATGCACGTCCATGGCAAGCGCATAGTCTCCCTCGGTGCCAGCGATATGCGCAAAACTGGTAAAGTGTCGCAGCGAGTCTCGTATTTGCTCCGAGTCGACGCGTAGCTGGACAAACTGTCGCACGGCTTCGGGGTCGAACATCTGGCCGTTGAGGCGCCGGGACATGTTCGAGAATAAGTCGCTTATGAAAAGGAGATAAACAGTGCCGAGTACGACGGTAAGGGCAAGCAACCGGCCGAATATTAAGAGCGCGTCGCGACTGGTTATGTGAAACGTAGGAAACCGCCATCTCAATCTCGTCTGGCTCGATTCGGCACTCTCATCATTCGCACCGTCGGCGTTATCAGATCGGCGGGGGAGTCGGACGGTGAGTCGGGGCAGCCGCCATCTCCATTTCCATTGTGGTAGTGCGAAGCGCGAGAATCCCATTCGCTTGGTCCACGAGGTGCTCGAGCTAGAGTCACTGAGGGGGTCTTCTATTTCTAGCTCCTGCATCTCGCGCCGTACGTGTGCTGCTTCATCGGCGTCACTGTCATCATTGTCATCGTCGAGGCTCCATTCCGACCCTTCATCGTCGGTTTCAACGTGTGGAGGCCGGTAGCCTGCAGGTGCCCTTCTCGTGGGGTCTAGGAACCTGCCGTGGGAGAGGAGAGACTGGGCCTCGATTTCGTGGTCGGGTCTGGTGTCGAGGCCGGAGGGCGACGGCGGCCACGGTGATCTGGAAGACGATGCATCGCCGGCGGTGGCTTCGTCATAGGATGGTATGGGCGGTGCCGGCTCGTAGCGGGACTTCTCGGACGGCATCGTGCGAGATGCGTAACAATATCTACTATCGGGGGTAATTCAATGCAACCAACCGCATCACATCGGGACCCTGACACGACGGAAACGGCGGAAATGACGCTGGTATTAGGTAGGATACGTAATCTAATCGGGAATGCGGTAGCGAATGATGGAGAACGGCCGAGACCAGAGGCCGAGTCGACAGTCGATGCGATCGATGGTAAAAGGAGTGGACGGGTTTACAGTAATGAGGAGGAGAAGGAAAGTGAACAGTAATTGAGAACGAAGCACATCGACGGTCTAAGCAGCAACATCGGCTGGCCGTGTATTTGGCATTGGCTTAGCTTGGCAAAGAGAGCGTCGTGGTAGTTCGTTTGCTATGCAATCAGCTCTAGGGTATCAAGGACGTAGGTAGGTACCCAAGGTAGGTACCTATAATGCAATGACAAAATGCAAATTCGAGGAGGCGAACTACGGGGACGTAGGTTCGTTCGTAGAATTGTCACCCGCGTTCGTGTTCGTGATGTTTTAGATAGATGGCAGATCGAAGACTTCGCTCGCCTTTCCTTTTGCAGCATTAAAGTTAAAGTTGTTAGATAGTTGCGTGCCTGCTGCATTAAGTCTGCGTAAGACACTGGAGTATACTGGAGATGCAAGTACCGAATACCTATTAGCTGGTAGATAGTACCTATATTCCGAGACTAAAACCAGGTAGTTGGGCTGGTAATTAGTGGGGCCGCAGTAGGTATTCAATTCATAAGTTAAGCTGCCCTCCCTCACTCCCTGCAGCATGCATGTAGCCTACAATGTGAGTATCTACCTGTGCTACATGTAAGTAGGTATATTTCTAGAAGCACAGCCACGCTCAGGGGCCCCTCTGTCCCCCCTTATTAGATAAACCCCAACATCAACCTAACCCTTCACCACCCTATCACCATTAGGTTTAGCCTCTTAATTCATGCTTACAACTCTATTCATTAATCAAGTACTATCACATTTAAGCTCATCCCTTCACGACTCCTTTATCGTGTGCTCGGCAAAGGGCATTAGAATTGGGTAATTACACCTATGATGAATAGCAGCCGTCCTTCTTCGACAATTTCAACGCCTGGCCAGCCTGGTAGGTCAATGTCCCAACTCTTTTGAGATATACATATGTACACAGGAATGTCTGTCGTCGCTCTCCCGACTCCTTGCCGCTACTTCAACTTCCCTAACACCCCAGCATACATCTACCCCTCATCTCAAAGTCTTCATTAGAGTCGCAAGAGCCTCGCAATACCTATCTTCTAATTCTTCCACTGCCCACTCCTGACGTCCAATACTAGGACCTCTAACTATACCCTGTAACTGTCCGATTATTTCTGGGGGTACAATACTATGCCCTCATATTGCCTTCCAGCGATATTCTCAAGCGTGTGCTTGAAATGCCGTCTGCTGCTCTCAACGCTAGCCGAATCCTGCTGGTTTGTCGCGAGATTCGAGTGTATCAACTCAATCAGTCCGTTGATATACTTGGTTGTGACCTAGTATTCCGTTAGTCTCAACACCGTCACGCCTAAGTAGCTAGCATTGCTCTTACCGATTCGTTGGCTTGGTCAAAGTAGTAGACATAGCGGTCGAGAATTTCTACGAATAGCTCGATCGAAGTCGCCTGTTCCATGCAGGAATCCGCCACTCTAAGGGCTCGCTGCAAGCACTCGAGAACCCTCTTCCCGTCGCGGTAGAGCTAGTGCATTTAGTTAGTTAATGATTCTGTATAGGTAGAACGGTAGATAGGTGAGGGGTCCTTACGCCCTCGTCCGACTCTTCGTTGGCAGTAATCGGTGTAGCCCACCACAGATGGCTTGCCAAATACACCGCTCGGCACTGGTCTGGTTTTCGAAGAAGCTTGCTTCCGTGCAACGCGCACTTCGTAATCAAAGTATCGTAATTCTCTTTCCCAAAGTTCCTCGTCTGGTGCAACGCACTGGCAATCACACAAACCGCCTGGAATTGCGCCTTCGAGTCGGAAATGGCCTCCTCGTATACTGTGAAGGCCTGGGCAAAATACTCGTACGCGACCTCCTCAAAACCGACCATGTCTGCCGTTTGTCCACACGCCGTGAACAAACGAAGAGCAAGCTCGGCCGCGCCAGAGCCATTAACTCTCGTGTAGAGGGACGAGATGGCAGAGTGCATAAACTTAAATAATGCATTCGACTGGGTCTCCCAGTTATCCTCGTAGTGCTCGCGCGCCTTGTAGCGGCGTGCTAGTTTCATACCAGCCGTAATGAGGGGAGGCGTCGTCGTTCGAATGCGCTCATTGCCTTCGGCGTACGCATTGCGTGCTATCTGGAGAAGCCGGAATTGCGTATCGTTGTCTTTTCCATTCAACAGGTGCACCATCCTTGCTAACCAGCCTTGTTCTTCCATTGTCTCGTCCGTTTCCATTGCGCGGCGCTGGGGGCCCCCTGGGTATCCCGACGGTTGTTGCGATCCTTCCTTGATTAACACTTTCAAAACCTCTAAAACATTTTCTAGTTGTGTCGTCGTAGAGATGGGAATCTGGTCCCGCAACAGGCTCCTGGCAACTTCGCCAGCAACTGCCCTCCTCGTGGGATAAGTCTGGGACTGCACAAGGGGGACGTATGTGGGGAGAGATAGAGCAGTGAATAAGGATGCATATCTCTTTAAAGGAGCTTGGAGAAGAGCGAGTAGACTGTGCTGAGCAGGAGGTGAATGAAGATCCGGGCTATTGGCGTGTTCTTTGACTTTACGGTTAGCATACTCGAAAATCTGGTCCACATAATCTAGTCGAGTAGGGTAAATGTTAAGAGCTAGGTTCGTCAGCGACACAAGTAAAGCGATTGTATCCTGAATGGGTAGGTGCTGTGCGCTGACGAGGTTATTGACTTGTTCGAAGAAGATCTCGTAGAGCTTAACGTCTTGTGGGATACCACGCTCAGAGTCTGATGCTGATGTGGATTCCTCGTTCTCATTGTCAGCTACGACAGTTTCACTTTCAGCGACCGATGGGGCTGTTTCGGTATCTGCCACGGACTCCCCATTCGCCTGGCCACCATTCGTCTCGGTAGCCGGGTCCGCGGTGGTGGTGGCAGGTTTCGACTCTTGCTGCTCTTTCCCTATTTTGATTTTTTCAAGCAAGTCCGCCAATGCCTCCTCTTCCAGTTTCGCCTTGTCATCCGTAACATTCTGCTGCGACTCTCGCTCGGCGTAGGCGGACAATCTGTCCATGAGCCCGATCACGATAGCCTTCACATTCACGTGGGGGTTCAGGCGCGAGACGGCGCCGAGGAATTGGTCGAGCGTGTGTAAGTGAAACTCGTCGGGGAAGACCTGGGTGATAATCTCCAACAGATACTCTTGGGCCAGGACATCCCGACACTGGACAACTTGTTCGAGCAAGGGTGCCAGGATGCCGTTCTTATAGGCCTCTAGATCGACCAATTGGCTCAATCGCACAATGTTACTACCGACAAGCTGCTGCAGTTCTTTGCGCTCCCTCGTGCGTTGCTCCCGCTCCCTCGAGTGGCCTTGGTGTTGCAATCGCACCCAAAGCTTGTTCATCTCGACAAAGTTAGTGAGAATGAAACTAATAGAGTCCTGCAGATTCCCTTCTAGGCCATCGCTATCCCCCGCGGGCAGGTAATCTCTCGCCTGGCCAGACAGATAGTAGCGAAGGAACAGACCACGGATAGGGTGTTGAACACCACGAGTCATATCCATCATGTCTTTCATCAGCTCTTTAACGGGGGCGTCGGGAACCGACATGTATGCGGTTCCGACGGTGATCATCAGGTACAGGCGCGGGACGATGTTACCGGCATACTGGACAAGTTCGTAGAGGTCGGCGAGGTGGTTGTGGGGGTGGTTTTCTTTGAGATGTACAGACAGG
Organism: Nemania diffusa; assembly: GCA_038501195.1. Lineage (NCBI taxonomy): Eukaryota > Fungi > Ascomycota > Sordariomycetes > Xylariales > Xylariaceae > Nemania > Nemania diffusa. Next base: position 6,272,800 of record JBBPUQ010000001.1, read on the forward strand.
TAGCGCAAGGCATCGAAGACGGCCATATAGAGCTCGTAGTATTGCTTAGGTCCTAGACTGCTCGTGCGCAGCTCTGAGACGAGGGTCGAGCTACAGGGCGAGTGAGGAGCCGGGTTAGCTGAGTGTGCGATATGGCATAGCACAGCATAGCATGGCATAGCATAGCGTAGCATGGCACAGCAAGGCGTGACGTAACGAAACAAAACGAAACGCAATGACACCTATATAAATGAATAATTGACATACCAGCACTTGAGGGCGTCCATAAGCTTGCCAGGGGTCTCGAGACATTTGCGCATGAGCGCCGTCTGTTGGCGCACAGCAATGAGAGCATCCTCGAGCAGCCTCGCCTGGTCCTCAGGCAGAGCTGGAGGGTTAGACATGACCTCTTCGGACCGTAGAGAGACGGATGCTGATGCGACGCCGGGGGAGGATATCGAGCAAATAGACAGATTGCAAATGCGCGCGCAGTCCTTAGGGCAATCTCTCACAAGTCATCGGACCGGTTCGAGCAATGGCTACTGGTGGGCGCGGCTCATCTGGGGTGCGTATTACACGATAGGAGGCGGGAGGTGGTGGTAGGCAGATATGCTTGGACGGACCAGACAGAAGATGGGTTGGTAGGTATGGCGGTGCATTGCATTCGCGGTATGCCTAGAATCTAGATAGGTCTAGGGGTCTATGTACGCTGGGGAGGTACAGCTCGCTCTTATTGGGTCATAGCTTACTAGCGGAAAAGGGCTTAGCGGGCAGCTTTATTTAGCTTAGGTAGATTGAGCTACGGGGCTGAGGTAATCATATAGGTACCTATAAGCCGAGACTTTAGTGCATATTATGTATATAGAAAGGTATATGCGTATACCAAGACTATGCATAATATTATCTTGTTATATGCGTAATTAGAAATGATCTTTTATTATATCTTCTTTCTTAGGTAACTAACATCTTGTGGTTGCGACGAAACTTCTGTTAAAAGCTGAAAAGTTGAGCTGATGAGGTGACATACTTAATGTTGAGCCAGAGCAAAAAGCACTTCGGCATAAGCTAAGGTGCAATCTTGCATAACCTTTATACACGTCACGTATTACCTAATCGTCAATAATAAATTATCATCATGGGGTCTATTCTACTACAATAGGCGGGTGTTACATTAGGTTAAGTGAGGAACTCTAATGGTGTACTAGATTCTCTATAAAAGCCCCGTTCCATCCCACAAGCACACATATCTTTTCCCACTTCGAGATCGCCACTACCCTTGAGCTAACAGCTTCCAGCTGGTGACGATGAATAGGGGAGTGTAATAAGGGGTAACAGGGGATTTTCATTTTCAAATCTGTTCTTTTTTGACGCAGGCCGATGATGACCAGTACCTAAGGGGAAACTGAGGTCTATTACGATGGTGATTTGAACCTCATAAATTTAAAATCATGGAATTTCTCGGAGTTGACTTAGCTATGAATTATTTAGATTTATAATACCTTACTTGAATCATGTCAGCTGGGTAGTACAATTTTCGCAGATAACATCAAGAATCTGAGAATATGTTGATTGTGCAAGTTTTATAAGCTACTTCTTAGTATATAAAACCATTTAACGTTAAATGCAGATGTTTTGACAAATTTCGTACGCACTAATTATTAAATAAAATATACAATATTATAACTATCGGCTTTTACATCTACAAGGAGGAATACACAAATGCCATGAAGGCGAACTGCGGGAAGCGTTTCTCATTGACGCCCTCCTTGGTATCAGACAGGAATATGAGAACGACCAAAGCGACATTTATACAAACGCGAACGAGCTATCAGAGTGGCATATGAAATGCCGGTCCTCACTTCAAGTTTCTCGCTTCTCGTCCAGTCGCAAACCCGTAAAGCTCCCACAACCATCACAGTTTAACCAAGCTGGTCCGGCGTAAGCATCGTCGCCGTCTTCAAAATCTCACTCCACGTGACATTCCTCTGCGCCACCGTCCCGAACTTCCCCAACGCCACCACCTTCTCCCCCATCGGTGCCGAGCTGATATAGTTATCCGTCGCCCGGCGGTACGCCTCGCCTAGCCCGGCGTCCTCGGGCCAGTAGGGCATCTCGTTGGGCCGGAACTGGTACGCCATGCACTCCTCGAATGCGACCTGCGGCACCGACGCGAAGAAGGCGTCGAACCGCGGCTCCAGCGCCTGCTCCAGGCACGTGATCGTCAGGTCCGCCTGCGCGTCGACGGCGCGCCGCTCTGGCTCTGGCTGCAGCAGGCCCCAGGGGTTGCGGCATGTGTCCGCGGCGCAGGACTTCGCCGCCATGAGCAGCGCGTTGAGGCGCGAGAGGAGCCGGCTCGTGGCCTCGTCGTGGCCCCCCTCTGGCGGCAGCGCGAGATTCGACATCTCGCCTGGGTCAGACGCCGTATCGTATAGCTCGGCTTCGCCAGTGCACCATCGTGAGTACAGGTACGTGCCGCCGTCGGCGCGCACGATGCGCAGCGTCTTGTAGCTGTTGTTGGAGTGCCGGATGACGCCCCAGGGCGTCTCCTCCTCGCCGAAGCCCCAGTACTCGACGTTGATTACTTCTTGTCCGCCACCGTCCACGGAACATTGCGAGGGCGCTTCCTCGGGGTTCTTCCAGTTCTCCAGCAGACTGCGTCCGTCGAGGAATGGCGGGTACGCGGCGTTGTCGGGGGTTAGGCCTGCGATGTCGAGGAATGTGGGCGCGAGGTCGAGGTGTGCGCCTGGCAAGTTAGACGTCTTGTTGGCGGGGACGCCGGGTCCGCGCACGATGAATGGCACGTTCGAGGCCTCGCGGTAGTGAAGCGACTTGCCGGCTGACACGCGGTGGTTTCCGATGTGCCAGCCATTGTCGGATGTGTAAATGACAAATGTGTTGTTGAGGATGCCCTTCTCTTCGAGCTTGGCAATGACATCTTCAACGATATCATCCACGCCGAGGAGGGATTGTGCTCGCGCCCGAAAGAGTTCGTCTAACTTCTCAATGGTCGTATCGTTTATGAGAGGGAGATTCTTAATCCATGATGCTTTCTGTTGCTGGTAGGCGTCGTCTGGATTCCAGTTTACCGCCCTGGGCGCTTGGAGACCGGGAAACTCATTCTCGTAACGCACAGGAGGAACGGGCCACTGGCCAGGGCCGAGCTCAACATGTGGTGTCGTTGGGGAAATCCCAAGGAAAAAAGGCTTGTCTTGAGTAGAGAGATTATCAATACGATCAAGACTAATGTTGGCATTAGTAATCTACCTCGTAGTGATCCAATCCCAGGTGCTTTGACCTACGCTATAGCACGAATAACATCAGACTGATGATAACCAGGATACGAAATGGGCGTCTCGCCATTCAATGAAGTCACTAGGTTATTGTATTGATAGGTATAGTCATCCACCTACGTAAAACTGTCAGTATACCTAAGTCCACGCTACGCGCCTTGGGGAATTTACAGAGGTTACGATATGTGTCCAGCCCCCTGGTCGTTTGTCATAGTTGGCTGTGTTATAACCGTTCATCAACTTGCCGATGTCTGAAGAGCGGAGTTAGTATAATTAGTGGCAATTTGAGTTGTAGTCTCATACACTCGGCATTGTATCCTGCCGCTGTCAGCCAGTGTGGTAGATAATCTTCGTTCTGTCCGGAAATTAACCATTTATCATAGTTGCCCCTGAGTCTCAGTGATCAGCTGCTATCGTTCTACTCTAAGATCACAACTAACCCAGGACCATAGACTTCTGTAATGTTAGTATTATGACCCGCCTGTCCTCTCAGTAATGAGGCTCTGCTGGGACAGCATTTTGCAACCGTCACATAGTGGTGAGAGAAGGTCGTGCCCTTCTCTGCTAATTCCTTCTTCACGACGTGTTGGTAGTCTAAGGACCCTAGATGAAGGTCTTGGTCATCCGTCATTATGAAGACAATGTTTGGTCGCTGTGCCTGCGCCCCAATCCCAAAGCAAATGGGAAGGAAACTTCCGAGGGCAAATCGAAAATATTTCATGTCTACTTGAGAGTGAGGTCTATAACTGAGGGAGCATCCGCGCAATCTAGAATTATACGGGAAGCGCTTTGCTACGGTTTATATAAGTTGTTTATGAGCCCGAACGCTCAGTCTCTAAGTTAATCAGGTGGTAAAGACGATTAGAAAGCGTTACATTGCTCTCATGCAGCGGAGAAGACGCAAATAGGTAGGTAGCACGCAATACCCAAGAACACATGACTGCTAATGCAATGTTGTGCGGGACAAGGCTTTTCTAACGGCAATCCCCAACACCATAATCATCGACGACATACCAAAGGAATCATAGCATTTTGGTCCATAGTAAACCTTCACTGCCTACTACGGTATTCCGGAGTAGTTGAGCTTTAGGCTTACCTCAACATAGACAGTCATACCTAGGTCATCAGGGACGACCGTGAAATACTTCCCAGATTTGCCCCCAACTCAGTCTAGCCCGGCAAAGTCTCACGGCATGTAGAGTTAGATGCACCACTACCTAGTACAATTCTCCAATAATCGCATTTGGAGAACGACTTCTTCAGTTCTCACCCCTGACCCGGGGTCGCAATGTATTGGCTTCAATGCCCCGCGCGGCAGGCAATATTCGCTCCCGTTCCCCGCATTCCAAAGGAAATTGAGTAATGCCGGCTTGGTATTACGATGTCAGATCCATGTCACAACCTGGATTCGGAGATGCCACCGCGGAACAGACTGAGCAGGGCGATATACGGCATGCACAGGAGTACTTTCCTTGTCACGACGGCTACATACCTTGCTAACCTAGAACTTAGCAGACCGCCATATTAAACTATACACAGAGTCTTAATGTATTCATTGAAGAGTAGGTATAAACTTGCGAATCAGGTACCGGAAATTTGATGCTGATCCTATTTCCACAAATAGGACTTTACTTTGCCCCTATTTACCTATAGAGGACATATATATATTGTTATAAAATTGAAGTTAGAAGTTTGTGTTCAGCCAGACTTCTTGTGTTCCATAGCTTAATTTATTCTCCTAGAATTGTCATTCATTATAAGTTAGTATGAGTATTACTATTAATGAGACTGTGTATATATGTTTAGTCATCCTATTAGAACCTTCACGTAGGCAATACGCTATCAAGGGGCTTCCAGGATCTAAATACGTGATGCGAATTCCACATTACAGTAAAATGAAACGGCCTATTTTATTCTAGTAGCATCCATACACAACAGTAGTAGGACTAGGGAGCTAATCTGAATAATAAGTGTGTAGCTAAATATCAGAGAACGCCGCCTTGTGGTCAACCGCGTCTTGATGAACAGGAGAAGGATCATAATCCACCGTGGGGTCGAAAGTGGCACGTATTCTCCTTACGCCGTCACAAAAGTTGGCGTGACATACGAACGATTTTGTCGTATAAGCTCGCCTTGCCAGTAGAAGAAGTAATATTTCTCTTGCAATAGGTCCCCACCTAGGCCCAGCTATCTCATCATCAGATAAATAGAAAAAAGGTTGTTGTCGATTAGCGCGAAGAGGAAGCAACACTGGCTTCAACAGAGTATCAAAAAATTCATCAGATAACAGCCCACTCTTGGATTGGAGGGACTGGACCACACAGCCACGACACCATAATCCGCTTTCGAGCACGCCTTCCTTTGACCGTGATGGGAATGGAATACAAGCCATGCTAAAAAGTCCGTCTTCTTTATCTTTTTCGTCAACCCACGGCCCCTCATATAAGTACCTAATTCCGGTGAATAAATCCTCAGAGGCTAGGTAAGGGTTGTCACCAGGCCCATGCAGCCTATTCGCAAGATCTCTCGCTGATTTTATGCTAACAAGCTTGCACTCATGCTTGCACTCATGCTTGCGAGCCGCGCATTGGCTAGGGATTACACGAAGAGTAGGTAGCTGTCGAATAGACTCCTCGGTGAGACCGAAACGTTCCTTAGCTCTTTCGGGTGGATATACCCCCAGTGAGGGATGCCCCAGGAAACAACAATAGCAGCATCTCTTGCCGGTCAGAGGGAATAGAAACGGTCCAAATTGGTCGCAGGTAGCACACTGCTCCGTTCGCAAAATAGCGTAGAGTTGACCAAGGGAATACTGGCTGATCAGGCCTACTTGCACCAACGCTTGAAGGGCCTTCGGAGCACTCTCAAGTAGCTGGGTATATGATGATTGCAATCGAACGAAGGCATTCGCTAGAAAAGTAACACGTGCGAAGCGGTGAAAGGAGCAAATATCAAGATTATCAAGAACCTTAGATATGAGTTCGGGCGGAAGACGTTGTAGGTTGCCGAGTGAGGAATTACGTTGAGCTAGCTTCGAAGCTAGGGGGGGCTTTAGTGTCGGGACCTTTTTCCATTTTTCAAGCGGGTTGGACCGATGATTGACAATAAATGACTGCACGCCCATCGAAACGAGAGGCACGATCGACATGGTGAGTGGCGTTGATTGAAGGGTTGAGAAGGGGAAAGTGAACTTCGCACACGCCGTATAAGTTATAAAATAACTATGTTGATCTCTGGGGACGATGGAATCAGCGGGTCTGTCGTGGAAGGGAGGAAAATTGTGTCTCAGGGGCGACTTTAACTCCACCTTGCCTCGCACAGACCAATGGTATAGTAAACATTAAGACTTCTCAACACGCGACGATCCCTAGCCGGTTACTCTCGTAAACAAGAACGCGGCAGCTAGAGTCAAAATCATTTTCTCCCCCTGTACGCCGCCTCAATCTGCATCCTAGATAGTATGAGAGAGAGCTGGGTCTTGTCTCTCAAGTCGGTCTACTATATGGCGTCCTTGAATAGGGGTCATGACTATCGAATCTGTAGGATCAGCGCTACCCACAGGTAAAGTCAGTCAAATAATAGCCTCTTGACTTGTTTTACCTGAATTGATCGCAAAAAACGCTTGTTTGACTGACTTGCCTGAATCTATTGACTGGATTGATCAAGTTAATTGACCAAGTAATTCAAGGAATGTACATAAAACGTACAGATTGTAGAAAGCATGGTAAGTAGGTAGGTGTAGGTAAAGTGGTTGGTAGGCAAGGTGGTAGAATGTAGGCTAGGTAGATGTAAGTAGCTAAGTCAGTAGCTAGGTAAGTAGCTGTGTAAGTGAGGTTAAAAACAAGGTGCCACCCAGCCTACCTAGGAAAAGAAGGCTTCTTTTTTACCAAAACAACAACAAAAGATATTTAAAGAAAAATAGGAAAATTAATTGGAATTAATGGTCAAGCACCAAGTCAGTTAAGAAATTATTACTTTACCTGCAATTAATTTAAACCTGATTATTTTGACTGGGTTGGGTCAATTAATTGACAGTCAGTCAAAGTATTACTTTACCTGTGGGTAGCGCTGACGTGAAGGCAGACAACATCACTTCCCGCCTGCGCGTATCCGCCGCATCCAATGGGCTGCCATCACCGGGGGTTTTCGGGTTGGACTGCATATTTAGGAATGCAATCATTCTACCTAATCAATTCATTGATAAGTAAGCTTCCCTCGAAGTGACAATCTCACCAAACTCATACACCTCGTTCACCTACATGCTGGCTCACCCTTCTTTACACTCGAACGAGAGCTCGGCAAGTTCTTCTATTGACCTTTTAGAAATTTTGGTCGTTTTTCTATTACATTTCAACAATTTCGTAGTGTGTTAGGCTGTAGTGGCACCACCAGTGCCCCAGTAGCCCAAGCAATCACTCATTACACGCAGAATGTCAACGCCACTAACCAAGATTTGTGCACAATGCCGTGCCATCGAAGATAAACCATTCTTCGAGGACTGGATTCGTTCGAAGGCAGCTAAAACATATCCGTCGTTCCCCCTACATGGTAATATAGTCCAGTTGAGACAGGGCATGAAAGAAAATTGTTGGTGGTGCCATCGGGTTATTGGTGCGATTGAGAAGAAAACAGGACGCAATATATCTAACATGGAGGAAATTGCAACTACTATTGAATTCGGCTACGACGGCGGAATGATAAAGGCATCCATCGGGACATCTTCAGTCTGTCTTGACTTTTTTAATCCAGTCAACTTGAAAGCCGCCCCTCGTCAACTTCCCAGCCGAACAGATGCAAGCGAGACAATCCAATATATCAAGGAATGTCTTGAATCATGCGAGAAATGTCACCCGACTTGTGTATCTCCAGCCAGAGGTGATTTTAATCCAACTCGGCTCGTCAAACTTGAAAACTCTCCCAATTTGAAATGTCGCATCGTCGAGACTTCTGGAAAGCACCAAACGTATAAATACACTACAATGAGTCACCGCTGGGGTGAGAGGATGAAAGCTCAGCTCACCCAGTGCACGAAATCAAGATTTACGTCCGATATTCCAATTTTCGATATTCCCCTCAAGTATCGCGATGCTATGAGGTTAACTTTACAGCTGGGACTAGAATACATTTGGATTGACTCTTTAGTAGGTGATCTTGACTTGTTCACAGAGAGATAGATAAAGAAAACCTTTCATGACTCATGGCTGCAGTGTATCATACAAGGTGATAAGAAAGACTGGTATGAAGAGAGTTCTCGGATGGACCAAATCTATACGAACGGTTACTGCAATATATCCGCTGCTTCAGCCCCCTTGCGTGACGAGCGCTCTCGTATCGACCAAGTCTATGGGAACGGCTACTGCAACATATGTGCCGCTTCAGCCGCCGAGAGTTCAGATCCCTCTGATAGGCTCTTCTACAAGCGGGACCCGGTTCTTGTGGCCCCCCGAACTATCGAACTACCAGAGAATAATAAATCCTCGTTTGTCGCCATACATTTCAGGGAACATCGACAAAACTTTGAGGAGCTGGATAGCTGTCCACTATACCAGCGCGGCTGGGTTTGTCAAGAGCGATTTCTATCACGAAGGAATATCAGTTTTACGAAGGATACGGTCTTTTTCGAATGTTCGTCAAATATCAGCAGCGATGTCATGGGGTCATTAAGCGATCTACCTCCTATCCCCAAAGAGCCTCGTCTCGACACTTTTCGATTTCCCGGAGCCCTCAAAACCGACCCAGTACCGATGTCAGCAGCAAGTCTCTGCCGAGAAAATTCTGCAGTTTTCTGGAAGTGCGTGGTCATGTATTACTCAAAGTGCCATCTCACTTTTGAAAGTGATAAACTTATCGCAATCTCCGGTTTAGCACGACTCTTCCATTCCGTGAACCGGTCAGATTACCTAACAGGGCTATGGCACACAGATCTGGCGGCCGATTTGTGCTGGTACTGTACGATGGAGCCGGAACAGATGGAGCCGGAACAGGATGGTACTCAGGAATCAGGCGCGCTCTCCTCATTCAGGGCCCCTTCTTGGTCGTGGGCGTCGGTACGTGGAAGCGTTTATTACCCATTTCCCTCTAGAGCCGGTCATAGATGTCTAATAGAGACGATAAACCCGGTTCGCAATAAGAGAGAAGATCGGAGCACCTCCTGGCAGATCCAAGATGAGCGCATTAGCCTAAAGGGCAAGCTATATCCAATTTCAACCTGTATCGAAGGAAAGGCGGCGTCCCCCGATGATCTTTTGAAGGCAGCTAAAGCTAGGGGTCTACACGATGAGGATCGCAATGGCAACAACAGAGTGTGTTTGGACGGAACGTACGCGCGTTATTTTGCACATGGAGAAAAAATACCGCCGGTCTGGTATTGCCTGCCGGTTTACATTTCACAGGAATTCGGATCACAAGTTGATTATCTGATGCTTGCAGAGGCAGATCCGGGAGTCTTCCGGAGGATAGGTATTGGGAGGTTTCAGGTCCGTTTTGCTGGTTCAAATATCGAACGGGCGATCTGGCTGGCGGAAATGAAACTGGGCACTAGCGAATGGAAAACAATTAGCCTAGTTTAAAAACAACACCTTGTCAGCATATACCTGCCTAGGTATTTTCGGCTACTAAACACCTTGAATCCCCTATTAAACCACTCTTCCTGCTCTGGAAAGGTCCACCCACGTTTAAGCTATTGGCTTTTGCCATGTGAGAGCCGAGGAAGAACAGCTAATATGGTAAGCATAGAAATACTGAATATTTGGGGAAGAAATACATAAGCTATAGAAAAAAAAAGGCGAACCTGTAGAAGCAGCTTTAAGTTATACTTATAGAGAGTGTTTTTATGTAAATATCTTTTTCATTTATGTATTTATTATAAAATATACGAAAACCCCTATTAACCTGTCAAGAGTAGTAAACAATTAGGAAGTCTTAAGCCATGAATGCGTGGCGAACGGCAGAGAGACAGCTTCAACCAGAGGTCAGACAACAGATACGGATGAAGAATGGAATTACTATATCTTAGTGATGTTTCCTATGTAGCAAATAGTTTCATGCAGTGCCGCCTATTCTATTTAGCAAGTTGTGTGACTCACAGAATTATATAAGATCAATCTCTTCAGACTCTGTGAGTGATTTCTGATGTATGGCATGATTGATGCTTATGATAACATATAAACATCAAATAAGCCGTCCTTTACATTCCCGCAATAGCTTTCGTTGCGAATTAGTCTGCTGCAGCTTAGATGACATGATATTGAATCGCGAGCACACTTGAATACTTCACTCACCCTGCTACCTTGTCAGAATTTGATACTCATGGTCTAAGTGGATATTAAGCGTGAGGGCTATAGTAGCTCTATTGTAGTACAGAGCCTTATATTAAGGCAATATAATCAATTCGAGAACCGTCGGTCCCCTTGAGAGAGCCGGCAGGAAAGAGGAATTGTACACAGTTACTTCAGACCTGACCTAGCGTACATACACTGAGTTCAATCTGCAGCACTCATAAATCAAGCTTATACGAGAACCCCGCCACAGCAGCGACGCCGACCGCCGCAACCCCCACCGCCGCAGCCGACCAACTCCTCACCCTAGACGAGTTAGACGTCGAGAAGACCGAGAAGGGCGCAGACTTGGACATCTCGAAGTCGCCCCACGAAACAAAGATACTCCTGAGCCAATACCTATACTGGAAGTCCGGATACATGGTGGTGTTCCGCCCCGTGGAGTCCAGGGCCCAGGAGGAGCAGCCCGACGACCACACCAGCCTCTTGGCCTTCTCCTGCACGGTGTCGATGTCCGTGTGCTCGGCCTCTGGCGTGACCTCGATGATGTCGGCCTTCCGGCCGAGAACGGGGAGATATGATCTCTGGGCCTTCAGGGCGTTCATGATGGGCTTGATCAGCCGCATGGTGAAGTTGATCTGGCATTCCGTGGTGTAGGTCACGGAGCCGTGGCCGCTGGCGGTGTTGGGGCCCATCATGATGAAGAAGTTTGGGAAGCCGGAGAGGCAGGTGCCGAAGTAGGACGATGCTGATCCCTCGCTAAACTTGTTCCACTAGCCACCAGAATGTTAGCAGTCTGTCTTCCCCTTTTTATCCCCCACCCCCCTTCCCAGTGTCTCGACTTACGTGTTCTGCCACGCTGACCCCCCCTTCTCCATACAGGTTCAAAGAAACCAGGGGCTTTTCAACTTGGAAGCCGTTCGCAAGAATAATCGCGTCTGCCCTTATAACCCGCCCGGATTCCGTACGCACGCCATCCTCCACGATTTCCTCGATGGGGTCTTTGTACACCAGCTCGACATTATCACGACTGAGACACTCGAGATAGTCGGTATCCATCACTCGCCTCTTACAGCCGACCTCCGTCTTAGGAAGGATGAATTCGTGGTATTTTTCCGGTGACAGTCTCCGCATGTACGCCCCCTGATAGTCGGCGTACATCTTCCGGAGGCCTGCGCCGGCAACAGTGTCAAAGCTCAGGAAGTCGTACTCGGAATAGTAGTTATGTAAGCTGCGGTACGCACGCATGGCAAAAGGAACCCATCGCATGGTCCATTTGAATAGGCCTGAATATACGGGATTCGGACGCTCAAATACCCACTGGGCCTGGCGGGCGAATTGAGTGATCCTTTTCGCTGCGTCTTTGCCTGCGCTCATAACAGGCACAGCTTGAGATGCACTGCAACCATTTCCTAGATCTTGTAAGCTCTTCTGGGTGTATAACGGGGTGGGAGGACACAAACCGATGACAACCAATTCTTTATCTTTCCACTCGAACGAATGATCCCATCTCGCCGTGTGAAATATCGGACCCTGGAAAGTTGAAGCTCCAGGTATTTCACATTCATTAGGCATAGACAGCACCCCAACAGCGGATATAAGAATCTTGCACCGCCGGTTGTATGTTTTCAAAGTGTTCAAATCTTGGATAGTGACTAGCCAGGTCCCCGAAGAGCCTTCCCAGTGCGCCGATTGCACGATGGATTGAAATCTTGTGTGTTTCTTAATGTCGTATTTAGCAGCCACATTTTCGAAATAGGCAAGGATTTCTGGCTGCAGAGGGTATTTTTGCGACCAGTTAGGATTCAAGGAAAATGAGTAAGAGTAATAATGCGCAACCACATCGACCCCGCAGCCGGGATAGGTGTTGGCTGACCACGTCCCTCCGATTTGGTCGGTTTTCTCGATGATTTCAAAGTTCCGGGTCCCATAATTCCGGACGAGTTGAACTGCGAATCCAAGGCCGGACATCCCAGCCCCGATAATGAGAACGTCCGTGTCGAGTTCCGCCATGGCTTCCTCAATTCAGAATCGACAGGGTATACAAGTCATAGGAGCGGTAGATTAGGAATGTGTCTGGTATGGACTCCGAATGGACGCGAAGAGTTGGAAGGCGATATACCTAGGGAGTTGCGCATTCGTGACCAAGTGTAGGAAGAAAGGGTGGTATCAACGCGAGTTTCACCGACTATCTCTATCAGCCCACCGCAACCCCACGTTCTTCGGTGAAGGATTGGGTTGAAGTTGGGGTAATACTCAGCGAAGGCCGAAATAGGACAATGTCCACCTCCACACCCTTGCAAGCTGGGGATAGAGATAGTCGCGGTCTGAGCAGGGGCGAGGTTAGATAGGTAATTCGAATCGCGTTGATGTGCTGTCCCCGTGATCCTTGGCCTTCAGATCAACGCCTTATCAATGGGAACAGACCCTATAAGCCTAGGTATACATAAACTACTGCTATCTTCGTATGTAAGCCACTTATCTAATGCGATGTAGCGTAACATAGTTTCGCATGACGTTAAGATGCAACAACGCACCGCACGTACGCTGCCCTTCTAAAACTCTTATGATTGTCACATGCATGGCAGCTCGATCGAAGCTTCTCCTTAGTGTACAAGAAAATAAGAACAAAAAGCTTAAACAAGATTTCCCCTGATCCACCCCTGTCGAACCCCATGTAAGTCTGTTCAGCTCGTTTATACATCTTATCTGCCATAGTTCAAAATAGTATAGAGCAGGGTAGGTGCTTCTGTACACTAGTCCAGAAGTAGTCGAACGAGGTTTAATTTCGAGCGAAGTCAGCGGATAAATGGGGATCCGGTCGTTGATGTAGGTGCAGGTATGGTAATACACGTAAGTATATCTCGTAAGGAATAGCTCTCTCGTGGCATTCAGGCCTGTCCCACTTACGGCGGCCGCGATACCGGCATTAGCGTCGACGATGCTTCTCTGAAGCCACCCCCCCAACAGGCCGCCCTATCGGGTGTTGATGCACGCTTAATTTATCTACGACAAGGTTGTAAGACGGCGGTGAATGGCCCCGTAAAATTTAAGCCCACCTTTGTAAGCCAAGAAGCCTGTAAGAACCTGCATGAGCGGGCTTGACGGAGGCTATATTCTTGCACCCTCAAGTACCGATACTTTTGTACGTAGTATGTATGGGATTTCCCCAGATTCGGAAATCCGGTCCTGGCTACCCTTTTTTCGTATGCTAAACGCCGCGATCGCAAGAGGCGAGAATCGGCTTCGGCTCATGCAAGAACTGCTGCACGCCACAAACTGACAAATACGCAGTATGAAACCTGCACAGACGTCTCTACTTCATTAGTGAAAATGGCGTCATGTGTAGATCGGATGCACGGGGGCTCAACTGCTTATCGGCAAGAAACACTATCAGCGATTGGATTCGATGGACGGGGAGAAAGTTTTGGCAAGTTGCGATGTCAAGCCGAGAGCGTCGCGCTTCACGGGGACCGAGCAGTAACACGAGGGCTGCCCATAGAAGGGGCATGAGCCGTAAGATCCTACGCTAACTGTAGACCTATTCGTCAATCATCAAGAGAGGGGTTGTATAGTAGTGCTGAGACCTCAGCTCTCAGGAGTGCCAAGTCTTCCCAAACTTGAGACTTAAGCTGCAAAAAACGGAAGGAAAACAGAATGGACAAAGCTACGACAAGGGCTGTATCAGTAGGGCAGGGCGCAGCTACGACGAAAGCTGTCGTCGTGACATCGCTAGGGAAGGCCACGGTCCAAGATGTCTTCATGCCCCTCGTGCGCGATGATTGGGTGCTCGTCGAGGTCAAAGCCATCGCCACCAACCCGACAGACTGGAAGCACGTAGCACTGGGCGGCGCGGATGTTGGGTGTAGGGTAGGATGCGACTACGCTGGTGTTGTTGAGAAGGTTGGAAGTAAGGTCACCAATTTCCAGGTGGGGGACCGTATCACAGGTTGGATACATGGATCGTGAGTCCTCGCCTACGCTGTAGAGTCCTGCGAGAGTTTCTTGTCAGAAGCTAATACGGTTTGACCAGGAACCGGGCGAACCATGAGTCTGGTGCATTTGCTGAGTATGCCGTTGCCAAAGCATCGGTTCAGAGGAAAATACCAGACACAATGACGTTTGAGGAGGCCGCAACGCTTGGAACAGCTATCATGACAGTGGTGAGATGAACCCAAGCCGCTTTCACTCACATACGCCGGTTGACAAACGTATCTGACGCCTCGAGCAGGGCCAGGGAATGTACAAGCGCCTCAAACTCCCACTCCCCTCCTCGCCCAGTAAGGACCCGTTTCCCATCCTGATATACGGCGGCAGCACAGCAACAGGCATGGTCGGAATCCAATTCGCGAAGCTCTCCGGCCTGCAAGTGATCAGCACCTGCTCGCCCCACAACTTCGACCTGGTGAAGTCATTCGGCGCCGACGCCGTGTTCGACTACAAGTCGCCGACCTGCGCCGCCGACATAAAAGCCCTCACGCAGAACCGCCTGACGTACGCGTGGGACTGCACCGGCGACGGCGCGGGCCTCTGCGCCGCGGCCATGTCGGACGCCGAGCCGGGCGTGTACGGCACCATCATGCCGGCCGACTACGAGCTCATCGCCAAGACGAACCCCAAGGTCGAGGGCCAGCCCTTCATGCGCGGGTACGACTCGCAGGGCGAGAGCTACCTATGGTTTGGCCAGACGCCCGTGACGCCGGATCTGGAGGAGATGAGGTACTATCAGTATTTCCTTGCGCTCACGCAACCCTTCTTGGAGAATGGCTCCATCAAGCCGCCGCAGTACGTGGTTAATAAAACGGGGGCTGGGCTGGAAGGAGTGCTGAAAGGCCTCGAGGAAATGAGGGCTGGGAAGATCAGCGGAGAGAAATTAGTCTACACCATCTGAATCACTAGTTCGTAGAAAATGACTAGGATTTTTTCGTGCATTTGGACAGAATGACGCTTCGTGAATATGTTTCAGCTGTATGTTTCTTAAACTATTCCCTTCACGTCTTCATGAAACTTAAAATATCTAGCGTTGATTGAAAAAAAAGGGCTTTTTACCCGATGTAGGACTATCCCTAATTTCCATACCCAATCATTTTACTATGTACTTATTACCCCTCGTTTCCAAAAATACCGCTCCAGTCGTTCCCTCTTTCGTAATAGCGATACCCCCGGTAGCATGCATTTTAATCTCGATAGGTAGTAGGACCAAGCCATTTCAATAAATTTATACATCATATAAAACCATAGCTCATGTCCATGTAATTGTATTTGTGCTACGGCCAACTAAAGCTAGTAAAGCTGGGTTGTAGAATCAGGTACTAAATCTACTCCGGAAAAGCTGTGCTCTTGGCAATCTCTTCCTGCAAGCTCAACTCGTCAAGAGACTTCTGACTACTCTTCACCATCCGGTCGTAGCAATCCTTTCCGAGCACGAGTCTAGACACCTTGCCCGTGACAGAACCGGCCAATCCTTCGCCGGTAACCGCCTCAAAGACACGGTCTACACCTCTCTCGGGGTCACCCATCTGCTTTCCGTGGATGCTCAAGAATTTGCGTATAACCGCGCCCACTGGGTTGTCATAATGAGGCGACACCTTATCAGCGTCTCCGCTGGCGTCGGATAACTACATCATGGAGCGTTAGTGAGGGGTGCAGACAAGACGGGTTCTTTGGCAGACTTACGGCGCTGACGAAGTTGGTGCGGAAGTTTCCAAACTCGACAATCAACACCTTGATATTGTGAGGTGCTACTTCGTGCGCGAGAGCTTCGGATGCAGCCTCGAGAGCGGCCTTGGAAGCGCTGTACAGGGAGCAGGAAGGCAGAGGATCTCGGGCAGCACCGCTCGAGATGTTGATGATGGTGCCAGCCTTCTTTGCTCGCATGACAGGGAGGGCAGCTTGCAGCGTATACAAGGGGCCGAAGAAGTTAGTGTTCATCTGGAGGGTTGCGTCTTTCTCGCTTTTGAGGCCGCCTGGTTAGTCTCATGCGCAACATCCTTGGCTAGGCTAGACTAGACTTAAACGCTAGTGCATGCTCACCTGATATCCTCACACGCAGCGAGAATCGAGTAGCCAGCGTTGTTGACCAGGTAGTCGATGTGGCCAACGGCCTTCACCTTGGCGGCAATGCTGGTCTGGGACTCAGTCATGTCCAGCTCGATGATGGAGCCGCCGGCCTGCTCAATCTTCTTGACGGCATCGGCAGATTTAGCCTTGCTGCGGACGGAGGCCACGACGCGATGGCCACTGCGGAGGACACGAAGGACCAAGGCGAGTCCGAGGCCGTTAGAGGCTCCAGTGATGAGCCAAATTGGGGACGACATGGTTGCTTTTGTTTAGGGGTTGGTTGGCAGGTAGGCAGGCGTCAGTCGACAAGTGTTGTGACGATGGGAGCAATCAAGGTCCAGGGCGGAATAGAAAACAGACTATGAAAGATACAGTAAGACGGGGAGGTAAGATGCAGGCATCCCATCACTCGTTTAAGAGATGGCACTAGAAGGAGGAGGGGCTTCGGTGCTTCCCCTCTCTTCGCTCGCGTCGCGAGCATAGATCGGCGCGCATTAAAGGCGGCATGTATAGTACGTCATAGTAACGATGGTTCCTGCCTGTGTGTGCGACTACAAATATATCTTAACTCCTACCGCCGCAGGTAATGGGATAGGTCAGGTTGATTAATGTTGTATGTCTGTTGTACGCGGGCGAGCGTAACTAGATGGACAGTGGAGTAAGTAAGGGACGGGAGTGTTGGGGCAGAACCAGTAATTACCAGTGGACAAGTGAGGGGTAACTACCTAACTCTTATCGGCACACTCCGCCTGCAGTTGGCGATCACAGTATAACTAGGTAGTACAGATGCTCTGCACCTCGGTTGATCTGTATATGCGAGTGTAAGATTGACTGATGTCTTAGTACCCAAGAGTGTTACATACAATGGTAGCTACAGTACATGTCTAGAATAGGTAAGCCCTGTAACCCTGCCGATACCATGTGGCCGGACGGGGCTTTGTATTGGCGTTCTTAGGTAACGACATAGCGCCTTTACAGATGACTACCTAGGTACTTAGGCATATGGCTACAAAGTAAATAATACAATACATAGTAATTCGATGAAGTGCATTTAATATTGCTTACATTATTGTACACCTACCTACCTACTCATCCGGAGCTGACATTGCTTATTCAAGGGGCGAAGCCATATCCTCCGCACCCTATCTAAATACGTCACCTACTCGTACATATGTTAGGTACATATGTACATGGATGGCCGGAGACAGGCCGGAGCGTTCAACGGGTTAGGGTACCTAAGGTACCGGGAGACGTCTCCGTTCAGCCGGACCCTGTCCAGAAAGTTACATCACATCCGTGCCAGCCTATCTTCGGACGACTTTGTTGCTGCTTCGGATATTTAATTCAAATACCTGCACTTAATCACGGAGCTGAACGGAATGCCACCCCTATTAGCCTAGGTAGTCAATACGTAGATGAATATACCCAACGAAGGCAGACGGTTGTCTATGCTACCTGAGTAGCTAGGTAACGCCTATCACCGAATGCTGTGCGACCGACCGCTGAGCGAGAGACAGGTGGGAGATGCACCCCAGGCACACCTATATGTACACTAACTTAGCCCAAGAGCGGGGATGGACCGCCGTCGTGCCCACACCCGCGCGCTACTGCGGGCTTCCCGTTGCCAAGTACTGTACATACCTCCTACCCACTCACCTAGCTACATGTAGACTTACACTACTTCCATACCTCCAGCTCTACACAACCAATTCACATACATACCTACATACTTCCATATCCCGCAGACGCGGCTGAGGCGGTGCGTGCGCTGCATACATACGCGTACATACTTACTAAGTAATCTAGTGCAGTATGCATTCTTACATACAATACAGTAGGTAGAGCCTGTATGCGTATGTAGTAGGTATGTATGAGATTGAAACCGGCGAATCCCATATGTAGACGGTATATAGCATCTACATACTTAGAGCAGCATCGTATTCCGATATGAGTAGATGATTACCAAGGCATTAGTATGCGTAACACTAGGTAGCTACACGTATCGTACTTATGCCTATACCTACCCTATCTATCCTAGCCTGTCTCATTCGACACCTGCTTGTGCATTAGGTACTGTGCATACTTATACATGCGCAGTATACATGGAGCCCAGCTGCTATCCCTATTTAGTGATTTAGTGCGAATTCATGTAATATCGGCTTGAGGTAGTTTCACCTGCTACGTCGTATCATATACCATGCCTTTTATTCTTCGTGAGACCAGATAGCAATATTATTTTTCCGAGATATCGGAAAATGTCGGGCGCAAAGGCCTCTCGTCTTTTTTTTCTCTCTCTCCTTTGCCCGAGCGTTGTTATATGAGTAGCTATATGAGTAGATATATGCATACCTACCTTTGAACGCCTTACAGACCCACAATACCTACGCCCTACGCGTAACTGGCTTACATGTCTAGCTTGACACGCTAGTACTAGTGTACGGCAAGGCGTAAAGAAAACGCCCTATCAGCAAGGATGCTCTGCCAGAAGCTAACGTTCTTAGTCACCTACAGTAGTGTAGAAGTAAAACGGTGTATGTACAATCACTTAGCGAACGTCTTAGCAACGACAGGCCTCACGGACCCCTCGGTTTTATGAAATCCTAAGCAATCCTAAGCAACCCAAGCTAAGAGATCCTGATCTGAGCCGAGCCCAGGTCGCAACCATGAAATACTGTAATGGTCTGAGATGAGCATGTCCCTGAACAGCCAAGATCTGCAGCCGAGAGCTGGGCTGATGCTTAGCTCACCCAAGCTGAATGCTGCCAAATTACTCTGTACACCGCTCAGAGCGGCTGGGATGAGGCCATGGGGTGGTGCAATTGGGCAGGGCAGAGCTGACGAGGCGAGTCGTTGTATAAAACCGAGCAACGACCAATGGGTTGAGGTGATCACCGAAGAGCGTCTCCAGCGAGCACTGCACTCCCACTGCAACCTTCGCGATGGCGCCTCCTCGATCGGTCTCCAGCTATGTCACCGCGCTTTGCGGGTTCGCGTCCCTCACCGCGGCCTCTCGCCTCCTGGGCTCCTCGTTTGGCGTGCCCGGCAAGAATGCGACCTTCGACTACATCGTCGTCGGCGGCGGAAACGCCGGCCTCACCATCGCCACGCGCCTGGCCGAGCAGCAGAGCGGCCGCGTCGCCGTCGTCGAGGCCGGCACTTTCTACGAGCTCGGCAATGGCAACCTGAGTCAGGTGCCAGGCTCAGACAACATATGGATCTCCAAGGCCAAAGACGACTGGCAGCCTCTGATCGACTGGGGCTACGAGACCACACCCCAAACCGTGAGTGCGCGCATGAACTCCAGCGCGCCAAACTCGGCTCCTGACTCTTCCGTAGTATGCTCTTAATACCTCGTTGCATTACGCACGCGGCAAGACGCTCGGTGGTTGCTCGGCCAGAAACTACATGATTTACCAGCGGCCAACGATTGGCTCTGGTAAGATGTGGGCTGATGCAGTAGCGGATGATAGCTATACCTTTGAGAATATGCTACCGTATTATCAGAGGAGCATATGCTTTACTCCCCCGAGCGATCTTCGCTTTGCCAACTCAACGCCCCTCTATGATAACTCTGTCATGGGTGACTGCAGTGGCCCACTGTCCGTGGCCTATTCGAAATATGCTAACTCCTTTGCGTCGTGGGCGACCGAGGGCCTCGCAGAACTGGGAATGCAACCCATCGAGGGCTTCCAGAGTGGCGAGCTTCTAGGCCAGTCTTACGTGATGTCCACCATCACGGCCGATGCCCAGACCCGAGATTCGTCTGAGACCTCCTTCCTGCAAAGGGCGCTAGCATACCCCAACTATTCCGTCTATACCCTGACTCAGGCTAAACGGATTCTGTTCGACGAGCAGAAGAAGGCTACTGGAGTGGAGGTCGATACCTTAGGCAACCGCTACATCCTAACCGCCAACAAGGAAGTCATCGTGTCGGCGGGCGTGTTTGCTTCGCCTCAGCTCTTGATGGTCTCGGGCGTCGGCCCAGCCGAGACCCTCGAGAAGTTCAACATCCCCGTCGTCGCTGACCGCCCCGGCGTGGGCCAGGGCATGCAAGACCACCTCTACTTCGGCCCCGCGTACCGCGTCGTCGGGACGACGACCTCGTCCCTCGTCTTCGACCCGGCCTACGCCGCCGAGGCCGCCAAGGACTTCGCGGAGAGCGGCACGGGCATCCTCACGAACCCTTCCAACGACGTGCTCGGGTGGGAGAAGTTCCCGGAGTCGATCCGCAGCACCTTCTCCGCCGAGACGCTCCAGTCCCTCGCCGACTACCCCGCCGACTGGCCCGAGATCGAGTACCTCGCCATCGCCGGCTACCTCGGCTACCAGAACGTCTCCGGCGGCAGCGACCCCGGAGATGGCTCCCAGTACGCCACCATGGGCGTAGCGCTCGCGCAGCCGCGCTCGCGGGGCAACGTCACCATCGTCTCGGCGGATAACGCTATCAATCCCCTGATCAACCCGAACTACTTCTCCGACCAGGCCGACGTCGAGGTCGCCGTCGCGGGCTTCAAGCGCGCGCGCGAGTTCTTCAACTCTAGCACCATCCGCCCCTTCAGGGCCGATGACGTAGAGGCGTTCCCGGGCCTCCAGGTCTCGACCGATGCGGAGATCGAACAGGTCATCAAGGAGAGCTTCCAGACTATCTTCCACGCCTCGTGCACCTGCGCCATGGGGCTGGCGAACGATACCATGGCGGTTGTCGATTCGGCGGCTAGGGTCTATGGTGTCTCCGGTCTGCGTGTCGTTGATGCGTCTGCCTTTCCTTTCGTGCCTGCGGGTCATCCTATGGGCACTGTGTGTAAGTTTTTGAAACACCCCCTCCCCCCCACTGGCTTCGTACTGACAAACTCCTCTTAGATGCTTTGGCGGAGAAGATTGCCTCCAACATTACGGGTCAGGCGTAATACTCGGGGCAACCTGAAAATAGTCTTGCATATTCTAACTGATCGGTTTAAACGATCGCTTGTATCTAGTTGTTATAGTTGAAGCTGTATACTTCCCATATGACCTGAATATAATCACATTCAATTGCGCATGCGTATTTCATTCCCTGTGTATATCCTGCGACGTCTGCATTGTGATGGTTTGATCCCAGCAGTGCGCTCCCAGTTAAGTTATTACTAGATATTGGAGCTGAAATGTCTCAAAGATGTTGGAGTACAATAGCCTCAATGAGTGTATTCAAGGAGTAAATTCGTTGAGTAGAACTATTCTCAAAGTCTTAGAATATGTAGCACTTTATGTAGACAGTAAAGTATGGAGCGTCCCACATTATGTATTTAACAATATGGCATCATTCTCACGACAAAATCGTATATGAACTTGGCGTGAATGGTTTGAGTCTACAGTAGTCAAGCTGTATTAGGCAGATGAATCAAGTGGAATTGAGGATTGAGATATTCTCTGAACTGTAAATTTGACATTTGGAATTGGATGAGGAATTTAGTAAGTCTGGTGCTGACTATTGTCCTTTCAAGGAGGGGTGCTCTAGGTATCTAAGGGTCCCACCAGTTTACATATAGCTAGATCAAGGCCCTGAGAGTAAAATACACTAAAAGGCCAGCGAATCCAAAGATCATTGCAATCTTAAGCCCTCCTATCACGGAATAAGATCTCATACTTCGGATCCGGAATATCCATGTCGAAGAACATGATGTTCTTCGGACGGCCGCCCGGGCCCAGCTTCAGGTCATAGCGTTGCAGGAACTCAATGACGAGCAGCTTGCTGATCAAGCTACCCATGAACCGTCCAGGGCACATGTACCGGCCATGTCCGAAATGGAGACTGCCCGAGTACGACGACGTGAATTGCAGACCGTTGTGGTCGGTCTCCTTGTTGCGCCGCAGCTGCTCGAAGCGGAACCCGTTAAATTCCTCCGGGCTGTCAAAGGTCGGCTCGGCCAAGGACATGGGAACGCCGGCGAAAGAGATGTGGGCGTCTTTGGGGAGCACGTCGCCGGAGGAGAGAGTGTGGTCTTTCAGCATCTTCCGGTTGACAGATACTAAAAGTCTCCGAGTTAGTTTTGGTACTCGATAGCAATGAGTAGCTGGCTACTTACGCTTTGAAGGGGGGTGGAATCTCTGGGACTCTTTTAGGAAGCTGTCGAGCTTCCACATCTTGGACAAGTCAGCGTTCGTTAGACGGGAGGCATCACGGCCTACGATGCTCTCGATCTCTTCCCGTAGAGGCGGGGCCCATCGCTCGAAGTCGTTGGCCAGATCCATGAGGGCGTTAGTGATAGTGTTTGAGGTCGTATGGGCGGCGCCGAAGCTAACGCCCGTGAGCCGATGTGCTATTTGGGGGACGCTAGTCTCCTCGGGTTTCGAGGTCTCGATGAGCCATTCCAGAGTGGTCATCTCCTCGTTCTTGACCTTGACTTCCCATAGCTGCGGGTGCTCGCGACGCCAGGCTAGCGTCTGCTCGACGACGGGGCGGACGAGTCGCCTGATTGTGCGGCGGCATCGATGGATGCGGTAGAGATAGGGTGTGAAGAGCCCTACGAGAGGCCATGCTACCTTGGGAACCAGCTTCAAAGTGACGGCGCCCATGAAGACGTTCTGGGCGTAGCCAATCACGGACTTCACCCACTCCGGATTACGACAGATGTCAGGTCCGACAATAGTTCGAGCTACCATCTGTGTGACGAGCTCCAAGATCTTAGGCTGCGCCGCGATAGGGGTCCAGTCTTGAAGTACGTGTTAGTGTCGTCATTCTGGTAACTATTCATTCTCAGTCACTTCTCATACCTTGGTATCGGCCGAAATGCTTGATGAAAGCATACGACGCCTCATTTGAGGCGGGCCCGATCTGCTGGCCGATTCTGGCAATATATTGCGCCTTGATGGCATCGATGGTAGCATGAGCAAAGATGTCATAGTCTAGCGTTGTCCAACTTCCGATGAAGAACTTGAATCTAGTGTAAGCCTGGAACGTAAGTTGACTGAGACTGGCTTCGCTCGATTGCTTACATCTGCAGTGGCATGAGAGTTGCTGCCGATGGTTCCCGGGAGCTCCTTGATCTCTCCTAGAAACTTAGGTGGCAGGACGATAGAGGTACGGTCAAGTGACGGTAGAGTGAAGATAGTGTTTGGAAACTTCTTGAACGAGCTATGGATGATCTCCGGGCCCTGTTTAAACCAGTGTTGACGCTGGCGTATCGCCCGGAATAATGAGTTCTTCAACTCAGCTCCCACAAGAGGATAC
Source organism: Nemania diffusa (assembly GCA_038501195.1). Classification (NCBI taxonomy): domain Eukaryota; kingdom Fungi; phylum Ascomycota; class Sordariomycetes; order Xylariales; family Xylariaceae; genus Nemania; species Nemania diffusa. The sequence goes on from JBBPUQ010000001.1 coordinate 6,296,613, forward strand.
GAGCTTTTCGCATTTGAGTCGTAGAGCTGCACGGCGAGAGTGATGGCCGCTATCACGACCACGAAGAGCAGGGAAGTGTAGCCGCCGCTTTGCAGCTTTTCGCGCAGGGCTTCATTCAAAGCGGCAATCATCTTGGTTGGCGGGGGGGGAACAAAACACGTTTCGTGGTAATGCTGTGAAGATTCAATGTAAGCAATCTGTAAATTGTATTAGCGATTGAATCCCAAACTCACGTCGGCGCTTATATTATCGGGAACACATACCTGTCTCGAACGTCTACGGTCTATCAGAACCTATAGCTAGACTTCTGTCGTTTGTTTCTGGCGTCGTATATGCCATTCCACATTGAGCCTAGTCGGTACGTGTATTTTCTAACTGCGATAATGCATCACACCGATTACAAACACTGGTGCTTCTTTCTGTCGTCGGACGCGAACATGCATGTCGATGCCTGAATACTGGCAAAGTCGATAAGCCTGTTGACGCACCGCTAGTCTCACCCCGGTCGTGTCATCTTCGTCGCCAAGACTTATCTACTGTATACATGTCTCGGTCCGCTCCCGTGCGCCAACCTATAACTTACCCGGACGAGTCCATGTTGCAGGATTTTAGCTGCATATGTATGCATTGGGCTTACATGGATATTCATCCCACATATCCAGTCCCGCATTACGTGTACATCACGCTAGATAGGGTCACTACCAAGGCTACCGAAGCGCACGGTCGTAGATCTATGGCCAAGATCATTTTCTATACCTATTCGTGTATCTATCACCAAGCATATTGTGCAAGGCACCGGTCGAAGTGTCATTACCAAATGCCATCAAAACCTGGATCGTCTCATGCGGAGGCAATCAGGGTCCCCTCTTTCCGGGCTATGTCTGATGCATATGATTACACGAGTTTACGGACAGCGATTACACGATTACACGGAAGAAGCATACTTAGTAAGATGACATCACTGATGCTCAAATCGCTACTCCTATTTCCATGAACAGCGATGTACATGATGTAGATCCTGCTCTAAGGGGTCTAGTCGCCGCTTTTCGCTCGGTGAAAGACTTGCCTAGACTTCCTATCTAGAGACCTACCGTATTACATTCGGTCAAGATAGGTAGCATGCAGCTGTATGTAGGTCGTTATTATAGCCCCTGTCAGTTGAACTGAAAGCTGTATCGTGATACTACACAGAAGCATACATCGATGAACTGAAATCAACCAAAGAGATAACGACATGGACCTCAAGTAATCCGCATATCCAAAGACGGCATGGGAATGTCACTTGATGCCTCTCTTTTTGGTTTCCACTTTAGACGACGAGAGGTGAGAAGTCGCGAGCTCGCCTCGCTCTTCGCATAAGGGGATTTAGGTGATTCGTTGTTCTACGCACGTTCCCTTTTATAAAACCAATTCTCCAAGTGAGCCTGGACCAAATCTACTCAAAGTCGTACACTAGCACTCTACTCACTTATCCTTTTATCAAATCAAACAGCAAATTCTCCGCTCAGCTATCATGGCTGTTACAAAGCGTTCGGTATGACTATGTTTTCATTTTATGCTTGTCGGTGCTAATAGCTGTCTCCTTACACTATAGTCTTTGGTTCTTGAAACCGCCCGTCAAGCCCTAAGACAGGCTGAAAAACTTGTCAATTATCTTGAGGAGAACGGTTTAGAAGAGCCAAACTTTACGGAGTCTTCTCCTCCTCATCCCGAGAATGAAGAATACGATGCCATTTGCACCGACTTGACTCAGGCTGCTGAGGATCTGACACTTCTTGCCAAGGGTCCCTTGGCATGGATTCGCACGTTTTGCTGCTATCACCATGACTTGGCTGCTTGGCAAGTAGCGTTGCGGTTCAAATACTTTACTACCGTGCCTCTCGGTAAATCTATTTCTGTCAAAGAGATGGCATCTACGGTTGGTATGGACGAAGACCGCCTACGGCGCATCATGAAATTCTTGACAACTCAGCGATGCTTCCAGGAATTAGAAGGTGATAGATTTGAGCATACTGCCTTGTCAGCCTTCATCGCAAGGAACAAGGATATCGAGCAATGCTTTGCTTTTGAGTATGTTCTTTTTATCCATGCACATACATCTTGGAGATTAACAATACTTTTAGGGCGGACGAGATGTTTGAGGCAGCTTCACTCACTGCGGACTCAATCCAGAAAGCGCCATTTACATCTGAGGCGAAGGATAGTGCCTTCAATCTTAGGTTTGGTACTTCACCTTATACATGGTACGCCGAGAACCCCGAGCGCGGGGCGCGATTCGCCTCTGCCATGGCAGGCTATGTTCAAAGTTAGTCACTGTTTACTTGCAACTTTTCCTTTCTTAGTACTAATTAAAGCTAGTGAACCGGGACACTACTGAGTTACGTAACCGATTTCCTTGGGCTCAGCTCGGGAAAACGAAGGTTGTTGATGTCGGTGGCGGAAGCGGTCACGTTTCCATCTACCTAGCAACTGTAAGTCCGAGAACGACGTATCATTATATTTTAACTCAATTAATAAAAACATGTAGGAATTTCCAAACCTAAGCTTTCTTGTTCAGGACGTGAACACTGTCATGCTTGAACAGGGCCCGAAACGCGCAGACTATCCTCCAGTCGAAGATAGAGTCGCTTTCATGCAGTACAGCTTCTATGAGCCTCAACCTGTCACTGATGCCGGGCTGTTCTTCTTACGTCAAGTCATTCACAACTACCCGGATGACGTATGCGTCAAGATTTTCAAGTCGTTTGTTCCGGCCATGGAGAAGTGTTCTCCGCCTGCCAATCTGCTGATCAACGACATGCTTCTACCCCCACCTAACGTAGAGCCAAAAGTCGAGGAGCATCACTTGAGACAGATTGACATTCACATGCTTAATGGATACGCAGCAAAGCAACGAACTTTGCTCGAGTTTGAAACGCTTCTGAAAGAAGCGGATCCGCGATTTGAGGTAAGCTGACTGATACTATGTGCTGGGGCTATAATGCGGAGCTAACACTTTGTTGATAGGTCGTGAAGGTCCATGGCAAGGGAGTCATGGGATTGTTAGAAGTGCAGCTCAAGCAGTGAAACCGGAACTCGGCTTTATGGAACTTAGCAAATAGATAGCTGGCAATAAACGCGTATTTTTAGACGTAAGAATGAGTACAAATGTTTACATTTCTGATCTTCACTACTGATGATGCTTCTTTACCAATAATATGAATGTATTCTATCTATTGATGCCTGGCGGTTGTCGATCTGGAAACACAAACAAACAAGTTTCTGAATTTTATTTATGCCGGTATAGTCTTACATAATAATTAGTTCCAAACAAGGGTTGAGAAAAGCCTTATGTGGGCTTGGCACAACTTGGCCAGAGGCTCAAAAATATTATATAATATTACGCAGTATATGTACTATAGTAATATTACAACAGTTATATATAGATTACTAGTGCATTGATTAGCGCAAGGTCCCCCACGGGCTGCCAAGAGCTCAGACCCTGGGGAGCCATGAGCTCACTTCGATCCTTGGGGTCTTGGTATTGGCCTGGGCTTTGAAAATTATACGATCAATATGAGAGTGAATCTTATTGACCGCTTAACTGCCTTCTCTATTATGGTTGCTATCCGGGTTATTAGTGGAGCACACTTATGCGGATACGCAGGCCAAGTAAACATCCGGTCTTTAGTGAAACTTGTTGATTTTGATAGTATAATGGGGTTCTCTATACGCACTGTACATAACATAATATTCCTAGTCCCTACTATATTTGCTCATCAAATAAGACTACTTTGTAGATCGATAAGCATGAATTGAATTACTAAGATGATTTTCATCTACCGGTACATCACTTCTGTGCTGGCAATGATTAATAAACTTGGGTAGAATGTGTGACAAGATCGCATATTCCTCCCCCGATGTAAGCATCAAAACAACGCGTATAATAGGGAGCCAAGCCGGCTGAGTCAGATTTTAAACTACCCCTGCATAATCTACGATCTTTGTCTTGGTAGGATCTATTCTATACTCGGAATAATCTCGACCAGTGAACCATACAACCGACTTTTCGGGACGAATAACTACGGAAGTGCTTGGTCCTTACGATGCTGCCGTTGCTATCTATCCCAGCCCTCTATTTGTCCGTGTCACCTTATCAGTGCTTGCGGCCGCATGACCGGTGTCTTATCTATGCTAGACGAGAGAAGCACCTGGTCGAACGGAAGAAAAGCTTCTACAGGATACAATACTGTCCAATCAGGTACCATATGTTGAAGCTTGTCGTGCAGCGGCCTTAAAAACCTCCTATCCACAGTTCCTCGGCACTTGTAATAGCGGTTGCGGACCATTTGTCAAGCAATGCATGAAACCTGGCCTCCTAGATTGGCTACTACAGTTAGCCGATTTCTCCCTGTTTTATGTCACATCGTGGATCTATTTCGATGAGGTAGGTATAGGTAAGGAGCGTTTGTATAGGTACTACTCCGTACATATGTAGCTTGATAATATGCGGTGTCCTTCCGCTCGCAAGAAGTGGATAGGGGCGTGTATAGAGAAAATACCCACCGCCCCGCAGCAAGGGCCCCAGGCCCTTTCGGCATGCGAGATGCGTGGCAAGGTTTAAAGCCTTGTGTACGACCCGAGAATAAGAATGTACTGGTACAAACACGTAGATACGCCGAGGCTCTGCAATGCTGACGTGAGAGGCATCTCCTATTGGTAGTCTTCAAGATATAACAAATAATTTGTCTAATATCCACTACGGCTTCATGAGGGAGAAATATGCATGTCTCAGCTTAACCTCGAGAATGCAGTACGACGACAGTGAGCATGGGCATGCGTGCTTGATCGACAATTCTGATAACGATGTGGGCTTCATGTGCTAGGGATCCGAACAAGCGTAAAAGTGGTCAGGAGACGGGATCTTGGATAGGAGAGGACTGCATTTGGAAATAGAGAAAGAGCATTGAATGGGAAAGAGCCGAATTGCTCCCCGGATGGCATGCTAGCTTTTGCCGTTAGAGGTGACGCAAGAGGCCGCGAAAGACGGTCAGTGGGTTCAACTCTCGCGATGAGATTTACATAAGAACTAGAAGACACTGTAGTCCGTAGGGATATCTTGGTTATCTGGCAATATAGTTTCTCACTACAAGTGCTTCCTTCTTTTCAACAAAGGCTCAACTTTGAACCATATAAAAATTACTACATTCAACCCCGAACATACACCAAGACTATCTAGATAGCAAGTCTTCCAAAACACAATTGATTTTTGAAAATATGGCACAATCATCATCACCACTTTTAGACCCCCCTCTTTCTTCATGCCCGGAACCAATTGCTATTGTTGGAATGGGTAACTACCCCTTCGGCTTTGAGCCTGACCCTTCTAATAAAAATATGCTGATGGTCTTGTCATAGGATGCCGGTGGCCAGGTGGCGTCCGGAACCCATCGCAGTTATGGGATCTACTCAAAGAAGAACGAGACGGCTGGTCTGAGTTCTCCAAAGACCGTATCAATGTGGATGGCTTCTATCATCCAGATGGTCAACGCCCAGGAAGTATGTACACAAGGGGCGGCCACTTGTTAAAAGAAGATACAAGAGATTTTGATCATAGTCTCTTCGGCATCTCGGCGTTAGAAGCAATGGCTTTAGACCCGAGTCAGCGAAAGCTGATTGAAGTTACTTATGAAGCTGTAGAGAGTGCTGGGGAGCCACTTGACAAGTTTTTTGGTTCGAGGACAGGCGTGTTTGTTGGGAATTTTAACAACGAGCATCAGATCATGCAGTACCGAGATCCGGACAACACATTGCCTTATGTTGTCACGGGCGGTGGTCCGACGATTTTAAGTAATCGTATCAACTATGTTTTTAACCTCACGGGGCCGAGGTGAGACACTATCTCAACAGTAACTTATCCATGCCACTCGTTGATACTAACTTGGATATAGTCTGATGGTCGACACTGCTTGCTCTGCATCTATGTATGCTTTGCATTTGGCCGTGACATCTATTCGGAATGGGGATTGTGACGCCGCCATCGTAGCTGGTGCCAATGTCATACTCGGCCCGGATAATCAATTATTCACAACTAAGCTCGGAGCGGTGTCACCAACATCTCGTTGCCACACTTTTGACATCGCAGCTGATGGATACTCACGAGCAGAAGGCTTCGGCGCCATATATCTGAAAAAGCTCTCGGATGCCGTAGCTCAGGGCGACCCCATCCGCGCCGTTGTGCGTGGCACATCGTTTAATGCCAATGGCAAAACAGGTGGTATTTCTCACCCGAGTCCCGACGGCCAGGAAGCTGTCATCCGGCAAGCTTACAAAGCTGCTGGTGGTCTCAACCCGGATCTCACTGGCTACGCTGAGGCCCACGGAACGGGTACACCGGTGGGAGATCCTATTGAAGTGTCAGCTATTGGGCGTGTCTTCTCCGCTGGACGGAAACACGACCCCCTATTGATCGGATCGGTAAGCCACTCTTTTCAAGATCCGGCTTCATAGCTTCCCTCGCTAACTCATTATTTTAGATCAAGCCGAACCTTGGGCACAGCGAAGCTGCCAGTGCCATGTCTCAAATCATGAAAGCCATATTGGCGATGGAGCATGGGGAGATCCCTGCAACTATCAGAATCAAGGAGTTCAACCCCGCGATTGACTTTGAGACAGCGAGGGTCAAAGTTGTCACAAAGATGACTCCTTGGCCTAGTAATCGTCTCCGGCGAGTGAGCATCAATAGGTGAGAACACCTCCTTGGCGGGCACAACATATTACTAGTTTCCCCAAACTTGGCCAATGGCATGAGAAAGGTACTGACAGTGGTACAGTTTCGGATATGGTGGCGCAAATGCACATGCAATCTTAGACCATCCAAGTGTAATCATTCCCGGCTATGAACTTCGGGGTCTTCCTTTGTCGTACAGCAAGGGACACTCGAATGGTCATGCGAACGGCAGTGCCAATGGAAATGGTCATGCGAACGGGAATGGCCGCGCCAATGGAAATGGCCATGCCAACGGTAACGGCAATGGTAAGAGCGAGGATCCGTTGTCCTGGTCGTCTGAGCGAATCAAGCTGTGCCAGACCGAAAAAGCCGGTGTTCGGCAACACATCCTGCTACCGGTCTCCGCCCATGACGAGAACGCACTGAAAGCAAACCTGGCAGCAGTAGCGAAGTCCCTAGACAAGTACGATCTGGCAGATCTACTTTACACCCTCGGGTGCCGAAAGTCAACATTTGCCCGCCGCGCATTCGCTATTGTGGACTCCGGGGCACTAACAGCGGAGCTGGACCCGGATTCGGTCATCACCGGAAAGGCACCGAGTACTCCTATGAAGCGAATTGGCTTCGTTTTTACTGGGCAAGGGGCTCAATGGCCACAGAGTACGTCCGTCGATTTTCTTCTCCTTGCGTCCTCGTTGCTATTCGGACTGAATTGCATTGCTGACCTATCCCATCGCAGTGGGCGTTCAATTAATTCATGAATATGCTGTATTTCGAAACACGATAAGATACCTGGACAACGTGCTCAGCAAGCTGCACCTTAAACCCAGCTGGTCGATCGAAGAAGCGCTTTTGGAGCCCGCAGCTACCAGCCAGATTCAAAATCCAGCCTTCTCACAGACCATCTGTACCGCTCTGCAAATTGGATTAGTAACTCTACTAAGACAATGGGGTATCGAACCTGTGGCCACAGTCGGGCATTCCTCAGGCGAGATTGCAGCAGCGTATACTGCAGGACGTTTGAAAGCGAGCGAAGCTATTGTTCTCGCTTACTTCCGCGGTCAAGTAGTCATTACCAATCAACGCAAAGGGTTGATGATGGCTGTCGGTATCGGAGAGGCCGAAACTAGACCTTATCTTGAGGGGATAGAAGGCGATGTCAAGATCGCGGCGGTGAACTCCCCCAATAGTGTCACGCTATCCGGCGAACCAGACGCCATCACGAAGCTGAGCAAAACAATGACCGAAGCTGGTATTTTTGCTCGTGTGCTGAAGACAGGCGACAACGCATATCATTCGCATCATATGGCAGCTCTTGGCCAGCCATACGAAGATCTCGCGACAGAGGGTCTCAAAGAAGTCGGCTCAATCATAGAGGCCGAACCTCCGAACTCTCGGGTTAGGTGGTTCTCTTCGGTGACGTTGAAGGAAGAGTCAGAAGTATCCCCTGCTTACTGGCGACGTAATTTGGAGTCTCCTGTGCTCTTCTCTACCGCAGTCGAGAGACTCGCGTCAAACGAGCCAGTCGATCTTCTGATCGAGATCGGGCCTCATCCAGCATTAGGTGGCCCCGTTAAGCAGATACGCTCCGAACTGGAGAGCCGCGGCATCAAGCTGCCTACCTGTCTGGGATCACTTCGTCGGGGTGAGCACGACGTCAAAAGCATGCTGACCCTCGCCGGTAATCTCTTCATCAACAATGCGCCGATCGACCTCGTGGCAGTGAACGCTAACGAGAAGTTGGAGAATGGGACGATAAAATTCTCCCACGGGTTCCCTTGCATTGATTTACCCCAGTACAACTACTCTTACCCGGAACAGCCCGTCCATTACGAGAACCGTTTCAATAGAGAGTATCGCCTGAGGAAGCACCTGCCGCATGACATACTCGGCGCCCGAATTCCTGGGGGTTCAAGAACACATCCGCAATGGAGGAATGTGCTCCGTTTGAAGGATCTCCCATGGCTAGAAGATCACAAGCTTCTTCCGCACGCTGTCCTACCGGGAGCAGCTTACCTCACCATGGCGATTGAGGCGGTCACCCAGCTGCACTACGAGAACGAAGATGCGGAACCGATCAAGTCTTTCAAGCTCCGTCAAGTTGCGATCAACTCCGCGCTCCGTGTAGAAGACACCGAGCTTGGTGTTGAAACGGTGCTAGACATGGAAAGATTACCCCTAAACAACGCAGCAGTCATGTCGCAGTGGTACAAGTTCACTATCGGTTCGATACTTCCCAACTCCGACACATGGACTCAACACTGCGCTGGCATCATATCAGTGACGACCACAGAGTCTACAATCGACAAGGACCATCAACTGCGACCCGATCCTCGCTCCAGATCACTCGACATGTCGCGTTGGCATAAGAGGTTCTGGGAGGCTGGCCTGGGGTATGGCCCAGCATTCCAAGGATTGTCAGAACTGAAGGCTTACCGCGGAACCAACACTGCGAGTGCCAAAGTCGCGCTCAACCCTACTCCTAACTTTAAGAATGAGTCGCGTTACCCTATTCACCCGGGAACTTTGGACACGATGATTCAGTTGGCCTTGATCTCATGTCACGCAGGTCAAGTCGAAAGATTCGAGAAAGCATTCGTACCGATATTTGCGGATGATGTCACGGTATGGGTGCCAGAGGCCAACCAGCCCCAAGGTCTGGGAGTAGCAAGTGGCGAGATAGTTGGCCTTCGAAGCATGTACTCTCGGGTTCAGCTCTACAGCTTTTCCGGGTCTCCACTTCTTGACATAGGAGAGCTGAAATGCGTCACGTACGAGGGTATAGAGGATGAGAGTGCGTCAGGCGCCATACGGGAACCATACTGGCGGCCGGTAGCTAGGCCTGACATCGGTACCTTGGCGCCTGCCATTGCAAAGGACATGTTTCCAGCCCAGGAAATTGACCAAGCGACCATCACCGCGCTGGAGACTATGTCAGCACATGTTCTTGCGAGTATCGGAGACACACTCCAAAGCCACGTGATTGAGGACAAGACTCAGAACCACGATGCATTCGCGGAGTGGGTTAGATCATGGAACAATTCTTCCGATCAGCATCCTACTCAGCGTCTCAGCAAGACTGAAAGAGTAGCCGAAATTCAGAGACTATCTATGTCAATGAAAGATGTTCCCGAAGCCAAATGTCTTGCGGCACTGCATGAGAATTTAGACAGCGTCTTGAAGGGAGATACCAACAGTATCAAGGTGCTGATGGAGAGCAACTTGATGACCGAGTTTTTCTCGTCAGGTATCTCTCTACAGGGAGGGTACACCCAGCTTCAACACACGGTAGACCTGTTGGGGCACAAGAATCCTCGCATGAGAATATTAGAAGTCGGCGCCGGCACAGGAGGCGCAACTTCGGCAGTATTGGCCACACTTGCATCGAAGTCGGCATCAAAGAGACTCCAAGAATATGTCTTCACCGACCATGCAAGCTGGGCGATCCCAGAAGCACAATCACGATTCTCAGGCCAGGACGCGTTGACGTTCCAAACACTTGACATCCTCCAGGATCCCATTTCCCAGGAGTTTGAAGGTCAGTCTTTTGACTTGGTCATTGCTACGGGCTTGAGCGAACTTCAAAGCCCCGCGACAGCTTTAAAGCATATCAAATCCCTACTTAGACCCTCGGGATCGGTTGTCTTGCTTGAAACCACGAGCCCGACTTTGACATCGGAGATTCTTTCTCGTACCCTAACTGGCAGATGGGAGCAAGAGCCAATAAGTCTACCGGAATCTGAGTGGGAAAGAATCCTACAGGAGTGTGAATTCTCGGGTGTCGATATTTCTCTCCAAGATGTGAGTAACACTCAAAGCCTCGCTGACATATTGCTAATTATGACGTAGTATACGAAAGATCAGCACATGACGACTGTAATGCTATCGAAAGCCCCTACTACAAAAGTAGAATCTTCGAAGGCCTCATCCGACGACGTATTTCTTGTCTACAGAGATTCGTTACCGCTGCTGGCCGAAGCAGTTGCCAAGATCTTAACAGATGGAGGCCGTAACGCTATCCCCGTTGAACTTTTCTCTGGCGAGACTATTCCTAAGAATTCCTCTGTTATTAGCTTCATTGATGTCGACGGCTCACTTCTCACCTGCCGCGATGAGGGATATTTCAAAGCATTGCAGACAGTCGTTTCGAACGTGTCAGAAATGGTATGGGTGGCGGCTGACTTGACAATCCACGGGGAATCATCTATCATGAAGGGCGTGCTGCGATCCATTGCCACCGAGAACGTCTTATCAAAGTACGCGTTCATCGAGTTGGATCATAGCCAACATACCTCACACCCCAGAACCGCCGAGCTCATTACTCACAAGCTCAGCGAATTGCAAACATCACCATCATCTGAGACTGTGGATCTCGAATCAGTGCTTCGAGGGGGTGTCCTCTACATCGAACGTCTGTTACCCGAGGCGACGTTAAACGAGCATTTTAACTTGCGCAACGGGCAGAAGAGTGAAATTCAGGAGCTCCCCATGGGTCAGAATGGGCCACTAATGGCACGGTATGGACAGCCTGGACTGCTCTCATCGCTATATTTCACCGCCGACCCGAGCTTCAACGAGCCACTGAACGGTGACTCGATTGAAATAAAGACCCAAGCCATTGGACTCAATATGAAAGATCTCGCTGTAGCCACGGCAAGATTCGATTTGGATAAGTTGAGTACGGAAGGAGCTGGTATAGTGACACGAGTCGGCTCGGGTGTGGATTCTTTCAAGATAGGTGACCGAGTCTTTGGAATGATCCCTGGCAACATGGGTAACTACCTGCGATCTCCGGCTTCCCTAGTTACACGAATTCCAGAGGGCCTGTCGTTCGAAAGCGCGGCATCGATGCCGGTTGTGTACCTAACAGCGATATACGCATTCCGACATCTAGCTCACCTGAGCGCCGGCGAGTCCGTTCTTATCCAATCGGCAACCGGCGGTCTTGGAATGGCAGCTATTCGGATAGCTAGGTTACAAGGAGCTGAGATCTATGCCACTGTAGGCACTGCTCAGAAGCGTAAAGTGCTCACCGAGGAGTTCGGTATCCCGGATGACCGCATCTTCAACTCCCGGGGCACGAGTGCAATAGATCAGATCCTCCAGGCCACGGGCCAGAGAGGCTTCGACGTGATTTTAAGCAGCGCCGGCGGAGATTCGATGCATGAAATGTGGAGATGCATTGCGCCACTTGGACGCTTCATCGATGTCGGCCGTACAGATGTTCTCGGGGGTGGTAGACTCGGGCTTGAAGTATTCAAGAGAAACGCTACTTTCTCGTCGTTTGATCTGGGCCTCGTCTATCGCCAGAGGCCTGATTTGATTTCTAAGTATGTTCTCACCCTTATTATCCCTAATCAACGGGGCCTTTGGACTGACAGGACATAGATTGATGGGGGAGATGACACAGCTCCTCGAGAGTGGGGTGATCGGCCCCATTGAGCATTTGACCACGTATGATATCTCACAGCTAGAGTCCGCCTTGACGACTTTCTCCAAAGGGTTACATACCGGAAAGTTTGTCATCACTTTCAATGATCCAGAGACACGCTTGAAGGTGAGCAACCCAACCATTACTATACCTTGCCATACATGACAGGTCACCACTAACTGGTAGCAGATTTCCCGATCGGCGCCTCGGGCTATTTTTGATCCAAATGCGGCGTATTTGCTGGCTGGTGCACTCGGTGGGCTCGGACGAAGCTTGGCCGCATGGATGGTCGAAAGAGGGGCTCGGCACCTGGTGTTCTTATCTCGGTCTGGCATAGCTAAACCCGAAGCAGTTACGACAGTTGAAGAGCTCCTCGCGGCGGGTGCTGACCCAGAGGTGATAAGTTGCGACGTGACTGACAAAAAGGCATTGGTCTCCGCGGTAGCAAAGATTTCCTCGGCACGACAGATCAAGGGCGTGATTCACGCCGCAATGGTAGAAGGTGTAAGTGAATTATTGGCTCGTTTCATACGAAGGCCGAGACTCGCTGACAATGTTGAATCTAGGACGCACTATTCAGTAATGCCACCTGGAACCAGATACAGGGTGTGCTTGCACCCAAAGTCGCGGGCACAGTCAATCTTCATCATGCCACAGAGCAGCTTCCACTCGACTTCTTCGTGATGACGTCCTCTATCGTGGGAACTGTGGGCACACCCAGTCAAGGAGCCTATACGGCGGCTAATGCGTTCCAAGACGCATTCGCTAAATTCCGACACGCGCAGTCTCTGCCGGCCACGTCCATCGGGCTCGGTTTGATCCTCGAGGTCGGATCTGTTAGCGCCTCTCTTGGGTTCCAGCAGATGCTTCAACGCAATGCTACGTACGGTGTTTCGGAGACGGAGTTTCTCCAGCTCTTCGAGGGGGCGCTGTGCGATTCGCAGTCCTCGCCGGTGGAAGAATCTTTGCTTGCTAAGATGGACCCCAGCAGTAAGGCACAAATGGTAACCGGGCTCGAGCCGGGCCGTTTTCTTTCCTATCTGGATAGTGGACGCGTCAATGACCTCGTATGGTACAATCGCACGAGATTCCAGGCCGTCCGGCAAGGAATCTCGGATCGCGCGCAAGCTCTCCTATCTGCGGGCGCCAACTCATCTGGGGGTGGCTCTTCTATAGCGCTACAGCTTCAGAATGCATCATCACCCGCGGAGAAATTGGACATCGCCCGAGCAGCCGTGACGGCACGTCTCGCCGAGCTTCTTAGCATCGAGGCTGACGACGTGGACTCGGACAAGCCAGTGTCACGATATGGTGTCGACAGCTTGGTGGCAGGTGAATTAAGAAATTGGCTTATCAAGACATTTGGGCTGGAGCTAACAATGCTCCAATTACTGAACAAGAGTACGAAGATTGAGGATTTGGTGAAAGGAGCGGCTGGTATTGAATAGTAGACACTGATGATGCATGATAATTAGGTAGCGACTGGGTATTTTGGACATTTCGGGTGCGGCATTTTGCAAATCTTGACAGACAAATATTGGGTGTTTCCATACGGGCACCAAAGGCAGATGAATATATATCAGAACTATTCGTGTATTTGGAGACACGTTTGATTGTAAGGTGAAATAGCGATGTTGTAACTTGGAGGGGATACGGTGCTGTGGTGATGCGCAATCTTACAGCTACTGTAATTTCCCACCACACTCGTCAGCTGCGTGCCAGTGTTAATACCCCGACTGCCAGAACACCAGCAGAATTCGCGGTCAATAGTCGACGTCATCATCCCTGGCACCCCGCACTGTAGAATTCCGACAAATTCGGATTATTATTTCGCTACATAAATAGTGGAATAGCGGGGATTCTCGCATAACTAAATACTACAAGATAGTCCAATGAAATCACAGTATTTGGCTCGGGTAATTGTTTTATTGGTATATCTTGCATATACAGGATGCCCCGTTATTCCACTATTTATGTAGCGGCGCCGAATGGGTCTCTAAAGGGATAGACACGACTCACGATGTAAAAGACAGTATTTTTACACCAAACTTACGCTTTACTCTTTAAAAAATAGTGTTTTAGAGGACCATCGGAGGCTCATTTTGAAAAAGGGTTGGTTGCCTCGGAGTTCGCGAGTATAGTGAGAAGTTGCCGTTAGACAGAACGGAGTGAAATGTATACTATCTACATTGGTAATAGGAGGCTCAGCAAGAATACTCTCGTCGTGGTCGATGGCTCTACCTATCTCCTATTGCACGGCCTCTTGGCGGAAATTAGTTTCCGGGTTATATCCATAGAGACTTTGAGTCTTGCATAATACAGGTGTACCCACACAACCTGACCAGTACCCCCCCTTGATCAACACACCAACACCCAAATCAGGTCAAGGAAGTGGATGCGATCAACAGCGCTAAAACACTAGTACTGGTCGGGTAGTTTAAAAATAAAATAATCGATTATTAATCGATTGCAGTAAAATATTTTTAACTTAAGCAAAATTTATATATAAATAATAATCGATTAACAATTAATTAATAATTAATAAATATATATATAAAAGTATTTTTTTTAAAAAAAAATAAAAAAATAAAAAATAAAAAAAAATATTAATTATTAATTAAATATTAATCAATTATTAATCAATTACAATAAAATATTTTTAACTTAAATAAAATTTATATATAAATAATAATTAATTAATAATTAATTAATAATTAATTAATAATTAATTAATAATTAATTAATAATTAATAAATATATATATAAAAAAAAAAATAAAAAAAAATAAAAAAAAATATTAATTATTAATCGATTAGCTATTAATTAACAAATATTATATTATATATATATATTTAATATTTTTTCAACATTACTATTAAAATAATAAATAATATAAAAGTTTTTTATTTATTAAATATTAATTAATTAATATTTAATTATTGATCGATTATTGATCGATTAACTATTTAATAAAAAATATTTCAATTTTACTAGTAGTGGTCGGATGAGGCGGCTCTCTTATTTTCTATTGGCTGTTTTTTAGCACTGTAGGTATGTGGGGGTAGGGGGGTACTGGTCGGGTTGTCAGGCCCCTCATAATACAGCCTGTGTGCCCTGCGATGCAGCATTAACACAGTATAACGCACGTTGTGTATAGTCCGCATAGATACTAGAGGCCCCTGGGGGTCAGGGGCAAGGAAGCCTTCGTTTTTAAGGGTACCAGCTACATACATATAAGCCATACAGGCCACACAGGCCACACAGGCCCCTCGACAGAGTAACGAAGGCAGCCCTCTCCTTTAGCTTCCTTCCTACCAACCGTGTGCTCCGCCGCGTAGGCGCTTCGCGCGCGCGGCTCCCGCTCCCTCCCAGCTAAAGGAGAGGACTGCCTTCGTTTTTAACGCCTCCAATCCTAGCCTTTCCAATCCTAGCCCTTCCAATCCTAGCCCTTCCAATCCTAGCCCTTCCAATCTTAGCCCTAGGTCCTGGGCCCTTGTTGATTTGCAGTTAGGTCTGCAGGTAGGTAGGTAGGTCAGTTGGTCACCTGGCAGGTAGGTAGGCCGGCTGGTGACCTACTTGGTAGGCTGGCAGGTCACTAGGTAAGTCGGTCAGTCACCTGACTAGTAGGTAGGTAAGTCAGTTACCTGACTGGTAGGTAGGTAGGTCAGTCACCTGACTGGTAGGTAGGTAGGTTGACTAGTAAGTAGGTAGGTTGACTGGTAAGTAGGTAGGTTGACTGATAAGTAGGTAGGTTGACTGGTAAGTAGGTAGGTTAACTGGTAAGTAGGTAAGTTGACTAGTAAGTCACCTGGTTGACTGGTAAGTAGGTAGGTTGACTGGTAAGTCACCTGGTTGGCTGGTAGACCGGCTGGCAAGTGATCTGGTAGGTCGGCAGGTCACCTGGCAGGTAGGTAGGCCGGCTGGTGACCCACTTGGTAGGCTGGCAGGTCACCAGGTAAGTTGGTCAGTCACCTGACAGGTCGGTAGGTTGGTCAGTCACCTGACTGGTAGGTAGGTAGGTTGACTGGTAGGTAGGTAGGTAGGTAGGTTGACTGGTAGGTAGGTAGGTTGACTGGTAGGTAGGTAGGTTGACTGGTAGGCAACCAAGTCGGTAGGCCAACTGGTAAAGTGGTAGGTCGGCTGGTATGTCACCTGGTTGGCCGGTAGACCGGCTGGCAAGTGACCTGGTAGGTCGGCAGGTCACTTGGCAGGTAAGTAGGTCACCTGACAAGTAGGTCACCTAATAGGTAGGCAGGTCGGTTAGCCACCTGTCAGAGTGGTAGGTAAATATGTGTATGTGTGTATGTGTGTATTGTTGGGTGCCTATGACGTAGGCTCCGTAGGCTTTCTGTAGAGATTGTATGTGTAGAAGACAGCCTGTACGTAGGTGTAGCTGGTTTAGCCGATTATAGCCGCATGCATGCGATGCAAGCCGAATTGGACGAACTATACCCAAATGGGCAGGGAGAATTTCCTATTTGGGATGAAAAACGGTCCTGGAAATTTTTCGACAACTAGCTGGCCCATTTTTCCCAAATAGGAAGGCAAAATTACCTATTTCGGCCATAGAATTCTGCTGGGAATTTTTTACGACACTACAAGTAACCTTTCGTTTCACTCAGTCGTTCCTCCTTCGTTAAAAACGAAGGCACTAAGTAACCTTTCGTTTCACTCAGTCGTTCCTCCTTCGTTAAAAACGAAGGCATTTCCAACAGCATACAACATATATATATATGTAGTTACTTCCATACGGCATGCTACCGTACCCATACATTGCACATATGAGCCTGTAGGAATGCTTCCGAATGGACAGGCTTATACTCCCTGGCGGGGTGGACATAGAATACATCTATGTAATGCATCCTGGCCTATTTAACAGCGTCGCATTTAGGTAGATACTATTGTATTACTGCAACACACCATTGCCTGCATCGGCTACTGTATCTTGAGCAGCCAGATGTTTGAGTACCACCAATGTTTGTCTCATGCCAATAAATGCTAAGAATAACGGTAGCAGTGGATCGGCGTAGGTCACAAGACGACTCATCGATCTCGTATCTGCTTTCAACGAGGGAGTGGCACGCGCTTCGCACAGTAACCTGTAGTTCTGCGCATAGTCAGCGATATGGAGATAATCCCAAGTTAAAGTTAACCTGTAGCTATCAACATACCTTATAGAAATATCTTCGTATGCTTCTCTCTCACTCTCTCTTTCTGCAGGAGGCCTAGCCTTCAGCCGCTATAGGGCGCATTACGGTATCCACGGCGGTGTTTTCGCACTTCGCGTTCCCTATGCGACGTCTCCACGCCCTTTAGATTGGGAGAAATCGTCTTATCTCTGTCGATCGTGTCTAACGGGGTCTCATATCTCATCACACTTTCCTTCGGCACGTTGCCCGGCCTTAGACGAGACCAACCGCCAAGGCTGTAGCCACTGGATCTAATACTGCGGACCCACGCCCATTCTCCGGATCTCCCGACGAAGACAGGCCAGCACACCGGGAGGCATGCACAGATGATGCCGGTTCCGCTATGCACCGTAGTCCACAGCGAGGTCCTTGGAAATGAGGGCTGGCGACTGCCGGGAACAAATCCGTATATGACTTTGAGGAGACCAGACACGACAACGCTTTTAAATAAGGTCAGATTGATAGATTGATACAATGCAGGTTACGGTGTATCAGGAAATGCTTTGGATACTTACAAGGCACCGATAACGAAGACTGAGCACACGGCAATCTTCTTCTTTGTAGTCAATTGGAGTTTCGCGACTACTTCAATCGGCAACAGGATGGTCAAAACGTCGATAGCAGCCTCGACGACGCCAGTGACGAACTAGACGATGTTATAATTAATACAGTATCGCGGGTCGGCCAGACTGTTGATCTGGGTATCTTTGATCGGGATGCAGTTTAGTAAATCAGTGATGGTAGCTCCGACCCAGTAACCGATCACCGCAATAGACAAAACAATGATCTGGCGACGGAACGTATTGCTGACTGAAAACAGCCTGTCATAGAGAAACAAGATAGAAAGCTTGGTGGTGGAGGTGATGGCAAAGTACAGGACAGTTGCTATGAAGCTAAACTTGGTATAAAGAAGGTCCGCAGGACTGTTTTCCACGGCGCTTGGTTTTAAGGCTCTTTCGGCCCCGGTTGAGTTGATGCTATTTGCTAGATAATAGAGCTGTCAGATAGGAAGCAAGCGGCAATTAGGGTTACGATGATCGGTACCCACCATATACAACCAAGATGTCAGTCGCAATGACAAATGACAGCGATGCCAATATCAACCAATCATCCCATTTGAGGCCATGTCGCTGTGGACATCGCGTATAAGAGCGAAGGGCAACTATATCGCAGGCTAGCTGCAAGGAGCACGATAAGAAAGACGTATTATACGTGGTGATGCTAGAGCTGTAAAAACCCTTGGATCCCCCCTTATGCAGCTAAGACGCCCTAGATTGCTAGATACTTGATATTCCAATAGTTAGTCGAACAACGGCAACCCGCGTATGCACACGCTCTTTCTCCCCCCTCACATTCTACCACCCTCCTTTCTCGAGTCATGGACGCGACACCGATGATTTCGGTTCTGTTATAGTTTTGGTTTGCCCGGATACTTGAAAGTCAAAAGCAACAGCAGTCCAATTGACTACACCAAAGCAATGTTCTCAAGCAATGCGTTCCCAGTAAAGGGTAGGGTATGCGTGCATCCTTTCAAAAAGCTCTCTCGGACGCGATTGTGAAGCTAATTGATCTTACAGACGGTCGTCCTCACCGGGGGCTTACGGGGGATGGGTCTCGCAGCGGCGCGCCAGCTCGCGGAGAAAGGCGCACATGTGGTGATTGTAGCCCGGGACGAGCAGAAACTCATAGAGGGGCTGGAGTATATACGTGTCAGTTTCCCTCTGATCGCATTCCAACATTCTGCTAGTGATCTACTCACACGAGAAATAGAGCGGAGCATCACACCCCACATCCCAGCGTTTCCTCCAAATTAGCGCCGACCTAACCTCCTCATCCTCAGCCAGCAGCAGGCGCACGGCCCAAAATCCCGGCGCCGCGCCACCTGATCTTCACCGCGTCCCTGGTGGCATTCTACAGCTTCGCCGGCTACGCCTCCTACGCGCCCGCCAAGGCGGCGCTCCGCGCGCTCTCGGACACGCTGTCGCAGGAGATGAACCTGTACATGGGGGCGAACCCGGACGAGCCGCCGGTGCGCCTGCACACCATCTTCCCCGGGACGATCCTGTCCGAGGCGCTGGAGGTCGAGAACGCCGTCAAGACGGATCTGACCAAGCTGTTTGAGAAGGGCGACGTGGGGCAGACGCCTGAGGCCATCGCGCGCAAGAGCATACGGGCTCTGGAAGGGGGGGAGGAGCTTATCACGACCGACTTGAATACCGCGCTCCTTAGATATTCCATGATTGGTGGTAATAGGAGGGGGTGGGTGAGAGTGTTGAGCAATTGGTTTCTGGCGGGTGTGCTCGCTATCGTCATGGTTTTTATCAGGGGCGACATGGATAGGAAGGCGACGAAATGGGGCTGGGCGTTTGGTTCGTCGGGGATGGCCTTCGGCACCTACTGTACAGTACTGTACCTACCTATGTACATACAATGTCATACATGCATAGCTATCTAATGTCTTTTCAATTCCCAGGTTAAACCGCTTAGGCGTTTACTATGACTCTGTATCTTTTGTCTGTTCAGCGCGAAGCCAAGCTTTCAGCGCATATGCATGGTACCATCTTGTCCCCGGATCCCGGCATGAATCCGGACCGGGCTCTTGGTTGGTGGAAATTAGGAGGGTTGCTTTCGCGAATAGCTTGGTATTGCCAGAGACTGCAGGGTTATTGTATCTCTTTTCAGCTATTCCCCTACCCTCTTTATCTCTTGGAGATGCATGGAAACTGCTGATATGCTCTCGCTTTGCAAGGAGTGCGAATTGATTAGGGTGATCTTGTTTATGATACAAAGAGCTCTCCGACGTGACGCAACGTACGGGCGGCGCGGTTATAGCTAGCCGCATGGCTTCCCGTCCGCGCGGCTCAACATCAATGCTTCGGCGTATTCGGAGTCAACCCGAGGCCGAACCAGGCGCATGGTCTTTTGGTTGCAGGGACCAATGATCTGATAGCGGGATGTGCCGCTGCTGCCCCTTGCCGAGCTATAATCAGGGTACCTATATATGCTATATGCTTAAGCTCATCTAGTCGCACCTACAACTGAGGTGTCGCTGCATTGGGGTAATGCCACTGGCTACCCCTTTCTGATCTAAGGTAGGTATTGCTCGCTGGTTGCGCGCATGAGCGCACATGAAGATCTCTTTTTGAAGGTTGAGTGAGATACTATACCGTTTCGCTCTTGGAAGATAGTATGAAGCTCGAAGGGATATTCTTGTAGATAGAATTTGTACTTTTCTAGTCCTTTAGAGCAATTTCTGTACAGTTTTAGAGATGTGCTATTACTGAGCTTGTATACTAATAATTATCTGACAAGATTCGACTGCTGACGTAGGGTTTTGCTTCAGCTAGATGGTATATGTTTAAGGCAAAGCAACCATATTAACCTCATGCTAGAATCACGAAGCGCGCAATTGAGGGTCTAATGCATAAAAGCCATTAATAATCTATATGTTCTATCCCATTAATACAAATGCACCGTCTACCTTTACGCCCAAACCGTATGCAAAATCTATCCGTGTCTCGTGTCTAACATTAAATGCTCTCAGCCTACTCTCGTACTTAAGCAGCAATAGGCTTTAGCACAGCCCGGAAGTGAACCTTGCCCTGATCCAGCTTCTCCATAGCGTCTAGGATGCCTTCTTCTGTCATATCGAAGAGCTGGATCATGGCCTTGATCTGATGGAGGGCCGCGAACTCGAGCATGCGCTCGTGGACGATTCTCGACGCGACCACCGAGCCTTGAACAGTAATACCGTTCATCAGGAACGGCATGTACGGAATCTCGAAATTGCCAGCCGCGACGCTGAGCGGGAAGATGGTGGCGCGGCGCGACAGGATGGGAATGAGCTGCTCCCAGTCGGGCTGGAAGGAGGTCGTGACCAGGAGGCGGTTGATGGGCCGCGAGACCGTGAGCTCGGTCTTGCCCTTGGTAGCGATGAACTCGTGCGCGCCGAGCTTCATCGCCTCGTCCCGCTTGCTCTCCGACCCCGAGATGACCACCACGCGGCAGCCCATCTTGGCGGCGAACTGGATGGCCAGGTGGCCTAGACCGCCGACGCCCATGATGCCGACGGTCTCGGTGGGCTGCGTCTGGAAGCTGTGGAGCGCGCTGAAGACGGTCGCGCCGGCGCATTGCAGGGGGGCCGCGTCGTAGTCGCTCATGCTGTCGGGGATCTTGAACAGGGCGACCTCGCGCCACACGGCGTGAGAGCTGAAACTGCCCTGGTCCAGGTTCGCCTCGCCGTATATGGCGCGCTCGGCGCAGTAGATGGTGTTTCCGCTCTGGCATTGTTCACAGTGGCCGCAGAAACCGTGGCTGTAGCCCCAGCCAACCCTGTCGCCCGGCTTCAGAGTCTGGCAAGAGGGACCTGTCCTCTCGACGATGCCGACGCCCTCGTGGCCAAGTCCCATGTGCATGTGTCTCTAAGACATAGTTAGCATATGCCTCTACTAGTTTACCATGATGCAGGGCTATTTACAAGATGCAGATCTGATGTCGCAGTGTTAGCAGATACTCTATTAAGTAATTCGAGGACCGGAATTCCTTACCTGTGCCGCAAAGGCCGGATGCTGTGATTCTAACGAACACTTCATCGCCGGTAAGTTCGTCAGGTCTGGTGCTAGTCTCCTTCTTGGGCGCGCCCGACTCGTTGCCTTTGAATACTGTGAAGGTAGGCATGGCGTAGTATTGAAGAATCTAAATTGAAGATGGTGGTGATAGCTCTTGTTGGGGCTTGAGTGTTGATGCTTGGTGATGCCGAGTAGAGGAGGGTGCTCTGATGGTGTTGTGATGATGTCTTGAGCCAAAAAAATCTTGTTCTGTCCATCGATGGGTAGTGCTACTTTTATACAATTCTCCTTCTCGATGTTTGCTAGGGCTTTGCAATCAAGATCAACACAAGCTCCTGTCGACCTACATCATCATGTTGAACTCCGGGACCCATTATTAACCGCGCATCTAGCGGGTGCGACCGCCTCAGTTATTCGTAGAGGGCGTTTTACTATCCGTAGAGGAATCTAAACCCTTTTTGGAAGGGCCCCTTAAAACCCCATCTATTTCTCGGATCCTTACCTAATTTGTATAAGCAACAAAGCAGATCTTCAGAAATAATCGGGCAATTAAAAAAACAACAGTTTAAGGCATTACTTGCAAGTACAAACGTTTAGCAGTAGTTTTTACTAAAAACAAAGTATTTCTAAGTCAAAATAGGTCTTAAAACTACTAATATTCCCACGTTATCTAAGACCGCAGCATAGCAGCAGTTTAGGTTATTGTAGCTGTAGTAGCTTACGCATATATTATTATGGCTTATGAGGTCAGCTCTACAACACGTATAAATTAAGTGGAGATCAGAGCAGGTCCAAGCTTTAGCGGGACACCTTTCCCAATGGGGTTTAGATTCCTCTACGAATAACCAAGGCGGGGTGCGACTGGGAGAATCCGAAACCCACAATCGCGTTCCGCCCGGCATGCCACTAGCTAGTAATGACTCCGGCAACTAATGTGCATCCTTTAAGAGCGAAAGAGGCGTAACAGCGAGGGAGGTATAGGAGTTAAGACCCCTGACGTACATGGCGTACGCTTAAGCACTGCGGGAAAATCTCGGCGACATCGGCGCTATCGTCAGTCCCGAGGGAAATACTGAACACATATGTGCGTAGTATCAGGTTTGGAGTTGCGCAGTTTCGCAAATTTTCCGGAGCTGCGGAGCTGCGGAGCTTTATTTCTCTCCCTTTCTCTCTCCGCGACTTATTGAATTTTCTTCTTCTACGGGTAGCACGCATTCTAAGTTTCCCAATCTACTCACAACTTATTTAGTAAGCTCAATAGCTGAATAAATGAGTTTCCTTTCGCCTTGTCATCGGCAATTCATTTAAGCTTTGAATCCTCTGAGCACTAAGCTCTATTCGTCGTGGCACTTGTCGCAGTGAGGGCTCGGGGACTCGTCCAGAACCCCGCATTCTCTAAATCTATATTGAGCTTCACTGACCGTTTAGCGCAATACATTATTTGAGCTTGCCTTAGAGAGCTACCAGGTAGGTACCGGAAGGGATATTAAGACTCTTGATGTGCATACTTAGTTGAGAATCTTAATAAGCCAACATATTGATTTAAAGCAGAGCTAGGGGAAGGGGGGGAAATTGAACTCGAGTTACCTCTGGATTGAGCCCTTGTCGCCGCCTCAACCGGCCGCCGAAGTCGCTAGCGAAAACCCAGTACATGCGTTCAATTCCTCCTCCCAAATCGATTTAGACCACAATGGCTATAGATCAGATTCTTAACGCGTTTTTTTTAAGGATTTCTCAATCCAGAAATGTACGAGTCGAGTGTCTATGCCCTCCTCGGCATTCTTCCGGCAGTTATGATCCACCCAGTGTTCAGGGTCGACGGACTGGGGTGGTCAGCAACACCGAAATACAAGATTGTGTTCCCCAGATTGCCCATTTTTCTCTTCAAACATCTAGAAGTGATTGAGATAGCAGTGGTCAGTCCTCTAGAGCGCGGTATGGGTGTTTTGCCCGTTTCGTTTTAGTAAGCCGCAGCAAAGAAGGCAACGAAGTTATTATCAAAAGACTAAATAGGCCTATAGGGGCGAAGTTCTACTACTTACGCGGCGTTCTTCACAATCATCCGCTTCATAGGATTTACAAGCTCCTGGAGAATACGAAGTTGGCTATTGCACTAGATTCTATCGTGCTCCTTGATGAGATGGCCCTGTCAGATACAAAGGCGTACGTTAATTCTGTTTTCATGGATTTGAGGCCTTTGCGGGAGGAGACCACTCGGCCTTGCAGTGGCAAAAAAGAATATTTGACGAACCTGGATTTAAGCTCACTGGGACTTATCTATATAACCCTGCTGGCTACAAAAGTGTCATAGAACTGTGTTTACTTTGAGGCTTATGTTTACGTAATTGTTGACGCTCGATACCAAGACCTCTGCTAGTTATACACAGATTACCTAAGGAGAAGCATTATGGCTAGGTATAACAGAGAGGGGAAATACCAGCTGCTTTGAACGTAAGAACTGTCGACACGTTGTGATATATTGACGTAGTGCGGGCGGACAGTCTAGCTCACGGGATAGGTTGATTAATTCGTCTTAGCCACTTGTCCTTTATATATATATATATAGTCATAGGGAGTCCTCGTCAGATTCTAGCAGTACGGCAGACGGAGCAGGCGGAGACACAGGCACAGGAGACCACCATACAGGAGAGAAGAAGACAGCTTGATATGACACTCCTTGATGGAAGGTTTTTCCTTATTTCTCTCCTCCTTGGGGAGGCAGAGCGCCTGTATTCGATTCTTGAAGTTCTTAGATTGCGACGTGGCAATTGCCAGGCCTCTAAGACGTGGTGCTTGTGTGTGATCGCACGTCCTGTTTCAATATCAAGATTCTTATATAATATATTTTAAATGATATACATGATGTTATTACCGATCTCCTGAAAACAGTCTCATTACCTGACGCCATAACAGTCAGTACCACACCAGTAATTACCACATCTACATGCCACACTCGCTAGACTCTGCGCTACCGCGGCTTGCATCGGTAGCCCTTTGTAAGTAGCGATAAGCCCAGCTTACACTTCTAAGTATATTTATACTAATTCTCGTCCGCCCGTTATGACTTTACGTTGGCAGGAAGGACGCCGATGCAGGATAGCTGGTATTGCCGCACACCGCATGTTCAATCTTGCGCAAAGGCTGAATCACATTTTATCCTTGAAAGCCTATCGGGTGTAACACGAACAGGATCCTAGTAAGCATAACTATAACGGGATACCTATATAAACTTAGTAAATGTGGATTGGGCTGACGCCGTCGCAAAGTCCTGCAGGATCTTTGGCTGACGTGCTAATTTCCAAACCCCGGGGGCTTCGTTGGGAGGTAATATCAACTACCATCCAGTCATAGTAGCCTCTCCATGTGCCACCTACCTGTTTTGTCTGTGCTGTATATAGTAACCTTCCATTTCTGGATTGTTGGTCATGACTTGGGCCCGCAGCTCTCTAGTACGCGTATTTCTAATTGGTTGATCATCAGTTTAAGTATAACTTCATGAATGCAAAGAGTGTGCATCATATGTTCTAGTTTCATACTACTATCAACTCATGAGCTTTACCTCCCAGCCATAGTTCGTAATTCCATAAATCTAAACTATTTAAATTTTTGTATGATATAAACTCAAAAGCACCTTATCTTCAAGATTAAAACACAGTAGAAGGGGTGAGCGTCATATAAATGTCTGACAGGTAGATAGTTGCTGCGCGCCTTTTCTGCCGGACTGGGGGCCACGGTTCCTTACTTACAAGAAGTAGTATTATGGCTTGCATTAGAGCCAATCATTCTGACAAAGACGATATACAATTCTGCCAGCTCGCGTACCACAACAGACCCAGCCTACCTTCTGTATGCAACGCGGAAAGTAGAAGTTCCGCGGTCATCAGAGGCTCAGCATGACGCCAGCAAGGCTACAAGCTGCTCTCATGATGGTATGTTCTAGATATTATTTGTGTCTCGAATTTGAAATAAACAGAGTTTATCAAGTATAAAAGTTGGAGTGTGCCCAGGCATTTATCCAGGAATATCAACCTATCATCAAGAATCTACGCTTCAAAACAAACAACTACCCCCCCCCCCCCAATCATCATGTATTCCAAAGCCATTATCATCTCTGCTGTAGCAGTTTTCGCTAGCACTGTTGCTGCTGTAACCGGAGATATGACTTGGTTTCATCCTGTAAGTTTGCTAACGATAACTTCCATCGGCTCTCTATGTTTCACATTGCCTAGATAACCTCTAGCATAAGCCATTTCTAACATTTTCTGTGTCCATAGGGTCTCGGTGCTTGCGGCGGCACCGATAACGACGGCTCCCCTGTTGTGGCGCTCAACACTGCCGACTATGCCAATGGTGCCCACTGCGGAAAATGGATCACCATCCAGGGCAATGGTCACCAAACTGCCGCACAAGTCGTTGACTTGTGCCCCGGCTGTGGTACGAACGGCATTGATGTCGCTCCGGACATCTTCGACGACATTGCGTCCCTTGATGTGGGACGTATCCAAGTTAACTGGTTTTTCCAGTAGATGGAGATAATTAAGAGGGCACGACTGAGAAAAGGGGTACAGGATAGAAGGCATTAGGCGATATCTAGAAATGGAAGTACTGAGAGATTGGGGTTGATGCTGGAACAGATAGATTCTCCTTTGGTCAAAAAAAATGCAATCCTAAAGCCACTCATTTATACCAGAAGACTTTGTCTTCACATAACATCTTATGAACTATGAGGTACGAGCACTTTACTCATAATTCTGCAAACACCAAGGTATATAATGGATCAAACAAATGAAATTCTATCCTTAATTATACTCATTCCTATATTCGAGGTGCAGTGTTCTGATCCACGTCGCCGACTGCTCTCCCTTCACACGCCGTCGCAATATTAGGGACTTGGTTCGAAAGCCCGTGCCCACTTATCATGGCCAGCCGTACCTACCCTACCTACCTACCTTAGGTACTTACTAACCTACTTAAATTACTCGCGCCTCTGACTTAGGCAGGAGCGGTGCTGCTCCCTAGACCCCACCTACCTACTCAGTCGGAGGCGCTATTACCCTGGACGAGTAACAGCTTCCTTTTGATAGGTCAGAACCTTACGGCCTTTTTCCATCTTGCAACCTTTTTCGACTGTACAACTTGCGTAGCAACGAAGTGACTTGAACGGTTTACAGGCTGCAATAAACAAAAACGCCGAGCCCCTCGAAGTCCGCTGCCTCCACGAGGATCCGGACAGCTCCTCGTGTGAGGGCTGCCAGAAAGGCCATGACACCTGCGAGACTGTAAGTATCTCTGCCGTTGTTTTAGACTTGAATCACTGCTAAGGTATCAGTTGCCTGCCATGATGGCTTTTGATGCAGTTGGACTGCACGATTTGTTGGAGTTAGGGGTCAACTTGTTTGACCCAGAGAGAGAACCACGACGACATCACCAGCGTCGTTGTTTACAATAATAAAGAGGCCAGAACCTAGCAGGCTTCCGCCATGATTTGCCGAGAACTCGCCGGGGCACAATTCCGCCTCCTCAATCAAAAGTTTTAGCCTTATTTATTTAGTTATTTGATCAAATAACTAGCTTACACCAAAAAAGAGAAACAATTAGCTTAATTACACAAGCGTTTTTTTGCGATTAATTAAGGTAAAACAAGTTAAAAAGCTGTTGTTTGGCCTGCTTTGCTTGTGTGCACCGCTGATTAAACGATTTAGATAAGCGCGGTGATCACGATTAAGCGTTATTCGGAGTCACGACTAAGCGTTATTCGGAGACAAGAGAAAAAGTCGGCTACTTGACAGTCGGTTCGCCAAAACTAGCACGTTTCTAATAAATCAAAGCTGCCGACTACTACGCCTTGGAAGGCCAGCTGATGCCTGGCATCATAGAGCAGTAGGACTAGGACGACCACTGGTTGTGGCTGATAGACGAGATTGTGAGCGGAAAACTCAACAAGAGCACAGCGAGGGCTCTAGCCGCAGACGCTGCATTAATGTAATCAATTACCAATGGACTTTTGTAATTTAGACTGACATATGATATTAGCTACGCTAAAGCTCGTATTATTCCTGTAGAGGACCAGATCTTGATCTGAGAGTATCAAGACCTCGCTACCTCGAGACAACACGAGCGGTGAAACGAAACGTGTAAATCTCATACACACCGCACTCTAGAGGCTTAACAAGAATCACAATAGCACTTCTAGAGATTCCTAGCTTCAATTCATTAAAACAGAAGGGATTTATTTAGGAGGACTAGCCTTCGGCTGGTCCCTATGGAGGGTGGGTGGTAGGCTTTTAAAGCCTAACCCAACGCCAAAGGCCCAATAACCCATATAGAGTAGCTAGAGCCCATAGGCACTTAACAAAAGTTAGGTTGGGTTTTTAAATAAAACTTAAAACTTATAAGCGCTTAATTAAAAAAAATAGATTATTTTTAAAAAGTAAAAATAACTAAAATTAAAAAATAAAAATGTTGATATTTATTTTAAAATGTTATTTTTATTTTAATTGTAGTTTTATATAATATTTTTAAATATATTAATATTTATAAATTAAAATTAATTAATAAATAAATTTTAATTTAATATATAAACTATTATAATTATAATATTTAATAAAGTTTTAAAAGTTTAAATAATATAAATATTGTTTAAAAAAAATATTTAAATAAATAACTTAAAATAAAAATTAATACAAAAATTAAAATAGCTTAAATTTTTTATTATATTATAATTTTTAATATAATTTAATTTTAAATTATTTTTTAAAAAAAATTATAATTAATAATTAATATTTCTTACAGTTTAAAATTAATAAATAAAACATTAATAATAAAATTTATATAGCTATTAAAATTTATTTAAAAAAAGTATATTAATTAAATATAAATTTATAAAAAATATAATATTGTTTATAAAAATAATTAATTTAATAATAAACTTAAATAAAAAGTTTTTAAATAATAAAATATATTAATTAAAATATTAATTTAAAAAAAACTTAAATTATTTAATAAAAATAATAAATATATATAAAATAAAATAAAATATATTAATTAAAGTATTAATTAAAAAATTAATTTTTTTTACTATAAGTTTTTTTATTGCAACTAGTTTTTTTGCTACAAAGTTTTTTAGTAATATAAGTTTTTTCGATTTTATAAATTTTTTGTTTTTATAAATATTTGAAATAAATATTTTTAATATAAAACTTGTTAATTTTAATTTTATATTATATATATTATTAATTATTGATATTTGTTATATTTTTATAAATATAATAAAAGTTAATATTGATATAAAAAAAAAAGTTAGCAAATAAACTAAAAATAATTTTTATAATATATAAAACTAGTTATATATTTTTAACTATTAAAATAATATAGCAATTATAAATTATATATAAATTTATAGCTATAATTATATTAATATAATAATTAATATATAAATTAAAACAAATTTACTAATAAAAATTATATATAAAACAAATTTTAAAATATATATTAAAGTTTTAAAAATTGTTTTTTAAATTTAAAAGTTATATATATTTATAATATTATTAATAATTTTATAAATAACTTTAATAAAAAATATAAATAAAATTACTAAATTATTTATAAATGCTTTTTATTAATAATATATAAAATAAAAAATTTTATTTAAAATAATAATTAAATTATATTAATTTTTATATTAATTAAAAAAAAATATTAACAATTAAATTTAACAAAAATTTAAAATATTTTTGTTTATATAATTTATAAATATTAATATATTTTTTTAATAATAAAAAAAGCATTAAAATTATAATTAATAAATTTAATAAATTTATTTAAAAAAGTTTTATTAATAGTAAATAATTTTACAGCTTTTACAGCTTTAGCAGCTTTAGCTATTTTAGCAGCTTTAGCTAATATATAAAAACAGAGTTTGCTGTTATAACTTTAAATACAAGCAGTACTAAAACAGCTATAACTACAACTATAACTACAGCTATAACTACAGCTATAACTACAACTATAAAAAATAATAGTTTTATATATAAAAAAAAAAAAAACTTTTATAACATTAATAAAAAAATTAATAAAAAACAAATTATTAATTTAATATAATAAATTAATATATAAATTAATATAATAAAAATATATAATAAATTTTAATATTAAAAAAGTTAATAACAATAAATTTTTTAATTATTTAATTAAAAAGATTAATATATAAATTAATATAATAAAAATAAATAATAAATTTTAATATTAAAAAAGTTAATAATAATAAGTTTTTTAATTATTTAATTAAAAAAATTAATATATAAATTAATATAAAAAAAATAAATAATTAACTATAATATTAAATAAACTATTAATAAAAAGTTATTTAAATATTATAATAAAAATAAAATAAATATTAAAATAGCTAAAAATTAATTAATATAATAGTTATAACAAAAATTTTATAAAAAAAACATATTAAATATATAAAAAAAAAACAAATATAAAACTAAAATTTAAAAATATAATTAATTTAAAAAGTAATTAATAAACTAATATATTAAAAATAAATATAAAATTTGAACAAAATAAACAAAATTAACTATAAAAGTATAAAATAAATAATTTATATGTTATTTTTTTTTTTTTTAAAAATTTATAAAATTTTTTAAAAAAAAAATATAAATATAAAAATAAAACAAAAGCTATAAAAAAAAAAAAAAAACTTATTTTTTTTTTAAAAAAATATAAATTTATATTAAATAATTAAATAATAAAAAAAATTTATTAATAAAATTAAATATATAAAAATAATAATATATAAATAAAATAAAATAATTAAAAATAAAATTAATAAATTTTTTAAAATTTAAAATTTTTTATATAATTTAATTTAATAATTAATAAAAGTAAAAAATAAAAATTATATTTATTATTTAATAATTATTAAATATTTATTATAATTATAATATTAGTAGAATTTTTTATATATATATATATAAAAAGATTTGGAGTAATCTATAAAGTTTAAGGTTTGTTTTTAAGTTTTAAAATTTTATATTAATTTATATATATATTTTATAAAAAAAAGTACAATTAAAAAAGTTATATATAAGTTATTTATATATATATATATATAAAACTTATAAGTTTTATAAATTTTAGTAAATCTTTGTATTTTTTATTTATTTAGTTATTTAATAAAAGTTCTAGTTTAAGTTTTAATTATATATATTTAATATATATATATAAGTTTTATTAAGTTATTAGTTTAATATTAGAAATTTTTTTTTTTATATAATAACTTTAGTTTTAATATTAACTAATTTTTTGTTATTTTTTTTATTATTTAATTAATTTATATATGTTTTTATTTATATAATTAGTTTATTTATATTAACTAGTTTTTTTAATACTTAATTAAATGCTTTTTTTATATAAACATTTATTGAATTATTTTTATTATTAATTTAATATATTTTTATAATTTTATAATTTTTGTATATTTTTTAAAGTAATATAATATTAATTATAAGTTGTTTTTTTTATATAATTTTTAATTTAATTAAATATTTGTATAAAAATTTAAAATTAATATATATAATTAATAATATAGTTAATAATTTTATTATATAAATAATTTTTTAAAAAGTTGTATTAAGTATAATAATATAATTAAATCTATTAATTATATTATATAGTTTATTTGTTAATATATTATATATAACTTATTTATATTTAATTAAATTTTAGTAAATAATATTGTTTTTAATTATAAAAGTGTTTTTTATATAACTTTTATTAATTAATATAATTATAAATCTAATTTAAAAATTTAAATTTTTGTTATTTGTAAATATTTTGTTAATAAAAATAAAAATCTTTATATAATTAAAATTTAAAAAAATATAATATAATTTTTATTATATATTGTTAATTTATTATTATATTTATATATTTAATATTTTAATATTGTTTTTTAATAGTTTTTAAATTTATATAATAATTAATAAATTATATAATATTTTTAGTTAATATATTAATATAATATATATTTTTTAAGTTTATTAAATAATATATTATTAAAAATAATTTTTTATATAAAAGTTAATAATATATAGTTGTTTAGTTTATTTTTATTAAATAAAAAAAAAATTCTATTTGTTTATTTAAATTTTGCTTTTATTAAATTTAACGAAATATTTAAATATTAATTTTGCTTTTAATTTTGTATAAAATAATAGCTTAGTTTTTTTTTTATATAAAAACTTTTTAAATATAATATTAAAAATATTATTTGTTTAAAGTTTTGTAATTATAAATTTGTTGAGTTTTTTTTTAATATATAATAAATATAAATTATATATAAATATTTTTATATTTAATTTTTAATAGTAATATTTATAATAAGTTTTATACTAATATAATTTTAATTTAGTTAATTTATATAATAATTATATAATTTAAAATATAATATTTATTAAATATTTGTTTTTTAATTTTTTTAATAAATAAATATAAATTTTTTAGTTTAATTTATTATATAATTGTATATATATTTAAAAAATGTTTTATAGCTTTATATATATATTATAGTTTTAAATTAACAATAGTTTTAAAGCTATAATAAACTGTTAATTTATATATTAAATTGTTAATATTTATATAAAAATTCAAACTTTGTTATTATTTTTATAATTTTATATAACTAATTTAAATTTTTTGTATAATTTAGTTATTTTATTTTTAATTTTTTATAAAAGCTTAGTTTAAAAAATTTTTATTTAATTATATTAGTTCAAATTATATTATATAAATTAAAATATATTTTAAATTATTAATATATTTATTTTAATTATATTTAATTATTTAAAAAGTGCATTAAATGTAATAATTATACTATTTTGTTTTAGTTATATAACTAAAATATAATTATTAACTTTTTTTAGTATAAAGTATTAATTGCTAATAAATATAAATAACTTTTTTAGTTTGTTTTTATATTAAAGTTGTAGCTATTTAACAGTTTAAAAAAAGTTGTACAAAAAGTTATTTTTTTTGTATAATAAATTAAATATAACTTTTTATTAATAATATAATTTAATTTATATATAATAGAATTTAATTAGTTTATTTATTATATTAATTATAATATTATAATTTTTAATTATAAAAATTTTATATAATTTTGTTTAGTTTTTTTATTTTTTTTATATTATAATTTTACTTTGAAAAAATAAAAAAAGTATTTTATATAATAATACTAGTTTGTTTTTAGTTTATATAACTTAGTTAATATTAATTTTTATATAAATATTTTTTAATATTTTTATAGCTTTTTGTATAACTTTTATTTTTTAAATAATTTTTAGCAAAAAAAGTAAATTGCTATTAATTTTAAAATAAGCTTTAAAAATTAATAAAATAAATATAAAACTATTTAATTCAGTTATATTATTTAAAGCTTTTATAGCTATTTGTAATATTGTTTTTTTGTTTATATAATAGCTGATTTTTTTATATAAAATATCGAATATATAATAAAATAATATATATATTTATTTAATTTTTTTAATAGCTTAATATGCTTTAATAAATATTTTTTTATATAAAATTTTAATTAGTTATATATTATTATAAAATTTTTTAAACAAAAAATTTATACTAAGATTGTATATAATATAATTAAATAGTTTTTAATATATTAAAATTTAATATTAATATAATATATTTTAAATATTATATATATTTAAAAACTTTAAAAATTTAACTGTTTAAAATAAAATATTTATATTAATTATATATAAAATTAATTATTTGTTAATTTATATAATATTAATAACTATTTTATAATTAAAATTACATTTATTTTTTAATAAAAACTTAAATCTTTTTAAAGCTTAATTATATAATTAATAATAGTAATAAAACTTTTTAATTTTTTAAAATATTAAAATATTAATATTATTATATTTAGCTTTTTATAATAATTTTATAAATTTTTTTATATAAAAGTATTTAAATCAACAATATAACTTTTAAAATTTTTATTTTATAAAATAACTTATAACTTTTAATTAGTTAATATTAAAAAACAAATATTTTTATTTTTATATAATTAATACTGTTATATTATTTTATTATATAATTATATTTTATATATTGTTAAAATAAACATATAGTTAATTTATATTTTATAACAATAATAAAAACAAAATTAATATATTTAAAATATAAAATTTAATTAATTTAATTAATATTAAAATTATTATAATATTTATAGTTTTAAAGCTTTTAATATTACTAAATTAAATTGTTATATTATTTAAAGTTTAATTTATTTGTATAAAAAAATTCTTTTATATAAAAATTTTAATTTAAATTTTTTTAATAGTTAAAACTTTAGTTATATTAATATTTTATAAAATATTTTAATACTTTATATTATATTAATTGTTTAAATAAAAATTGTTTAATATTAATATTTAGTTTTAAATATATATATTTTTTTTTATTATATAATAAAAATATATTAAATTTATTAAAAATTAAATTGTTTTATTTTTAGTTTTAAAATTTAAATTATTATTAAATTTATTGTTATATAAAAAGTTTTTATTATTTTTATAGTTTAATATAAATATATTATACTTTTTATATAATAAAGCTTTTTGTTTTAAAGTATTATATATAATAAAATATTGTTTTTTTGTTTTTGATTTTTTTTGTTAGCTGTAGTTAATAGATTAACAACTAAGTTTTTTATAAATAAAGTATTTTTTATTATTTCTATTATTTTTATTGTATAATTGCTGTAATTTTTAACGAAAATTTTTTTTAAAGCTATAATTATATAATTGTTTTAAATATTTAATATTATATCGTTTATTAACAAAATAAACATTTGTTATATAATAATAGTTTATTTTTTGATTAAAAAAAACTTGTAATATTATTTATAAGTTAAAAAACAAAGTTTTATATATAAATTTTTAATTAATTAAAACAAGTTTAAATTTAAATATATTAAAATATATTTATATAACTGTTATATAAAATAATATTTTTTTATAATAATTAAGTTTTAAAATATATTATATAAATTAAAACTTGTTAATTATAATTTTTAATATTTTAAGTATTATTTTTATTAAATTATTTTGTTTTATTTATATAAAAATAATAATAGTTTAATTAATTTAATATTAACTATAATTAATTATTATATTAAAATAATTGTTAAATATTATATAAATTTTGTTTTATTTATATTTTAAACTAATATAGTTAAAATAGTACTGTTTAGTTTTTTTTTTTAGTATAAAAAAAAATATTATATAGTACTATTTTTTAGTAATTTTAAATTAACAATATATTAAAATAAAAATTCAAACTTTGTTATATAATATATTATATAGCTTATTGCTATAATTTTAATTAAATCGTTATATTTTAGTAAATATAATAAATTAAACTGTTTTAATTAAACTATTATAAATAATCCAAGTAAAAAAAAGTTTATATAATCGATTTTCATATATTAATAAAAGCACAAAATATATAATAAAAATCTTAGAAATAAATATAAATTTTTAAGTTTTTATTTATACAAAAAAACTAAATATTTAATTATTTATACTAAATACTATATAATATACTAATGTTACTAGTTTTAATATAGCTAGTTATAATATTAAAAAATCTGTTTATATAACAAAAAGTTTTAATATATTTGCTAATATAAATATTAAAACTATTTATATAAATATATTGTTATTTGAGTTTTTATTATTTTTGTTTATATACTTTTTAATAATATATAAAAGTTTATTTTTAAGCAATTTTTTATATACTTTAATATTTTTGTTATTTTTAATAATAGTAATAAATTTTTTTTAAAATATACAACTAATATTTATTAATATTAGTTTTATTTAATTATTAAAATTTATTACAAACATTTATATAAACTATTTGCTTTTGATTTTTAATTGTATATAGTTTTACAAACATTTTATAAAATATATTATTAATTGTAAAAATTTAGCAAATTAGTTAAAATTAATAGTTATATTTTAATATTTAAAATTAGTTTGTTTTTTTTAAATTTTTATTTAAATATTACTACTTTTAGCTATATTTTTGTATATAAATTTATTTTTATTATATAAAGCTATTAATTTATTGTTTTAAACTTATTTAATTGCTGCAGCTATAGCTGCTATAATTACTTTTGTTATAAATATTAACATAGTTGTAAAAAGTAATAAAATAAAAAAAATAAAATAAATAAAATAGTTAAAAAAATAAATATATAAAATAATTCATAGTTTTGTTAATTTTTGTACAAAAATAACTAAACTATTGTATAAAACTAATTTTAACTTTGCAATAGTTAAGTTTTTTTTGTTCAACAGTTAATTCAATACATTTTTAGCTAATCGATGCAAATAGTAGTTCATTTCTTGTACAAAAAAAAAAAGAATAAAGCACAGAAGCTACTTTTAACAGTAGCTAGTCTCCGCTTTTTTACTTTGCTAATCTGTGATTGTGTTCTTACATACAACTAGGACTTGTCAAGTCATTAGTTCAACATATAATATATTTAAAATATAATATATATTATTTAATAGTTTTAAAAGTTAGTTATAACTATATTTATAATTATAGTATTTATAAAAATTAAAACTAATAAAATATAATAACTATTAAATTTAATTTTAAAAAATTATATATATAAAAATATATTAAAAAAAATTATAAATAATAATATATATATTAATAATATTATTAAAACTTTATAAACTTATTAATAATATAAAATTAATATAAAATTAAAAAGTTATAAAATATATATTAATTTAAATAATAAAATTTAGTTTAATATTATTTTTATATAATTATAATTTTATATTTTAATATATTATAAATATATAAAATAGTTTAAATTAAAGTTTTAATATTTTTATATTAATAAAATATATTTATTAATTTATTTATATTTAAATAATAAATTAAATAATTTTTATTTTTTTTTATATTAAATTATTATTATAATA
Source organism: Nemania diffusa (assembly GCA_038501195.1). NCBI lineage: Eukaryota > Fungi > Ascomycota > Sordariomycetes > Xylariales > Xylariaceae > Nemania > Nemania diffusa. Next base: position 6,333,548 of record JBBPUQ010000001.1, read on the forward strand.
ATTTTTATTTTATATTATATATTTAATATATATATAATAAATTAAATTAATAAAATAATATATAATAGTTTTTTATTTAATATAGCTAATATAATAAAAAAAAGTTAAATTATTAATTAAATAATATATAGTTAATAAATTTTATTAATAAAATTTTATTTATAGTATATTTATTTATATTTTTTGTTTAATATTTTTTAGTAATTAAAAATTTAACTATATTATTATAACTTTTTTAGTATATATTATACAATAGTTGCTATTTAATTAAAAATTAAAAATATTATTTATTAAAATAATAGCAAACTTATAAGCAAATATTTTTATAAAATATGTTTTAACTATTTTTTATAATATATTTATAGCAGTATTAGCAATTTAAAAAGTTAAATTATTATATAAAATAAATTTATATATTATTTATTAAAACAGCTGTTTAAAAATTAATAAATCGAACTATTTTTAATATTATTAAATTTTATATAATATAATAGTTATAATATATTAACAATATATTAATTAATATTTTAATTAAAATTTTTATTATTAAACTTTTAAGTTTATTTTTTTATTAATTAATAATATAGCAACTAGTTTTTTAATTAAAAATATTAATAAAATAAAATAAAATTTTTTTGTTATTTTTATAGCTAAATTTTTATAAAAAAATAAAAATAACTGTTTTTTTATTTTTATTAAATAAAATAATAATTTTAAAAAAAAACTATTATTTATTACTATAATTAAAAATATAAAATTTATATATTTATTATAAATTTTATTAAAAAAGCAATAAAAAGTTTTTTAAATTTTTTGAAATAAATTATTTATATTAATTATAAAATTAAATATATTGTTTTTTTAGTTAAATAATAATTTTAAAAAATATATTAAATCAAATAAAAAAAAAAAAAAAAAAATATAATAAAAATAAAATATTAAACAAAAATAAAAAAAAAAAAAATTTAGTTTAAAATTAAAATGTTATATATTTATATTAAAAAAAAACTTTTTAGTAAAATTATATTTTTTTTTAATTAATATATTTTAAAAAATATAACAATAATTGTTGGTAGAATTTTTTGTATATATATATACAAGAAGATTTGGAGTAATCTATGGGATTTGGGGTCTGTTTTTAAGTCCTAAGGTTTTGTATTGATTTGTATATATATTTTACAAAAGGAAATATGACTAAAAGGGTTATATGTAGGTTATTTATATATATATGTATATGGGATCTGTAGGTTCTGTAAATCCCAGTAGGTTTTTATATTTTTTATCTATTTGGTTATTAGATAAGAATTCTGATTTAAATTCTGGTTATATATACTAAGTATATATGTATAAATTTTATTAAATTATTGGTTTAATATTAAAGATTTTTTTTTTTATGCAGTAACTTTAGTTTTAATATTAACTAATTCTCTGTTATTTTTTTTGCTGTTTAATTGATTTATATATACTTTTACTTATATAACTAGCTTATTTGTATTAACTAGTTTTTTTAATGTTTGATTAAATGCTTTTTTTATATAAATATCTGTTAAGTTATTTTTACTATTGATTTAATATATCTTTATAATTTTACGATTTTTGTATATTTTTTAAAATAACATAATATCGATTATAAGTTATTTTTTTTACATAGTTTTCAATTTGATTAAATATTTATATAAAAACTTGAAATCGATATATATAACTAATAATATAATTGGTAATTCTATTATATAAATGATTTTTTAAAAAGTTGTACCAAGTGTAATAATATAATTAAATCTATTAATTATATTATATAACTTATTTGCTAATATATTATATATGATTTATTTACATTTAATTAAATTTTAATAAATAATATTACTTTTGATTATAAAAGTATTTTTTATATAGTTTTTATTAGCTAATATAATTATAAATTTAATTTAAGAATTTAAATCTTTATTATTTGCAAATATTTTGTTAATAAAAATAAAAATTTTCATATAACTAAGATTTAAAAATATATAGTATAGTTTTTACTATATATTATTGATTTATTATTATATTTATATATTTAATGTTTTAACGTTATTTTTTAATAGTTTTTAAACTTATATAGCAATCGATAAGTTATATAATATTTTTAGTTGGCATATTGACGTGATATATGTGCTTTAAGCTTATTAAACAATATATTACTAAAGATAATTTTTTATACAAAAATCAATAATATACAGTTATTTAATTTATTTTTATTAAATAAAAAGAAAATTTTATTTATTTATTTAAATTTTGCTTTTATTAAATTTAACAAAGTATTTAAGCATTAATTTTACTTTTGGTTTTATACAAAATGATAGCTTGGTTTTTTTTTTATATAAAAACTTCTTAAATATAATATTGAAAGTATTGTTTATTTAAAATCTTATAATCGCAAATTTATCGGGTTTTTTTTCAGTATATAATAAATATAAGTTATATATAAATATTTTTATATTTAATTTTTAATAGTAATATTTATAGTAAGTTTTATACTAGTATAATTTTGACTTAGCTAATTTATATAATAATTATATAATTTAAAACATAATGCTTGTTAAATATTTGTTTTTTAGTTTTTTCAGTAAATATATATAAATTTTTCGGTTTAATTTGTTATATAACTGTATATATATTTAAAAGATATTTTGTAGCTTTATATATATATTATAGTTTTAAATTAGCAATAGTTTTAAAGCTATAATAAATTATTAATTTATATACTAGATTATCGGTACTTATATAAAAATTTAAACTTTGTTGTTGTTTTTATAACTTTGTATAATTAATTTAGATTTTTTATATAGCTTGGTTGTTTTATTTTTGATTTTTTATACAAGCTTAATTTAGAAAATTTTCATTTGATTATATTGGTTTAAGTTATATTATATAAACTAAAATATACCTTGAGTTATTAATACATTTATTTTAACTATATTTAATTATTTAAAAGATATGTTAGATGTAATAATTATATTATTCTGTTTTAATTATATAGCTAAAGTGTAATTATTGACTTTTTTTAGTGTAAAGTATTAATCGCTAGTAGATATAAATGACTTTTTTGGTTTGCTTTTACGTTAAAATTATAGCTGTTTAATAACTTAAAAAAAGTTGTACAAAAGGTTATTTTTTTTATATAATAGATTAAACATAGCTTTTTGTTAGTAGTATAGCTTGATTTATATATAATAGAACTTAGCTGGTTTATTTATTATATCGACTATAATGTTATAATTTTTGATCGTAAAAATTTTGTATAGTTTTATTTAACTTTTGCATTTTTTTTATATTATAACTTTACTTTGAAAAAATAAAGAAAATATTTTATACAATAATGCTAGTCCATTTTTAGTTTGTATAACTTAGTTAATATTAACTTTTATATAAATACTTTTTAATATTTTTATAGCTTTTTATATAGCTTTTGCTTTTTAAATAATTTCCAGCAAAAAAAATAAGTCGCTATTAATTCTAAAGTAAGCTTTAAAAACTAATAAAGTAAATATAAAACCATTTGGTTTAGCTATATTATTTAAAACTTTTATAACTATTTATAATATTATTTTTTCGTTTATATAATAATCAATTTTTTTATACAAAATATCAAACATATAACAAAATAATATATATACTCGTTTAACTTTTCCGACAGCTTAATATACTTTAATAGGTATTTTTTTATATAAAGCTTTAACTAGTTATATATTATTGCGAAATTTTTTAAATAAAAAATTTATATTAAAATTATATACAATGTAATTAAATGGCCTTTAATATACCAAAATTTAACATTAATATAATATATTTTAAATATTATATATATTTAAAAATTTCAGAAATTTAGCTGCTTAAAACAAAATATTTATATCGATTATATATAAAGTCGGTTGTTTGTTAATTTATACAACATTAATAATAATTTCGTAATTAAAATTACATTTGTTTTTTAATAAAAACTTAAATTTTTTTAAAGCTTGGTTATATAATTAATAATAGTAGTAAAACTTTTTAATTTTTCAAAATACTAAAATATTAATATTATCATATTTAGTTTTTTGCAGTAATTTTATAAGTTTTTCCATATAAAAATATTTAAATCGACAATATAATTTTCGGAATTTTTATTCTATAAAATAATCTATAGTTTCTAATTAGCTAATGTTAAAAAATAAATATTTTTATTTTTATATAATTGATACTATTATATTATTTTATTATACGATTACATTTTATACATTGTTGAAATAAGCATATAATCAATTTATATTTTGCAACAACAGTAAAAACAAAGTTAATATATTTAAAATATAGAATTTTATTGGTTTAATTAATATTAAAATAATTATAATATTTATAGTTTTAAAACTTTTAATATTATTAAATTAAATTGCTATATTGTTTAAAGTTTAGTTTATTTATATAAAAAGGTTTTTTTATATAAAAGCTTTAGCTTGGGCTTTTTTAATAATTAAAACTTTAATTGCGCTAATATTTTATAAAATATTTTAATATTTTATATTATATTAATTATTTAAATAAAAATTGTTTAATGTTAATGTTTAATCTTAAATATATATGTTTTTTTTTATTATATAATAAAAATATATTAAATCTATTAAAAATTAAACTATTTTATTTTCGGTTTTAAAATTTAAGTTATTATTAAATTTATTGTTGTATAAAAAATTTTTATCACTTTTATAGTCTAGTATAAATATATTATATTTTTTATATAATAGAGCTTTTTACTTTAAAGTATTATATATAACAAAATATTGCTTTTTTGTTTTCGATTTTTTTTATTAGCTGTAATTAATAAACTAATAACTAGGTTTTTTGTAAATAAAGCATTTTTTGTTATTTTTATTATTTTTATTATATAATTGTTGTAATTTTTAGCGAAAGTTTTTTTTAAAGCTATAATTATACGATTGTTTTAAATATTTAATATTATATTGTTTATTAACAAAATAAACATTTGTTATATAATAGTAGTTTACTTTTTAATTAAAAAAAACCTACAGCGTTATTTATAAGTTAGAAAATAAAGTTTTATATATAAGTTTTTAATTAATTAAAGCAGATTCAAGCTTAAATATACTAAAGTATATTTATATAACTGTTATATAAAATAGTATTTTTTTATAATAGTTAGATCTTAAAATATATTATATAAATTAGAGTTTATTAATTATAGTTTTTAATATTTTAAATATTATTTTCGTTAAGTTATTTTATTTTATTTATATAAAAATAGTAATAGTTTAATCGATTTAATACTAACTATGGTTAATTGTTATATTAAAGTAATTATTAAATATTATATAAATTTTATTTTATTTATATATTGAATCAATATAATTGAAATAATATTATTTGGCTTTTTTTTTTAATACAAAAGAAAATATTGTATAATATTATCTTTTAGTAATTTTAAGTCGACGATATATCGAAATAAAAATTTAAGCTTTATTATACAATATATTATATAACTTACTGCTATAGTTTCAATCAAATCGCTATATTTTAATAAATGTAATAAATTAGGCTGTTTTAATTGGACTATTGTAAATAATCTAAGTAAAAGAAAGTTTATATAACTGATTTTTGTATGTAAGTAAAAGTGCAAAATATACAGTAGGAATTTTGAAAGTAGGTATAAATTTTTGAGTTTTTATTTATATAAAAGGACTAGATATTTGATTATTTATACTAAGTACTATATAGCGTGCTAGTGTCGCTAGTTTTGGTATAGTCGGTTATAGTACTAAAAGATCTGTTTATACAATAAAAAGTTTTAATATGCTTGCTAGTATAAATACTAAAGCTAATATTATTTATATAAACATATTATCGTTTGATTTATAATTATTTTTATTTTTATATTTTTTAAAAATATAAATAAATTTGTTATTATATATTGTACTATATAGTCAGATATTTAAGTTATATTTGACTATAATATCAAATTTTTATTTAAATATACAATTTATATTTATAAATATAAATCTTGTTTATTTATTAAAATTTATTGCAAATGTTTATATAAATTGTTTGCTTTCGATTTTTAGTTATATATAGTTATATAAATATCATATAAAATATATTGTCAATTTTATAAGTTCTAAAAAAGTATTAAAATTAATAGTTATATTTTAATATTTTAGATCTATTTTTTTTTTTTAAATTTTTATTTAAATACTGCTATTTTCGGCTATATTTTTATATATAAAATTATTTTTATTATATAAAGCTGTTAAATTGTCGTTTTAAACTTGTTTAGCTGCTGTAGCTACTGCTGCTGCTGCTACTTTTATCGTCGATGTTGATATAATTGTAAAAAGTAAAAAAGTAGAGGTTATAAAATAAATAAAGTAGTTGAAAAAGTAAATATATAAAATGGCTTATAGTTTTATTGATTTTTATATAAGAGTTAATCAAATTATTGTAAAAAAAACTTTAATTTTTTAATAATTAAGCTTTATTTATTTAATAGTTAATTTAATATATTTTTAGCTAATCGATAAAAATAGTAATTTATTTTTTATATAAAAAGAAAAAAGATATAGCATAAAGATTATTTTTGATAATAACTAGTTTTTGCTTTTTTATTTTGCTAATTTGTAATTGTATTCTGCAATTATTAATTAATATTAGTAGAACTTTTTATATGTATATATATAAAAAAATTTAAAGTAATCTGTAAGGTTTAAGGTTTGTTTCTAAGTTTTAAGGTTTTGTATTGATTTATATGTATATTTTATAAAAAGAAGTATGACCAGAAGGGTTGTATATAGGTTATTTATATGTGTGTGTGTGTAAAACCTGTGGGTCCTGTGGATTCCAGTGGGTCTCTGTATTTTTTATCTATTTGGTTACCAGATAAGGGTCCTGGTCCAAGTCTTGGTCATATATATTAAGTGTGTATGTATAGGTCCTGTTAAATCATTGGTTCAACAATAATTAATATAATTTTTAACTTTTTATTTTTAAATTAAAATTTATAATAAAAAAAAAAATTTTTTATTAATAATATTAAAAAATAAAGTTTTATTTATTTAATAAAAACTTAAAGCTTTTATTATTAATATAAAATTTAATTTATTTTTTACTTTTTTTATAGTTTTTTTTTTATTTGTTATTTATAATTGTTTAAATATTTATAGCAATTTTTTAATTAATATATAAATAATTAATAATATTAGTTTTATTTAATTTTTAATATTATATTTAATTTGATTTTTTTTTATTAAATAAATATTGTTTTTAATATTTTATAAAATTAATTTGTTTTTTATATTATTAACAACTTTTTATATTTTATAATTATTATTATTTTTAATAAATTAATTACTTTAAATAAAAAAGCTATTTTATTATATATATAATATAAAATATAACAAGTTATTTTAAAAATAGTTTATTATTATTAACTAATATAAAAAGTTTATAACATTAAAAATTAATATTTATAAAATAATAAAAATATAAAATTTATTATAATGTTATAAAAATATTTAAAAATATTAAAATTAAATAGTAAAAATTACTATAAAAATTTTAAAAATAATTTATAAATGTTATATAAAATAATTAATTTATTTTGTTTTTTTTTAAAAAAATTAAAACAAATATAATAATATAATATAATAAAAATAAATTATATAAATTATATAAACAAAGCTAAAAAAATAACTTAAAAATATTAAATTAAATAATATTATATTTTTGTTTTATTATAATTTATATATTAATTTTTTATAAACTATTATAATTATTTTATTTAATTATTAATTATAAATTTATATTTAAATTAAAACTAATTTATTATTTAATTTAATAATTAGTTTTTATTTTGCTGCTTTTTTTAATTATATTATTTTTAATTTTAACATTTTTTTTTTATAACATTTAAAAAACAATATATATAATATATTAATTTTATTATAAAAAACTAGCTAAAAATATAATTAAATAAATTTAAAATTAATATTATTATAAATATATAAATATATTTTAGTTTAAAATATATTTATTAAAATATAATTATTTATTATATTAATAAAAACTAAAAATAATAACATTTTTTAATTAATATATAAAATATTAAATTTAAAAATATAAAATTTAATTTTTTTTTATTTTATAAAACTTTTAAAAATATTAATTTTTATATATTAATATAAATAATAATAACTAATAATAAATTAAGTTTTAAACTTTAATATATTTAATAAGTTTTAAAATATAACAATTAATTTAAAACAATTGTTTATTTATTATATTTTTTTTATATTATATAACTTATTTTTAAAACATTATTTAAATTGTTAAATATTAAATATATTATTAAAAATATAAACATTACTAAAAAAAAAATAAATAATATATAAAAAAAAAATATATTATTATATTAATTAAATTTAATTATTTATATAATAAATATAATATAGTTTTATTTTATATTTAAAATATATTAATTAATATATTTATTAATTATAAATTTATTAATTAATTATTTATATTAATATAAATATAAAAAAACAAAAATATTTTTGCTTTTTTTAATAATATTTAATTATTTATAGTGTTATATTTTTTTTTAATTTTTTTAATTTTATTTAAAATATAAAAATTAAATAAAATTTAACTTTTATTATATTTATTAAAACAATTATATTATAATATATAATTAAAACTTATATTAATAAAAATTATTTATTAATAATTAAGTTTATTTTTATTTATAATATTTAATTATATATTAATTATATAATAAAAATTAAATTAATATTTTTTTAATTTATAAATAAGTTTAAATTATTTAATAAAAACTAAATTAGTTATATTTTTAATAATTTATAATTTATTTTTAAATATTTTAGTTATTATAAAAATTAAATTAAATAAAAACTATTAAATAATATTTAGTTTTTTAACAAAAATAATTTAAAATTATTATTAAAAAACTTTAAAACTAATAAAAAAAAAATTAATAAATATATAATTAAAACTTTTAAAAATAATTATAATTTTTTAATTTTTGTTTTATTTTTTTATTTTTTATTTAGTAATTTTTTAATAACTTTTAATATTTTTTTTAAAAAATAACAAAAATATTTTAAATAAACTAAATTAAATAAACAATATAAAATTAACATTATTATTTATTTAAAATAAATATATTAAAATTATTAATAAAAATATAACTGTTATATTTATATTATAGCTATATAAACTGTTAATATTAATAAATTTATAATTATAATATAATTAAATTTTAATAAAGTAATAATATTATTTTTATTATTTTATTTTATATTATATTAATAAAAAAAATAAAAAGTTTTATTTAGTTAATAATTTAATAAATTTTATAAATATATTATTAATATATATTTAAAACTATATAATTATTTATAGTTTTTTTATTTTATATAATAATACTAATTTATTTTTAAACTATAATAATAACTAAAATATTTTTATATTTTAAATTATAATTAAAAATTAATAGTTAAAACTAGTTGTTTTAGTTTAAAATATATTATATATTTAAATAAAAACTATTATTTTAAAAAAAATTTAAAGCTAGTTTTGTTTAATTTATTAGTTTAATTATTTTTATATTTTTTTAAAACTGTTTTAATTTATATTTATAATTTCTGTTTTTTTATAAATTAATATTATAAAAAATAATAATATATTATATAATAATAAAAAAACTAATAAATAATTAAAACATTATTTAAATATTATATAAAAAATATTTTAATTATTTAATTTATTTTTAACTAATATTTTTTATTAATAAATATTTAATATTTTAGTAAAACTAATATAAAAAAATAATAAATTAAAATTTGTTTTTAAAAATATTGCTAAAAATAGTATTAAAATTAAAAAATTTAAAAAATTAAATATATTATATATATTAAAACAAGCAAAAAAAATAAAGCATATAAAAAATAATACTGTTATAACATAAAAAAATAATTGCAAAAAAAAGCAAAAAAAGCAAAACTAAATATAGTTAACTAATAACTAGTTTTAACAAAAAACAATTTATATTATATTAAAACATTAAATTATTTAGTTTTTATAATTTTATAATTTTTAATATATTATTAAAAATATTTTTAAACTAATTATATATTAATTATATATTAATTATATATTAATTTTATATTAAAAATATATAAATAAAATTTTAATTTATATTTTAATTATATATAAACTATATTTTAATTATATATTATTAATAATAAACAAAAATATATAATAAAAAAACTAATAAAATAAATTTAATAAATTTAATAAATATAATAATATAATTTATAACTAATTATTTTTAATATAAATTTATTAAAATAATAAATTTTAATTTATATTTTATTTATAATATATATAAATATTATAAAAATATAATTTTATTTTATATATAATAATTTAAATATAAATAAATATTTTAAAACTATATTTTTTATTTATTATTTTAAAAATAATATTTTTTAAAACTTTTTAATAATATAAATTAATAATTTTATTTTATATAATAATTTATATTTATTACTTTAAAATAATTAAAATATTAATATTTATATATTTTATTAAATATTTATATATATAAAATATTATATTTAATTTATTATTTATTTATAAATTAATATATTTTAATAATAATAATTTAATATTTTTTAATTTTTTATTTTATTATATATAATTATTTTATATTTTAAATAATTAAATTTTTTTTTTAGTTTTTTTAATTAAAAAATTATAAATATTTTTATATTTATTTAATTTATAACTTTTATTTTATTATTTATTTATTTTTTAATTTATATATATATATATATTAATATTATATTTATTATTTATAATAAATTATTAAAATTAAAAATTTGTTTTTATTATTTTTTTATTAATATTGTTTTTATATTAATTTAATATTAATTTTATATAATAATTATTAAATAATTTAATAAAAAATATATTATATTTATTATTAAAATTAATAATAAGTTTTTATTTTAATAATTTTTTATTATTATAATTTTTATTAATTTTAATTAATAAATATTTAATATAAAAATATTAATTTATTTAAATTTTTTATTAAAAAAAAATTTTTTTTTAATTAAATAAATAGTATATTATATAATTAATAAAAAAAATTTTAGTTTTATATTAATTTTTTTTTATTGCACTTTTTTTTTTTTTTTTTTTTTATTTATTTAATTTTTAATTAATTACAAACTTTTAAAAATTTAGCTGTATTTTTTTTTTTAAAAATAATTTTTAATATTTTATTTAATTTTAATATATATATTTATTTATTTATATTAATTTTTATTTTAATTAATTATTTAAATATTTAATAAATATTTTATAAATAATTTTAAAAACTTTTAACTTTTTAAATACTGCAAAAATAAAACTTAATTATTTATAAATTTTTATATTATAAAAGTTTATATATATATTACTAATTTATTTTTTTTATAACATATTTATAAAAATATTATTATTATATTAAAATATTAAATTTATTAAAAATAATTAATTTAATTTAAAAATTATTTTAATATATATTATAAAAAAAAAAATTAAATTTATATTTTAATTATATTAAAAATTAATAATAGCTAATATATTTTTTGTTTTAATTTTTATATTAATTTTTGTTTTAATTTTTTAACTATATTTATAACAAATATTTTAAATAAATTATTACTATTTATAATTTTGTTTTTTTTTAAATTTAATATAAAATAGTTAATTTTTTTTTTATTAAAATTAATTTTAATAAAAAAAAAAAAAATTTTTATAACAATTTTAATAAATATAATTTAAATTATTATTATTATTTTATTAAAAATTTTAAAGTTAAAAATATTTATTTTTAAAATTTTTAAAAATATTTATAAAATTTTATATATAATATTATTTTTATTTTAATTTATTTTAAATATTTATTTTTATTAATTAAAAAATAAAAATTTATTTATAATAAAATTTATAAAATATATATAATTTAATTAAAACATAAATTAATATATAACTAATTATTATATAAATTATTTAATTTAAATAGCTTTAGTTTTTTATTTTTAGTTTATATTATATTTATTAAAAAAAACAATAAATAATATATTTTATAATTTAGTTTTATATATTAAAAAGCTTACTATTAATTTTTAGATTTTTTTATAATATTTATAAAAGTATTAAATAGTTTTTATTTGTTATATAAATTAAAATTAATATATAAATTAATATAAATAACTAATTTAATAAAAATTAATTTATAATTTTTATTTTTTATAAAAATAAACTTTATTTTTTATATTAAATAGTTTTTTTTATAAAATTAAAACTTTTTATTTTTATTTGTACTATTTTTATTTTTTAATTTATAATATTTTATTAATTTAAAAATTTAATTTAGCTATAAAAAAACTATTTGTTTATTTTAATTTATTTAGTTTTAATATTTTTAAACTTTATATATTTTTTATAATAAAAAAATTAAACTTTTTTTATATTTTTATTAATAAATAATTTATTAATATTATAAAATAAAAATTTTTATTTTTTAAAATTATTATTGCTTATATTTTGTTTTATTAACAATTTATATAAATTATTTATTTTTAAACTTTATTATTATATTAATTTTTGTATTAATTTTATTTTATTTTTTTAATTATTAAATATTATAAATTTTTAAATATTACAAATTATATTTTATAATTTTTTTTTAAAACATAAAAACATTTTTAACTTTTTATATTAATATTTTAATTATTTTTAATATTTTATAAAAAATTTTCAGTTTTAATTATTTTATTAAAAAGTTTAATATTAATAAAAATAAATATTTTTTTATTTTTAGCAGTAGTTATTTTTAAAATAATAATATTTAATAGTTTTTTAATAACTTTAATTATTTTTTTTGTTTTATTTATAATTTAACTAATTTAGTTATTTTTTTATTTTATTTTTTAAATTTTTTTTTAAAAGTTTTTTTTATTTTTAAAACTAATTATTATAAATTTATAAAATTTAGTTATTAAAATTTATTATATTATTTTTATTTATAAATTAAAATATAAATTAATATAAATTTTAATTTATTATTATTTTTAATTTATTTTAATATTTTTTATTATTAAGTTTTAAATTAACAATAATATATTATTATATAAACTTTTTTATAAATTTTATATTTACTGTTTTTTTTTTAATTTTATAACTTAAAAATATTATTTATAAAATTTAAATATTAAATAGTTAATATATATAATAAAAACTTAATATAATTTATATTATATTTTTATAATAATTTTAAATAATATAAATAAAACTAAATAATATTAATATATATAATTTTTTTTATATAGTTAATATAACTTTTTTTTAATAGTTTTATATATTTTTTATATTTTTACTTTTATTTTAATATTATTTTTTTTTTAAATTTTATATATAATAATATATTTGTTTAATAGCTATTACTTAATTAATACAATAATTAAAACATATATTTTTTTTAGTTATTATTTTTAATTTATTATTTTTATTATTTAACTCTGTTTTTAATATATACTATTTTAAGTGGATACTTAAGTAGGCGCTTAACTTATCGAACTTATAGGTCTATTTGGGCGCTCGCTAAGAACCCATGGGTGCTTGGCGGGCGCCCATGGGTTGGGTTTTGTCAAAGCCTAGTGGGTGGCTAGAAAGGAGGTCTAGAAGCCGTCTAGCTATATAGCTTGTGGCACAGCTACAAGCCTGTGGATTAGCAGGTGGTTTGCCACCCGCCCTGTCACATCATCAAGCGTGGATGATATGGAGAGACTATCTAATCTTTTTGGCGTTTGAAATTTACGGCTGGTGGCTGTGTGGACTGTGGGCCAGGGATGCCGGTACCGACAAACCTACAATCTCAGTACCTTTCAACCTTTCTACTTGCTTAACGAGAAGCTTTTATCCTTGTCCTGATGGGCGGAACGCTTGTTTAGACCTGTTGCGGCAACCTCCTCGATATCGAGACTCCTTCCGGTAGCGAATTTCTGAGGCCGGTGAACAGAAGTAGCGTCCTTGTCTTGAATAACGAGCAGTGGGGGGTTTTCGCGGTAATATGCATCCAAATCTTCTAATGTCCTATTAGCTGTCTCAGGGAAGACGGCCCATATAATCGGTAAAATGACAGCGTTAACCACGGCCCAAATGACATAGAATTTCCATCCGAGATTTTGTATGCCGACCGGAGTAACCTCAACCACAAGGAAGTTCGTGATCCAGTTAACCATCGTGGCTGCCGCCGCACCCTTGGTTCTCATAGGCAGACTGTTTATCTCGGTAGGGTATAACCAGGGTACTCCTAGCATTCCGAGGCCAAAACCAATGTAGTATATGAAGAACCACACTACCGTAGCTTTAGCGACCTCGGTTTGGAATAGATATCCCGGCTTTTCAGTGAAATACAGAAGCACTGCTATGAGGATGAAGCAGATTAATTGGATAAGGGTTGAGACGAGCATCATCACACGCCGTCCGAACCTCTCAACCATTGGAGCTGCAATTAAGGATGCGAAGAGATACGAGACCGACGCGAGAGCAGCAATCAACCGCGCCATCTTATCTTCGAGACCGACAGACTCTATTAGGAGTGTAGGTAAATAATAACTGGTCCAGATCAGTATCAGGCTATGAAAATCTCACAGAACTATAGGTAACCATCCTACCTCATGACATTGATACCGCCAAGTTGCTGGAAAGCCTGAGCACCGGCGCCAAGGAGAAGTCGTCGTATTGTGTTAGTACCTGTCGTTGTTCGACCTCGGAGTAAATCTCGCCATTTGATAGCATTTTTTCGTTCATACTCTACGCTGAACATGATCTCCTGACGCTCGGAAACAACTATTGGATCATCGACTAGCTTATCCTCGAGATCGGCTAAAATTAAGCTGGCTTCATCTACTTGTCCATGGGCAAGCAGCCATCTGTTTACGACATGGTGAGACGGGCTTATAGGGAAGGAAAGGAAAGGCCTTCAGTTAGTTACCTTGGAGATTCAGGGAGCCAGGGCACAGTGCTGAAGAGCACAGCGCAGAAAAGTAGCTGAATTGCTAACGGAAGTCGCCATCCAACAGGACCTCCGACATATGATAGTCCCTAGACTTGTCAGTGCTTCGTACCATGGGTCACCTAAGTCTGAGTGACTAGGCTTGGGATTTCCGGGTAGAAAAAGGTGCGACAGTTAACTTACATACTATTCAGTTGTCAGCATTCATCCTAAATACTTTCCAATTGTATGTAAAAAGGCTTACATTAATCCAGTTACTCAACATGAATCCAAAAATATTCATACTTAACTCGAAGACAACGAGCTTACCGCGGTTGCCTATCTTTGATGTCTCAGTCTGCCAAACTGGTGCAGTAGCAGTGTTAATTCCATTTCCTACACTGATTAAAAAATTAGTTACATTAGCTAGCAGAAGGTGTAACTTTCATTTACTTACCCGGTAACAATACGGCCAACAATCATATGAGGCACGCTGAAAGAAGACGCTTGTAGAATTGCTCCGACCGTCATGATGGCAGTTCCAATGATAACTGTCTTCCTGCGACCCAGATTTTCGCCGATGGAGAAAGCCAGCAACGCCCCTAAGAAGCAACCAATGGTATAGATAGAAGTGACGATCGAACGGATGTTAGTCTTCTCTGGGCCGTCGAGGTCGTGGACGTCAAGATAGTCCTGCGTGATCACAACGCCGCCTAAATTGTAGATAAGGCTCGGAGCGCTGTAGGGTTACATCCATGACTTACTGAACCTATTGGAAAGTCATTAGTAAAGTTTACATTGTATAGGAAACTCTGGTGTCGGCCTTACACTCCCTGATCGTAACCAAACAAACTCATATCGGTTGCACAAGCAACCTAGATACCAAGTTAGCAAAAACTATGTTCGAAAGGACTTTCAGGATGCGTGCCGTTATCCAGAATGTGAGCCATTTGCCCCTGAGCCCAAAATAGGGCTTTTTCGCATTCCGCAATGTCATTGTTTAATGAATTCTAAAATGTTAGTTTAGGCAAATAAGTGAGTGAGGAGTTGTATGGAGATAAATATACCGAAACACCCCAAGAACATTCCCTAAATAGTGCGAGTGGTATCATCTCCGCACTGAAAATGCTTGGCTTGGGGTAAACGTCACTAGTGACTGAGAGTCTACTTATAAATCAATTGAAACAATTATCTGAAGCCCATCTGTATAACCACGGTTAGCAATATACTCAGGTCAAGACCCAGGGAAAAAAAAAATAAAAAAATAAAAAACATACAACACC
Organism: Nemania diffusa; assembly: GCA_038501195.1. NCBI lineage: Eukaryota > Fungi > Ascomycota > Sordariomycetes > Xylariales > Xylariaceae > Nemania > Nemania diffusa. The sequence goes on from JBBPUQ010000001.1 coordinate 6,349,928, forward strand.
AGGGATTCGCTGGTCGTCACCGACCCAACTACTGATCTGGCGGTATCCGGCTTAGCTATGGGGGAGCGGACGGGACCCCGCGTTTTCCAGATCCTATGGTCGTATGTGATAGAACATCCTCTATGTATAGACTATATACCTAACCTAGTTCGTATTACAATATAGGATCAGCGAATATAGTGGGCCGAGAATCAATGCTGTACTAGAGTTGACTTGTTTTCTAGTATAGAGTTGTGAAAAGACCGCGGCGCCTCAGCACTAAGTTCTAAATTTATTGTCTACAGTACATACGCAGTAGGCAGAAAGTTACTTAAAAGCCGTCACTTATCTGCCGGCCGGTCACGGGTAGATCTGATCACCACCGCCCCCGCCCCCGCCCCCGGCCCCCCTCTCCCGGGCGTTCCCCGCGTTTCCCCGCATAACCCCACGCGGAATAGGGAGGGTCGCCCAACAGTCCATGCTTGCTACCTAGTTAGGTAGATATAGGTAGATTCATGCCTACTGGAGCAACAACTTGATATTATTAAGTTTAACTCAATTAAGCATTAAGCATATATGTAGAATAGGTAGTAGCCACTCCGCTAGCATATTTACAACAGACTATTAGCGTTAAGGCCACCCTACGAGATTGCTCAACTCTTTTCACTGAAGACCTACTGCTGCAACTCTGATATTGATGTAACTAGATGGTATTGCGACCTATAATTCTGTATACGACTGGAAACACCAAAGTAAAGGATGCCTAGCGTGAGGAGTGGTACAGCGACAAGTCTTTAGTTGCACAGCGTAGCTTTAAAGCCCATTCCAATTAACCCGAGTTAACAGGGTTTGCCCTTATAAACCTAGCTTGATTAGATATTGAGACGGTGTGGGCGACATGACCACATGGGGAATAGGTTGAATAGGTCATCAAGGCCTAGTTTTTCTTTTTCTATTGAGGTTGAATAACCGGAGCTAGTACTTCTCTTACATAGGCACGCCTCCTACAGCGGCTCCTTCAGGAGCTTGCTACTCCAAAATATACTATTGCGTTACCAGAATACTTGTTTCTTTGGCTTCAAGTCTCTAGAAGTGATCTATTTCACCGTGTTCAGTCCTCTAGACTGCGTGGTGTGTGTATGTTACACGCTTCGTTTCAATATTTCTAGGGTATATAAAATGGCTCAAAGAGCGTAGCCTCAAAGGTCAAAGAAGAAAGATCTTTGACCAAAAGCTAGGTCTCCCAACAAAGTAATTGTGAGAATCTTATTGCGCAAGTACGATTAAATCACTCTCATGGTTCAAATTGGTGTGATGCTAGAAATGACAATTGTTACTAGAACAAACAGATTGTCTAACATAGACCAAGCACTTGTTTGAATCTAAAGCATTAATTTTAGATGTATAAAATGGCAGCAAAGCCCAGGTATCAGTTGACAAATTCCGCAATCATATTCACAATCACATAGACATACCTGAACACACAAACACACACACACCCTCTCGGACATTTCTGAACATACTCCTGACAATTTACACCATGGCTTCCGCAAGTACTAAAACATCTGAAACCGGGAATACAATGGCTGCAAAATTGATATCGGTGACACGAAACTATTACCGGCCAGTTCAACGATGGCACATATCAGAAGAAACTGGTGAAGAGTGCACCAAGCGTGATGGGGTCTCTAGACCTACATATTGCCTCTTTCTCGCCGGCGATGGGTCCTATAAATGGGTCGGGGTTAACGCAGGCGTATTCCCAGGCCGATGGTCTTGGAAGGCGCCCAGCTACTATAAGCGCCTTGTATTCCCCCCTTTCCCCACAGGATCCTGGAACCTCGGCCAAATCCGCCGCCTCGAGAACGGAGAGGTCGCTTTCACGAAAACACTTGAACTTCCCCTGATGGGAGCCGAAAATGCCTGGCATCCTACTAGAATTGAGTTTACCGACTTCGAGACTGCCGTCCCATTCGACGGTGATTGCGACGCTAGGCTATGGATCGCTAAACACCCTCACTTCGACGGCAAGTCAGTATTTGTGAAAATTGCCCTTTGGCCTTCTAATTGGTCAAAACAAGCAATAGAAAATGAGACCAGAGCTTACCAACTAATCGACGGTCTTGACATCGCCCCCAAATTCCTCGGACACGTAACTTACCACGGAGCTATCGTCGGGTTCATCTTGGAGTTGGTAGAAGGCGCGCAAGCTACCACGAAAAATGACGAGAATGCCCGCATTGAGGTTGTTAAGAGGCTCCATGATCTCGGTATTATTCATGGTACCGCACATCGCAAGAACTTCCTCAAGACAGGGAATGGTGTGATCATGATCGATTTCGAGGACGCCAAGTTTGGCGACGAGGCGACAGTTAGACGGAAGCAAGAAGATATCCGCCGTATTTGTGACGAGAACGATATGACGACAATTGTGTCTAAAGAAGACGATGATTGGGTTCCGGAAGTTAGTGAGTTCTTCGATGCTCTGGTAGACGACGAGGTTAGCTGGAGCGATGACTCTGAGGCGGGCAAGGCTGAAACCGTAATCGACGAAGCAGTAGAATGTTTTTTTCGCCTCTTGAAAAATGAATACTCAGCTGAGCAGAACGACTAAGCTTGAGTAAGCTAAGCACCTACAACGGAGTTGATATTTTTTTAATATAACTTATTGCTAATCTTTTACTATCTTTAGAATTTCTTTTTGACTATTTCTAATATTAAGTGACCACGCTGCTGGTTGATCCAAGCAAAATATGCATTTTGTAAACTTATTTCCCACCATTCTTGCCTCCCATTGTTGTTAGGGCAGTCTGTGTTCCTTTCCACCTAAGCACCAACTCCCCTCCTAACTACAAGTTTTGGCACCTATTGTTAATGCAAAAGTGGATAGGTGACATTTACATATGGAATCTCCAACGTAAGGTTCAACTAATCTCTATCTATTCATCTGTGACACGATTTGCATGGCGGACGACTGTGATCTTGTCCAGCATCGCAGACTGTAGGTACGGATCTACCAGGCACCCTTTCTGTAAGCTTGCAGAGTTTCCTCTCTGATATTATAATACAGAGGCCTGAGAAAAGCGTAAAGGAGAGAAAGAATTGATTTATAGAAGGTCAAGGTCTTCCAGTCCCCGAGATCAAGGGCAGCTGACCTTAGGCTGAAGAAGGGTATAATTTTGCAGTCCACTCCAAAGCTTCAGTATTATTAAACCTTGGAAGATCGCCCGTGTAACACAGATCGTGAATGTCGATCTCCATAGGTACTCATTGTCAGTCTAGTCCAGCCAATCCCCTTCTCATTCTACTGCCTTGTCCAAACCAAAGGCGCACGCTCAGGATGTAACAGTTGAAGTAAGAGTACATGACCGGAATCGTTTGCGATGAGGTCCATGATTCTGGACCGTGCCTTTTCCATGCTCTCACCACTTTGTGTAACTGGATTGACCCGAGTATTGAGAAACAGGACTGCCATGGTCGCAGCGAACTCGACTTGGGAAAACTTTCTTCCAGGACAACTAACGAAGGAAAACGGTCAGTAATGTTCCTAATTGTGTACTTTCTACGATTTCACAGGTCACAATGACCATGTCTCTGGATAAAGGGCTCACATACTGTGAAAACTGTTAGCTTTGGGAAGCAGTATGGCATGTTTTGGTACTTACCTCTCGAGTGCCCTCGGACCATCCAAGGAAAGCGCCTCGGACAGGAGGATCAAACTCTTCATTGCCGGGCTTGCCGTCCTTGATCCAACGCGAAGGCTTCCATGTCAGAGAATCTGACCCCCAAAATCTAGGGTCGGTTTGTACGGATCCGTAGCTAGGAGCTATCATACTATGAGGGGGGAGCAAATACGATTTGCCACCGACTGTAATCGATCTTGAATCATTGGCGGTCCATTTTATGACAGGTACAGGTGTTAAGAGTCGCATCGTTTCATACATAACAGATACGCAGCGCTTAAGGCGAGGGAAATCTGCGCGATAATTCCATGTGTGCGGCTCGCGGTCTCCAAACACAGCATGGATCTCTTCCGACAGCCAATCCTGAACTTTGGGATGTGCCGCTAGATAGTATGTTGCGAATGTGAATGTGTTAGCGGTGGTGTCATGTCCAGCAAAATTAAAGGCAAACATGTTCCCATAGATCTCGCTCTCTGTCAAACCGCCAGATGTCTTCTGCTCGTCTTGTGAGGCGCGGACCAGAGACGTCATAAGGTTGTGGTCACCAGTTTTGCCTGCGGCGCTTTGATTCGTAGTGGTTATTAGTGAACATGAAATGACAGACATCCAGCTATCCACGAGAGAAACAACTGTGTGTTTGGAACGGGTGAACTTGAAAGTATCAATGTAACCACTTACAACGCTCGCTTCTCCTCCTCATAGATATTGGTCATATATGAATGAAATGAAACCCAAGCCTCGTGGACGCGCCGAAATTTGCGGGGGAGCCAGGGATGTGCTATAAACTTGGTTCCAAAGCCAAGTATAAGGACGCAATTTTCAAGGATAGTTTGGAGGGATTCTTTATAGTTGGCCGACGGGCTAATACTAGACTCGGACTGTCTCTCATCATAACCCTGGAACTTGAAAGACTTGCCAAAACCTGCCTTGGAGAGGACATGAAGAGATAAGGTACGTAAGTCGTCTGCGGCAGTCGGCAGTGAGGTTTTGGACAACCAATAATGAAGCATATCCCTTGCGAGAGAGAGAGTCTCCGTCCACACGATGTCGTTGGTTTGCTCGTTGAAACAATGGGTCGCTATTCTGCGTTGCGTTTTCCATGATTCACCTTCGGCCTAGATGTATATTATGAGTATACTCATCAACCCGGCTGTAGCCGCGGAGGAGGAGGACTTGCGGTGGAGATGTTAGGTCCGAACACATTCAGAACCTCTGGTTACCTCATCGTTAGCATCGTGATCGTAAACTCCTCAAATCGAACAAGTGACAGACCTGTGACGAAGACGGGCCGTGGGAACTCAGCTCCCCTCCTGAATATTGACATGATAGCTTCTGGATCATTGACATAAACCCAGTTCTTCAGAGGTGTCACTAAAACCCACACATCTCCCATTTCTTGATGAGATCGATAGCGATCCTCAATCTCCCACCCACGCCAGTTATATCTGGTAAAGCTGTTGTCACCAAAAGGTAAGCGACGGAATATAGGCAAGACATTTTTGTCTACGAGGGCCCAGAATGGATTGAGAGGACTGATAGGAACGAATCGAATAGGGACGCCGATGGTGCGAGCATCTAGGTAGTTTCGGAACAAGCTTAACGCCTGACTCAACACAAATACTGCTACCAATGTGGCAGGAGTTGCGAGGATTAGGGTAAGCCAAGCCATTGGCAATTGGGGTGGCGAATTCGCCGCGTGCAGCAATGTCCGAAAACGATAAATAGATAATAGTAATTGAGCGAAGAGATGGAGGAGAGGAAAGGATTCAGAAGGGATGAGGCTCTGGTCTCCTCCGACTAATCCCTCTTGTAAAAGGTGGTGGTACGCGACCTGTCAGTTGGTACAACCGTCTAGGTATCTATGCAGCAGTGTAACTCAAGGGGCTAAAATACACCCCCCTGAATGTCACAGGCTCCGATTCGACATACATCCGCTCTCAAGGGGAATCATCAATATTTTAAGCAGGCTGGGAAAGCATGACGTGTTATATAGAATTATTATGCAGACTACTATCCCGTATAAGGGATGGGCTCACGGCAATCAGAATCTTGGGTAGGTACTTGAGATAATTTGCACCAGGCTCTTAGTGTAGCGGGTACTTGAAAGGGCTAGCAGCTTACATGGTATAAAGGTATAGGTACTTTCTAGACAAAGCACACATGCGCAAGCGTATTGACATATACATAGTAGATAAATACATAAGAAGTGGTATGGATTTCTAATACTGCAGCAGTAATGTTATTTTGCTCGGATGCACCGAAGAAGATGCATATGCAAGAACTGTGAGTGCAGATGTACATCTCTACAATGGCCCAATGAAATGAGCAGCTGATATAACTTGCACGTTATATCTTCTAACATACAGAGACAGGTGGTATTTCATTTTATGCACGAATCTCTCGGATCCGAGGTGTAATAAGCTAGTCGCTATTCTCGTAGTTATGGATCAATACGGGGCTCGATCTATACTAATCAGTTATGAAGTGTATATTGTGAGCAGCTGTGTATATTGTCGATGAAGAACCAGATCACCTCGCGTTAATACCCCGTAGTAGAGGTTTCCTCTATTGTACCTGGCTGCGCGCCTTGATCTCGGCTACCTGTGCCGGTTTACATACACCGAAGCGCTCAAAGTCTCTCACAAAGTCATTAAGAGCTCTCGACCTTCTTGATAAGTTCTTCCAGCTGCTCAGCGACATAAGCTGGGTTATCCTTTTGAATAAAATGCCCGCTCTTTGGCGCGATAATTGGCCCCTTTGCTCTGTCTGGGTCAGTGAGCTCACAGAGTCCCGCGTTGTATTTTTCCCACATACTATTGCTGTTTAGTCATAGCCTCAATTTGAGGAACAATCGTCCACTTACGGTTGGGTATACATAGCAGCCATACCAATAGGGACCTTGAACATCGCCCACTCTTCGTTCGAGAATTGCTCAAGCTCATGGCCTACAACAGTGATCCAAGGACCCTTGTCTGAAGTCTTTGATCCCTTCAGTTTAGGACTTGAGGGGTCAGGCAGAATGCTCTTAATGTCTCGTCGGTCAAATCCTTCGCCATTCTTGGCTCCTGCTGAAAAAACCGTAGTCATCTTCGTATAGGCAGCTTGATAAACCTCGAGCGGGGTGTTAGGCGGGACCATTTTCTCGAGGTTGAAAGACGGATCTTTCGGGTTCGGCCAGATCTCTGCATGGTCAAGAGTGCCAGGGTTGGAGTCGAGAAAAAGGATACCCTCGACAATTGTTGGATATCTAGCTCGGATATCAGTCGTTAGCAAAAACAAATAAGGCTGCTGTTAACTAATACCTATGAGCATATCTACGAGCGACGTGAGCGCCTATGCTGTTGTTCACAAAGACAATGCGGGAGCTTCGATCAGGAGAGACAGTTTGTATCAGCTCGTGCAAATCGTCGGTAACATCGTCGACCGTGTGCGCATAGCCGGGAGTTTTACTAGACCAGCTTTCGCGAGGGTCTCTTGGGGAAGCACCCTGACCATATCGGTCGTACGTGAGAATCCAAGGACGCGGAGAGAGGCTCGATCGTTGAAAGAGTTCAATGGTTGGTTTCCAAACAACCTGTGGGAGACCAAGCCCATTGAGGCAGACGACTAAGAGGGTGCTTGACGCATCCCCGGGGAAGAGCTCATATGCGACAGGAGCGTCGGGCTTGGAAGGGAGATTAGCTGTAGGCATCTTGAATTGGACAGCAATGGGGAGGGGGTGCTGTTACTGCTAACGGTGTGTGGGACTTTCACTGGTATATATTAGATTATCTGAGACAAAGAGCCCCTCAAATGATCCCGGTTGTTTGTCAGCTACCTATCCATCACTGGCCTAGCTCTCTCACATATCACTTATCAGGAAGTCGAATTAGAACTCGGTGGCTCGGCAAGGTGAGTAGAGATATTAATAACTACATCGCCCAGTTTCATTGACCTAAATACGTGACCAATGTCCATATTAGCGTCACGAGATGGCCCAACCTGCTAAGCATGCCCTAGACGCCTGTTAGCTGCAGTGACCTGTATACACGCCCAACTATACCGAGCTGTGCAAAGGCAATTGGCGGTGCAAGGTCACGCTAAATACAGGAAGAAATAACAGTACCAGACTGTATAGACTGTAAGTTGGAAGCATTTAGGCATAAATCGAAGAAGTTGGCCCTGGCTGAGAAGGAAAATCACAGCCCTTGATAGATCAAAGAGAATTATTAGCTGAGTTGATTCCAAGCATTTGAAATGAGCTCTCGTCCCGAGTAGCTCGATACTACGGACTATTCATCCTCTCTAGGAACTTAAGCTTACTTAGCTAAAAGCCAAAAGGTCATGATAAGAGCGAACGTTATTAGGCAGGTAGAGACATGTAGGAAATGGGCTGAAAATAGACTCATATACCGAGGCCGATATTATCTCTATGCTTATTTTCAAATAGACAGCTACTTTTAAGAAGGGATAATCGTGAGTTCCTTATAGGTAAACCGCGCCCATCGACTCTTATAGTCGAATATTTGCAAACTGAAATGTGTAATCAGCCCCGTCATCGGAAGTTGACGATAAGGAGGTTTCGTAGTGATATAAGGAGGGGTTCTTTCCTTATAAAATAATAAAAGTGATAGCTAAGAAATGTTGAAACAAGCTCAGAAAGCAAATTAGGACCTGGTAGCCAGCAGCCCGCGGCCTGGAGGGCGCAAGTGTCATGTACGGCTTAGTAGCATATGTTGATAAGGTGAAGCTGACGGACCCGAACTTTTGTCTCACGACACAAACACATTTGGCAGCCCTGCATGGTTACAAATTTGTCCCTTTCCCCATCTGTAAACCCGTAACCCAATTAGGAGTATCTCATCTTATTGTGGATGTGCCAAGGAACAACTCTTGCTGGTGCATTTCCTCAAATAGGCTACCCCGCTTTAAGAATTCACTGCCCCGCGCTAGCATTGCAAACCATCTCGTTAGACAATATAAATTAGATATAAATTGCATGTTATTCATAATTATTAGAATAATTTTAACTTTGATGTACATAGAAAAGAGAGGCCACTTCAGTCAACTTATGGCTTGAACTCCTGCTCTACCGCCGTAGCAAGATCGCCCAAAGTCTTGAACCTAAATGCCAGCTCAACCTCATCCTTGAGATCCTCCAATTTACCTCCTATGGCCGCCTCATCACCCGCTCTCTCGATCCAGCAACTCTTCAAGCCAGATTTCTTAGCCGGGACGTGGTCATGCTTCAGGGCCTGCGCCACGTGCAGGAACCCATCCCGCGTCACGCCCAGATCTCTCTCCGCATGCTCAATCATCCACTCGAAGTTTCGCCGGTCGGGCTTATACGACCCAATCTCCTGCGCCGTGTAAACCGCATCAAAATTGACACCTTTCAGCGGTCCAGTGCGCGTTCTCTCAAAAGCAGTCTTGTCGACATTCGAGAGCACTATCAACTTGTACCTCTCCGCCAGCACTCTGAGAGCTTCGACCGTGTCCGGGAACGCAGGCCATGAGCCGACACTATTCCCGAACGCCGCCTTTTCTTCTATCGCGGCGCTAGAACCAGGGTCTAGTGGCACACCCAGCTCCCCGGCCACTTTCTCGTAGACCTCCCCTAGGAGCTGCGTGTACGGCATGCTAGGAAACTGATGTTCTAGGAGGCCTTCGAAATGCGTGAATAGGCCAAGTAGACCTTTCTTCTCATTTTTCATAGGATGGCCATCGGGCAAGCGCGTGTTCAGTGGCTCAATGGCTACTGATATGCCGCTCTCCCAATCAATCAAGGTAGCGTAGACATCGAAAGAGAGGGCAGTGAAGGATGTGAGTGATCTTCCCATGGCGCTCGGCGAACAGTCACAACGTAGGGTATGAGTCGGGCGTTGCAGCCCGATATTTAAACACCAATCAGGTCTTTATTTGAGACCATGAAATGTCGGTTCTGTTGAAGAGTGTATCCGACGTGGTAGTTAGCCATCTACTATTACTGTTTCAAACGTGTCGTCGAACTTGGAGGTTCGGCATATCGGCATCTCAATAGGCATCCCGACGGTGCACATCGACTCTTCGTCTAGCTGCATTCAGCTTAGGCTCTCATGCACTTCGGCATATGTTGCAACTTGCCCCTCTCGTATACGTGCGTACAAAACGCAAGTCAAGATGCATAAAGGTGGAGTTGCAACTGACATACGTCCCTAGGATAAGAAGCGATAGGAAAGATACCTCACCAATGTATTATTTATTATCTATTTATTCATCGGAAAGGGTACTTTCTAAATAATGAAAAATATCAGACATCATGAGATGATCTGCGATTAAAAAGTCTCAAGACGATAAGCCTTGATTGGTGTGGCTCGGAATACCTACTTGAGCAACAATCCAATACAGGCGTGTCAGACTCAATTGTCCAATCAGCTTACACCGTGACGACAAACACGTGAGAGGATTCAGATAGGTATCAGGTTCAATTAAGTAGGGGTGAGAGATTAAAATAAATATTATCTCTGAAACGAGTGATATTTAATCATCAATCCAACAGTGGCGTCTTTGCAGCTGTGGGCAAGGTATGTATGCGTATGAAGACCCCCGAAGCTACCCTAGGTATTAGTTAGTATTGAAGCCTCAAGAGATAGCACTAGTGAGTAGGTAGGTAGCTATCTATTACACTTCAATCATCAACCCACTCTGTCAATCATTACTAAAAACTATTATACAACTTGCCAACGCAAATGTAATTTATTTATCCATAGTCTACTTACTGCATTGCGTACATAAATCCCCAACCCGATCCCTAATGGCAGGAGTAGAGAGAGCCTCATGCCCAGACAAACCATGACACCCGCCAGTGCCACCAGCCAATCACAGGGCGGCAATCTCCCACAAGAGGCAAACCACCAGATCGACCACGTTCCGGAATGGCGGGACGTGATTGGCCCTGCCTCGGCTTCGGCCAATGTCAGAGCTGGATGTGGTCGCGTGCTCGACCCGACGAGTCCAGATTGTGAGACGGCCGCTTGTTCCCCTTCGAAAACCACCCAATATGGACTCGGGCCCCTACCATGTGCCGCCGATGCTTCTCGCTCCGCAGCAAAATAGCGTAGGCATTGATTCCTCGCGTGTCGCCTCCTCCGCCAGGCCGACAGACAGACAGACGCAACAAGAGGCAAGGTGTTGCCGTCGTCGACGCTCTCTTCCACTTACACCGTTTCTTCGCTGCCTGCCTAACGAACAAACAACCAACGCCTGTCTAACAGTCCTATGATCTACCGCCGTGTTCGTGGTTCCACAGCTCTGTCGTCGCCGCCTTAGCACTTGCCCCTGTCGCGTGACACTGCCAGTCGGCGTCCAAGACGGTTCGTGTCCAGGTAGGATCACGGGTAAAGGCGAGTGCGTGGTGAAGTTCCACGCCCATACACTTCCAGGACAAGCAGAGGGGAATTCAACCTTGACTTGAACATCCATCACCCCACGAAAAAGAAGATATCCCCGACCTCTTCTTATAAGAACCGAATAAACATAATGCCACGTCCCAAGATGCCCCCGACGCCGGCCTCCTCCACCGAGATCAAGGGCCAGGACCACTCCAACAAGCTGTCCTCGCTCCAGCTGACCTTCGAGCTGCCGCCCTCAGCCATCACGCCCGCCGGCGAGGTCCCCAAGTCGTCCTCGGGCACCACCAAGATGTCCCCCGTCTCGCCCACCCCGTCGCTCCCCTACCTGCAGCCCAGCGAGACTGTGAAGTCCCGGCGGCGCTCGACCGCCGCCGCCGCCACCGCCGCAGCCCAGCAGCAACAGCAGAAGGAGACGTTCGCGCTGCCGCCGCCGCCGACGCGCTCCCGCAAGATCATCCAGATGAAGCCCGCGTGCGCCGCGCAGGACGAGCGGGCGGCCGCGCCGTCGCCGAGTAAAGGAGGGCCAGGTGGTGGTGGGCATGGCCGGGGCGCGGCGGGGAGCGGCGTGGGCGCAGTGGCGGGCTCCAAGGCCGCAGCGGCGAAGAAGCAGCCGTCTGCCACGAGTGCGGCGGGCCGCAAGATCGCGCGCAAGACGGCGCATAGCCTCATCGAGCGACGGCGGCGGTCCAAGATGAACGAGGAGTTCGCTGTGCTCAAGGGCCTCATACCCGCGTGCACGGGGGAGATGCACAAGCTTGCTATTCTGCAGGTGAGTTAGTCGGTGGATTCATCTCATCTCATCTCACCTCATTCTATTCCAATTCGTTCCATGCCGTCACGTGCTCTCTTGCCTTACCTGATCCTGTCATGTCATGACATGTCATATCCACCCGGCCGGCGCCATTCGCTCCCCTCAACGAATTAATTTCATGAATATGTGAATGGAAGAGTGTCAGTAAACCACTAACCCGTACCGCAGGCCTCGATAGAATACGTCCGCTACCTAGAAGACTGCATCACAAAGCTCAAGGCCCAGCAGCAAGGCACCTCCTCAACCGGCGCGACAACGCCCACGGACTTCCGCCCCATGCAACGGAACAGTCCCGACCTCGGGGAGTGGACCGACCGGCGGCCCAGCACCACAGTCGCAGACGCCGCCGACGAGGCAGAGGCAGAAGCAGAGGACATAGAAATGACAGAAGCCTCGTCGCGGACGCCAACGCCATCACCGACGCTCACATCCACACACTCCTCCTCAACATCCGTCTCGCCCGCGCTCGGCGCGCAGTACCAGACGTACGGCGCCTCCTCACAGGGGTCCGGAGGAGGAGGGGAGGGAGGAGGGAACCTGTACCTCCCGCCGCCGCTCGCGAGCCCGGCGCTGCGCCCGCAGCTGGAGATCGACCACGAGGTGTCCGCGGCGCTGCTCATGCTCGGCGCCGGGCGGGGGTCCGGCTCGGGGTCCTCGGGGCGGGGCATGAGCGTGCGGGATCTGCTGAGTTCCTGATCGCCCTCCGCTCTTACCACATTCCATCCCATTTATCTTATAAAGATGAGCTTATCTCATCCGCAAGGTCATGCGCATACAACAAACAAGCAGGCCCTCATTCCACTCCTCTCCCTCTCCCATCCACGGTGTTCGGCGTCACGCAGGCAGACAGGCAGGTCTGAACAGAGTTCTCAAAAGCGGGTATCAGCGAGTCCTGGGGTTTCCGTCTTTGTATTTTCTTCCATATGTATAAATCAACGGGTTAGGAGGGGAGAGGATGGGGCATATATGTTTAGACCGCGAAGGTACTTCTAACGCATTGTTTTATGAAATTTTATCTCATCCCGCTAGGCCCGTCGTCGGGGGCATCAATCCCTGGTTTTGGTTCTGGCTGGGACTCGTACGCTGAAGAGCCCTTGACACCTAATTCGACATGTCTGTATTAGTTTTTAGTAATTGTCAGCCGTCTCATCTACTAGTGGGGCAGTCGAGATTTTTTTAGTTGCAATTCACCAAAAGGTACAGAATAGAGGCAATACAAGTACAAAGGGACATCAAGAACAAGTTTTAAAATAAAACTCCTTCGCACAGCCACTCTCCTCTAGATGCACAACATGTAGAGAGGCCAATTGGCGGAAGGGTAAGAGTGAGATCGCGAAATAGGTTTCACGGACATAGACTATACAGACTTATGCAGGTACCTAACCAACACGGTCACGATACGCGATAAAACAGCTCATCAAAAAGCGGGGCATCTACCCAAGATACTCGTATGGTTGATATGATGGCCCGAAGGAGGAAATAGGTCAGCAGATGTAAACAAGCTGTACATGAGACTTCGTCTACGAGTTGCTGGTTCGAAACAAACATCTCAGGATCTTGCCAAGTCGTTCATTTAGCATATAGTCCGAGACTAAAGTATGCCGTACCCATGTTCCTATGCTAGATCTCTTATACAGCTCTAGGTAGACTCTCGTAGGCTTAGCTACAGCCCAGAACCCAACTATCCGATCCAGAGTGGTATGAGGGTGGTATCATTCGCGCGGTTCATTCAGCGGGCGGTAACAGCTCAGGTATCGCATACGCGCCAGAAACTCGATCCCCGCCTATCTAACATGCTGTGCGAAGGGTGCGAGCTGAGGAGCTCGGCGCCATCCACGCGGCCACACTCCCAGCCTATCTCCCAGTTTCTTCATTGTTGCCCACCCCAGTACCTATATGGGGGGGCCCTATAGCGACGAAACTGGCCTCGGTGAAACGGCCGTTCTGCGCATGCTAGTCGCTATCTCCGTCATCATCCAGCGCATCATCGTCCTCATCGTCGCGTTTCCGCCGTTCTTCAAGTCGGTTGTGAATGTCTTCTTCATTTTCTTCATCATCATCGTCTTCCTCTTCCTCCTCGGCATTGTCTTCCTGGTCGTCATCTTCGTCCTCCTCAGGCTCCTGCTCAGGCTCCGTCTCGGCGTCACTAGCATCACGCGGCTCCTGCGTCTCGTCGTCATCGACGTCCATGGCGGATTCCTCGTGGGCCGCGTTCGGCTTTTGTTTCTTGGAGCGTGGTGCTGGATCGGGCTGGGTCGCTGTGCTGGCAGTAGACATCATAGAAGTATTGGGGTCTGCGCCATCCGCATCAGGCTTTCCAGTCTTCTTTTGCGCGGCTACTTTGCGACGGTATGTGTTGCGTTTTGTAGTCTGGGTATCGTTAAATTCTAAAAGGGGTGGAGATAATCAGCATCAAATTTCTTTACATAATACCTTAAGACGATCCATTAGTGAGTAAGTGAGATTGGGGAAACGAACTTTTGAACTCGGCCTCCAGGCGCTCGCGAAAGAATGGGAACTCTATATCGTCCAGAGCGGCGAAGACATCTCCAGGCATTATTGTCTTCTTGTTATTATTGAGAGTATGTTCGTTCGAGCTGTTCAGATCCCGGTATTATCAGCACAATTACTACCACTTAAGCAATGATCATAGATATTCATAGACGTGAATGTAGATAGAAGACGTACGCATTGGCGAGATGGTTGATGAAGATGGTGGCGCTCTTGCTCATGGCTAATATGGCATTGGCTTGGATCTGGGTATTCGAAGGGAGGACACCCTTTGCTAAACGCGTTATGATCGATTTCGGCAACGTGAGATCCTGCGTGTCATCAATCGCGTGTCAGTCTGTACTTATGACGCGTTATATTCTGTATGGTGTAAGGAATACACACCTCAATGGTAACAGCTTCTTTAGAGCTGTCCTTGTCCTTATCTTTATCCTTCTTGTCCTTCTCCCTGTCTCTCTCCTTGTCGGCGAGCAGACTCGACTCGGCGGGGTCGTCGGTGTCCATCATCTGTGTGGCGGGTATAGATGTAGAGGGTATTGTGGTAGTTTTGAACTGCAGTGGCGCGGCTGAAGTAGGTTCACTCTGGTCCAAATCACCGTCGTAGACAAACTGCGCCATGGATACGTCGCCCCGTTTCGCGGGATCTATCTTTTTGGGTGGCATGTCGAAGGCGGAAGAGAGCTACCTACGCGCAGTAGACAAATAAGATCTGCAAGCCAAGTATTAGATACGTATAGCTTATCCGTTACATCCAAGTTGGTGGTAAAAAGAAATGATGTGGATCGTGAATCCAAGACAGACTAGACTAAGACCAATCTAGGTGGTACTAATAGGTAGCTGCGCCTAGACTCCAGAGCTAAGTACGCGACTGACTAGGTACCTAGGTACCAGATAATTAGCTAGGAGCAGAGCCCCCACAATCTAGGCACAACCCACTATAGATTAGATTAAAAACTACAGTGGATGCCTAAGGCACTCAATATCCCTATGACGTACTCAATTAACCTTCTATAAGTTGCTACCATCAAGGTAAGAAGGATCGCATACCTACAGCATCAAAATTATATACATATATAATTGTAATATACCTTTTAGTCACGGTTACACACTCGAGTCCATTCCGACTATAGTAGTATATTTATGACTCTCTGCAAGAAGAAGTGCTTACGGTATGTTCCTTGACCCTGTGCACTCACTCAAGC
This sequence comes from Nemania diffusa, assembly GCA_038501195.1. Taxonomy (NCBI): domain Eukaryota; kingdom Fungi; phylum Ascomycota; class Sordariomycetes; order Xylariales; family Xylariaceae; genus Nemania; species Nemania diffusa. The sequence continues at coordinate 6,365,484 of JBBPUQ010000001.1, forward strand.
TTTGCCTGTTTAAGCTCGCCGGAGAGAAGGGTACGCCGACACGTGTACGCCGTGCTCGGATTTATTCTAGGAAACGCGTGAGATGATCTCTATACAAGAGTATAAAAGGAGTTTATGTTCAATAGCAATCACTCAAACTTGAAGAAGATTAATCACCTCTCCCTCTTTCTCCTCTTTTTTCTGATTTTTTCTCTTGTGTGTATAAACGTGTATAAGTGTGTCGAAGAGACAACACAACTACCCCTTTAACTCCCCCTTAACTCATCAAGATGAACCCAGTCAACACCAAACCGTACCAGCTTCCAGCTGATGCTACCTGGTTCAGTAAGAATCCCCTCTCCCACTATTTACATTAAACGAGACTAACGTCGGATCCGTAGTCACCGGGTGCTCCAGCGGCATCGGGCGCGCCATCGCCGAGCTCGTAGCCAGCAAGCCCGGCCACCGCCTCATCGCGACGGCGCGCAACGTGTCCAGCCTGTCCTACCTCAGCGACAGCCCCGCCATCCTCAAGCTGGCCCTCGACGTGACGCAGCCCGCCGCCGTCGAGCAGGCCTTCAAGGCGGCAGCCGACCACTTCGGGCCCGCCTTCCACCTCGACGTCCTCGTCAACAACGCGGGCTACGAGCTGGCGGGCGACACCGAGGCCGTCACCGAGGACGAGATGCACGAGCAGCTCGAGACCAACTTCTTCGGCACCGTGCGCATGGCCACGAACGCCGTGCGCGTCATGCGTCAGGCCAAGGAGCCCGGCCGCGGCGGCCTCATCTTCAACGTCTCCTCGCTCGCCGGCGTCGCCGCCTTTCCGGGGCAGGCCTTCTACCACGCGAGCAAGTTTGCCGTCGAGGGTTGGTCGGAGTCCTTCGTGCGGGAGCTGCACCCGGACTGGAATAGTGAGTTTTGCTTCTGGTTTTCTTCATCTCCTATCTTTATCATCGTCATAGACTAACTTGCCCTAGTCAACATGTGCATCGTCGAGCCGGGCGGTGTGAAGACGAATTTCGAGCGCGGCAGCAAGAAGCACGCCAAGGTCCACGAGGCCTACGACGGCGCCGACATGCCCGCACGTCAGCTAGCTGCCTGGGTGAAGAAGGGTATCGCGAGCGGTGCTGGTGTTGCGCCGTCCGCCGTTGCTGAAGTGTTGTACCTCGTCGCCAGCCGCAACGAAAAGGTCCCTCTCTGGCTGCCGTTGACGAACAACGCTGCCAATTTGATCAAGATGAAGTTGCAGGCACGCCTGGACAATTTGGAGGCCGTGAAGGACCTTACTGCCATTGACAAGAAATGAGCCTACTTGGCCGGGTTGGGCGAATCGTTCAACCTGGCTGGATATCGAAACCTAAATAAGCAAATAGTACAAAATTACGAGGAAACGCATTGCCCGCCATTAAATTGCTCATTTCTATGTTGATTCATGTGCTTAGAGATCAGCGCTGCATATCAAGTAGGCTGTAACCTTGACCCCTATTTATATGAACTCTTGGTACTTCACACAGATACATGTCTTAACATCATCCTGACTATTACCTCCGATTCACTCATTAGCTGCGTGCTCAATTTCTCGCGTGTCTAATCCAGCACTCATTGGCCCCCGGCAATGCGACAGCTTACCTTATGTAGGTAGGTGGCACTGCCAGATCCTTAAGGCAGACCTCAAGCCCGCCGTACATCGCACATCTTACTGAAACTCGTAGGATTCACTGTACAATTAGAACCTTCGACATTTCCCGTTTCAGCTCATCTAGACAGCGGCGCAAGACTACTACAGCTCTCCCTTTCTTTCATTACACTTTTCTTCGAATGCTTTACCATAACCGCTATTCCAGATCGCGATGGCTACCAATCTGGGACCGCTGCCGACCGACTTCACTATCGCCTCGAATTGCGCAGTGTCATTGAACGATATATACCAAGAGATCACCATAATTAGTGGGCACACGTTCGACTATCTAGTCCAAGGCCCTCTCGAGCAAACATCTTGCTATCCGAGCAGTTACACCGGGGTTACAGAACAATTCTACTCGCCGGCGAGATGTCCAAGCGGCTTTACGGCGCCTTGCCAGTCTATCAACAGCGCAGGGACTGTTCAGGAAACAGTGCTGACCTGTTGCCCTACGTAGGTATATCACCATGGTTTTACTACGTTGTGTTGGTGTCGTGGATCTGACTACTATGTGGTGTATGGGAAAGGTCTTGTTATATGTACGCGTTGACAATGTGGTAGACAGCAGAACTATATTTGCCAGACCAAACCTGCACACCCCTGGGAATCCACGCTTGGCTGTACTTCTCGTGTCAACGTCACCAGCACCGCATTTGGAGTTAGTAAAGTATCGAGCGGTACTACAGTTCGAGCCACGTCGACTTTTGGCGATGGCGACGGCTTGAATGCCTTTTCAATTCAAGTACGGTACCAATCAACAGACTTTGTTTCTAGTACTGCTTCGACTGTAAGTGTGCGAGACGCTTCCTTGCCCCTTTCCTCGCCCTTTTCCTGAACACGGTGCATCCTACCGCCGGTTTCGCTCCGATCCTCGTCCTATCTTAAAAGATAGTTTTGAATCCTAATTTGTCACAGGCGTCACCGGCTGCACCATCGACTACACACTCGACTTTACCCATGCAGACCCATCAGTCCATGCCAAGCTCAACGACCGCCGCCGCGAACGTGACGAGCATCGGCGGCGGCGCTATCGCCGGTATTGCGGTCGGTGTTATCGTTGCCCTCTTCGTTTCCACCATTACCGGGATATTCCTAATACGCCGTCGGCGGCGCCGCGAGCAGACTATTCCCATACAGCGTTATGAACTCTTCAGCAATAACGAGTCAAGTCAGAAAACACGGTATCAGCAATCCCCCAAGCCTCAGAGCTTCCAACTAAACCATCCCCTTGTATATCAGGAGTTGCAGGGGTCCCAGCCCGGTACTGAACTCACCAGCAGGGAAGTCCCAAGGACGAATCGGATATCAGAGCTGCCAATTGAATGAGTAACATGAAAGCATACAATGTAAATACAACCTGCACATGAAAGCGCTACTAGATGGGAGTAGGAGAGCAAGGCGATGCACGGATTTGGCTTCCTAGAGAATTGCATGGGAGTCAGAACTGTGAAAGCCAAGGGCAAGGACTAGAACACGCCCCTAAAGACTTGCTCTCTTTAGCTAGACGCATATTATGAGAATAAAGGGCCGGAATACCTCGCATTTTGTTTTATTAATTATTACTAAATACATATAAACCATCACATCTATAAGTGTACGAAATTGAAGCGCCAAATATAGTTCAACGCCCAGCGGGTTGTGCTAGTTTCGGGCGGCGATGACCCTAGAATCTGAGTTTAGATAGTTATACCGTAATCATGCTTCATATTGATACCAATCTTATCAATTTAAGAATGAGTATGCTTGAGTATGACCAAGTATGAAACTGAATATGGCTGCAAAACTAAAGAAGACTTCCAATATCTAAGGTTAACCCATTAAATAACGCCTCGATCATATAGTGTGTAACAAGTTTAAAGTTCTATCGAAGGAGAGGGCAAATGTCTATATATCTAGCACACTTTAATAAATGATTATAGCTATAAACTCCATACCCATCAATCAACGTGCTCTAGCTCAAGCGAAATCCTTAGACCTCAAAGGCCTTGTATACAGCCTTCACGTATTTGATGCTGTTAACATTGCCTATCGCGGTATTGTGCATCTTGTTCATGGCGTACGTGATCGTGAGTTTCCTCGTAAGATCCATAATGACCAGCGATCCTCCCCAACCACCCCAGAAGCAGATCTTGCCCGGCGGCACGAACTTGTCCAAAGTAGACTCAGCATCCCCCTCTTCCCCCCTCAACCCGAACCCAATACCAAAGCGAAGAAGCTCGTTCATCACTAAATCAACCCCCTTCGCCTGCTCTTTGAATATCAACTCGATCGTCTCCGGTCCGAGAACCTTTAACCCCCTCGTCGTCCCGCCCAGCGCAATCGCCGACATGACCCGGTTCATGCCGCGAGCGTTCGCGTGGCCGTTACACGCCCCCAGCTCCGCCCCCCTCCAGACCTCGCCGTTGGCGAAATCCCCACTCGCATGCAGCGGCGGGTTCCCGAACGTTCTCGCCCTCACCGACCCCGGCTCCGGCGCCGCGGCCGCGCCGGTGGGGGCCTCGGGCGCGTAGATGGGCGACACGCGCGGCCAGTCCGCCTCCGGCGCGCCGATCTGGAAGTCGGCCCGCAGCGGGCCCGCGAGCTCCTCGGCAGCGATCCGCGCGAGCGTCTTCCCGCCCGTGGCCCGGCGCACGAGCGTGCCGAGGATGTGGCCGAAGCTGATGGTGTGGTAGCCTGAGACCGTGCCGGGGTCCCACCATGGGGCTTGCGCGGCTAGCATGGCGGAGGCCAGGTCGAAGTCGCACATTTCCTCGGCTGTGAGGGGGTTTTCCCAGCCGGGGAGCCCGGAGGTGTGCGCGAGGATGTGCCGGACTAAGATGTCCTGCTTGCCGTTGGCTGCGAACTCGGGCCTGGTCAAAATTGTGGGTTAGAAAGTATAGCTTGTAGTTGGAACCTCGCCTAGGCACGCGTCTCAAGGGCAGGCCAGGCATTTCAGATTAGTAGAAGACCTGCCACGAGAAGTGGAAACCTCGATCCTCAAATACGTACCAGTACTTGGACACTTTGGCATCAACATCCAGTAGGCCCTGATCGACCAGCCTGAGTACGATCAAGGAAGTTAAGCACTTGGTGCTTGACCAAACGTTGACAATGGTATCTTCGTTCCATGGTTTGGTACGCTCCTTGTCCACAAAGCCGCCCCAAATATCTACGACCTCCTCCCCATCTAGGTTGACTGTGATTGAGGCACCTAGCTCATCGCCTGATGAGATGGTTTGCTCCAAAAGTGAGCGAACCTCCTGGAACCTTGGGTCGCATTTGCCATTGATAACCGCCATAATGTAAATAATGCGGAGAGGCGCTTAGTCGAGTGAGCAATGTGGGGTGGAAGTATCACAAGGAGTGAGTGAGTCTGTAGTGCAACACCGAATATTTGAAGAGATCTCCTAGAATTTATGGCTCCCGATGGATCCGGACCTCGCCGAGCTTTCCCCTCAATTATGTGAGCACACATTGTAGGGGTACTCGACGGACACTAACTTCTACGGGACTTTACGAAGGATTGCATCTATTTGACCTGCCTATTTTATCAATTATAACCTACCACGATCTAAGGCAGCTACTAAGTAGCAGGTCTACCAACATTTCTACAACTCTTTTATATGCTCAATATTTCCTAGACTTACCAACAATTGTACATTTCCCTCGAGCTTCTATACAAGAATCGGAGGCTAACTAGTTATGAATACGGTGGCGTAAAGGTACATAAAACACCATAGCAAAGGTCGCAATATCCGAAATATCATTGCTAAGGTTTGTTAAATTTCAACCCACTAGTTAGCCATGGGTGCTTAAGAGCTTAAAAGAGCTACCACTTCATGAAAAATCGGGTTCAGACTCGTTTCCATCTATACCCGCAAACAATCCAGCGTAAAGGCATACCTATCCTGAAAGATCGAGGCTGACGCTCCAACTTGCCTAAAAGTCTGTTGGCTGCAAAGGAATGCATACGCACCCGATATTATAAATCAACATCGATAAGAAGCATTATAAATCCAATTCATCAACAAGAAGCTTATTAGACAGAGTGAGTCATCCGGACCTACTGCCTCCTGCAAGGAGAACCAACAAGAACGGAAGGATCGTAATGTATAAGCTGTAGCCTAGAAGCTTTTGGGTAAAATAGGACCGGTTGACCCTGACTTAGAAGGAAGACCATGGGCCTTGGACTAAAGACAGTTATTGGCTTCATTGATACTATTCTAAGCCCTCGAGTTACGCCTTGTTATAACGGCTTTATATCAAACGAGGATACCATATAGCCCTCTCTTCATCAGACGGCCCCGGATGAATCTCGACTAGTAATATCAGCAAGTTCCTCATTATAATAGCTTACAAGAGCCATATTACTGCTATGTATGTGACAAGTACATGTGATGGTAGCGCTTCCGAACCCTGCATCAACCTTAGAATACGTAGTAAATCCACGCGTAGATGCAGCAACTCCCAACCCCCCTCCCTCTTCAACTTGGTAATTACCTAGTATGAGCCACGTACATACAGTTACGATAGATATAGCAGTTAGGATTGTTATCCCAAGCGCTAGAGTAATTGTGGTTGATTTGTCTTCTCCACCGTTAGTCCGTGGACAGTCCAGAATTGTGATGCCTCTTTTCCTAGCTAGATACATCGCGTTGAAGTATAGGATGAGGAAACGGTTTGTGCTATTATAGTAGCGGTAAACTTTTAAGCCTGGCAACCATACACTTCTGTACTCTAAGCGTCCTACTCCATGACGCTAGAAGAACTAGTAGTTGTCTGCGCTTCTTTTAGCATATACGAAACTGAGAGAGCCTCTGTAGAGGATTTTGATACCATTACCATAGGAGAAAGCACAGATCTATACACTTTCAGTATCGGACACGGGACGCGCCAATCTCTACCTGGGTAGATTTTCTGCGAGACTACCCCATTGTCACGGAACAGAACTGCAACGCTAAACCACGACACTACCAAAAGTAGAACGTTGTCAAAACCTTGACCGTGACACTCATTCCGGATGAAATCTATATAAAACTTATTATCTAGACAGATATTACCACCACTGTAACAATGGCCGGTCGCTGCCGTGAGATCACATGGAACTACGGGGCCCATGCGGCCATGCCGTTACTTCTACTACATAGGTGTGATCATTACCGACTATAGAAGTGATAATTAGCAACGCAACCCAATTATGAGCACCGAGGTCACACGTAGAGATATTAGTAAGCCTCTATCGAAGTATAAGTAATAGCATCATTATTGAGTATTAATAGCCAGCCCTTTAGAAGTAATCATAGCTGTCGGAACAGGAGAGAAGGTTAGGTAACTTCTTCCCGTAAGGCTTCTGTTATACGGTCGTCGAATGAAACAATGCTTAAGATCACGTGGGCTTATGCGTGACGCATCCTCATACTCTATACTACTTTAAGTGGTCATGGGTGCTGACAAGTGACCGGCACAGACGACGATGAAACATGGAGACACATTGGAGAATTACCCGGGGTGGTAGAGCTAGACAAAACCGAGAACCCGGCCTTTCGTACCAGTAGCTTCTCCAAAGCTGTAGTTTAAGTTGCCAAGGTGAGCCTAGAAAAGAGTAAGTTGTTTCTACCTTTGTGTGGGTAGGCAGACCTAGACTAGACGTGTTGGAGAAGGTGGGAATATCCGGGTATGATATTATGCGCTCTACCTACTTGTAACGTCAGTCTTCTCACTATGTTACATACCGCAATTTCTATGTAAGGGCAACATGCTTTTCATCACATTGATATCAAATGTGATTAGGTATCGGTCTCAACAACAGCGTCTAAATCACACACATACCTAATGGAGTTTTAGCCAATTCGTATCATTAATAGTAACCATAACAACCAGGATGCATTCTCGAAGTCCATCTTATACTATCTATGCTCTGTTTATGAAGAGGCTATGAGATGTGGTCTAGTCCGTACGGATATGAGATGTCAACCCTACTTAGTTAGTGACTGAGACAAGAGGCGGGATGAAAGGCCGAGGTTAAGATCCACGTGTGCAGTAGTGTCTAACATCATACACCGCACTTATAACCTAGATACTTGATATTCATAGCATCGCTATCAAGGGCGCAGACAAGGTTGCTATAGAAATCTTCGCGATCTTGGTCGTCTTCCTCTATGTCATTATCTATTCCTGTTTTATAGGTGGCTATAAGCAAGGATGCTAGATCCAATACACACCGTCAGTAGGCTAGTGCACGATAGTATGTAGAGAGTCGGACTAATAACTAGCCTCAACCATGGGTTAATTACTTGATGAGTCCAAATCCAGTACCGGCGCGCTTCCATAAGGATGCAAAAAGAAATTCTTTAATATAGCATCCCAGGTGTCGGCCAAAGCCAGCGGACAATCACCTCCTACAAGTCCTTAGTTCTGTAGGAGGACTAATTTCCAATGTCAACCGCCACGTCTGGCCACGACACCTAGGACCATTAATCTAACAGAACGGACATGACCCTCACGCAGGAAGGCCGAGTGGCTGCCTATGAGAGCGACAGTCATGGATCCGACCAGGTAGTCAGCAGCATCCGCCGTGCCCTGCCCCAGGTAGTTTCGCGTTTCAAGTTTGTCGACCCGCCGATCGATCCCGGCAGATTCCATGGGTGGCCCCTGGGGCAGTTCTTCTGCCTGCAGCACCGTTCGTGCGCGTACTGTGCGTGCGGGAAGCCCGCCGATCCGCCGCACACTCACCGATCGCAGCAGCATGGGTGGTGGAAACGACGGGCGTTGAGAGCCCGTGGAGAGAGAATCGTACCCGCTTGTTGAGTTTCCCGATTCTTCTAGTCGGTGACGAGGCCCTAGTCGGGCCAAGTAACACGCGACGAGCTATTATTGCGCAGTATCATCGTTTCGACGACAAGACGAGGTGAGTATGGGTCAATGAGCATGATTACGACGACAAAGTGGACCACAAGAAAATCATGGTTCATAGACAAAGTAGTATCCTAATCATCTTTCCAATTGATATCTCGTTACTAGGTGTATCAGCGGAGTGGTTCATAAAAAGTTCACGAAATCGTGTAATTAAATGTACAGATAAACGTAAACTCTGCCGCGCGCGCGCAATCGAGCAACAAGCAAGCCATCTCTCATCACCAAGCACGTCTGCATCCCCATCTTTAATCACCATGCACACACTTCTATGCCACGATGCACAATCCCGCGGTTAGCGGCTGTGCATCCAGTTCAAGACTCTTGTATAATCCGACAGGGTAGAAAAGAAGAAAAATCGAGCTGTCTGCTCTGTCAAGAAAGAGCTTCTCAGCCTGCGTGTATAGCCGAGCCGAAGATGCCATTCTGTTGGGTATATCCATCACTTCCAAACGGGCAACTAAGGCCCGAAAACTCCATAGATAAAGAATAGAGGCAAGAAAAAATTTGAGTAAATAAACGGGCGTTCATTCTAATAAGTGGATGAAGCGTGCGAGCACGCCTCCCCCGCGCCCCGGTTGGAAGGGCGACCGGGGAAAAAGAAGTCAAAAAGCCGTCATCTCGCGACGACGGCTAAGCGTGTATAACTCTATCTACCCTTTCGCGCCGCAGCCAGGCGAAAAAAACCGAAGAGCGTGGCGTGAAGAAACAAAGGCATACATGCCCGTAAATAGCGTGTTCGCATGAGAAATCGTTAAAGTTAGATGGTAGGTTGATATGGACCGAGGCGGCCCCTCTGGTTTCGCCGATTCTTGAATGGTGTCGTCGAATATGAAACAGACGAACCCGGTCCACCCGATGTCGAGCCTAGCCCAGCCAGGACTGCCACGTCACAGCGTGGAACAGCAGCGACGGATCACAGTCTAGCCCAGGGCTTGCCCTATGACATCCTGCTGTCGTCGAGAAGGCGGTGGTGATAGGCCGCCATATACCTCTTTCTCGCTACTAGAAGACATCTTTGGTGGAATCGAGGATGACGAGTAGATCCGCGAGTGTCCACCACGTGCATTTGCGTCCTTCCCCGTCGGTGACGAATCTGTGCTGCCGAACCAGTTCTCTGGGTGGCTGTTACTCCGTGCTAACCTTGTGCGGCTACTCGCGCGACTAAGGTTCTTAGGCGTATTCGGGGGTAACTTCTGCAACCGTGATGGCTGCCGCTTCAGCACGGGTACGAAAGGATCATCGCCCGGGACCGTCTCATCCGTCAACCCGGTTCGAGCATTCGGCGCCCGCGCGAAGGCGGCTGGCTCCGGTGCCCGAGGCAGGTCGATGCTGAAGCTGTTGTTAATAAACGACCTCGTCGATAAGGCGGCGTCCGTAGAAGGTCGGTTCACTCCTCTCTGGTACTGTATCTTTGCTGAGCTTGTCGAATCCTTGGACACATGGCTCGGTGCTGTCCTATAGGCCTCTGCTTCTTTCTCCTCCCTTCGGTTCACTTTCCATGTCTCTATCTCATCGTCGCCGATAGGAGTCAGGCCCCTATTGAATAGCACATGCCTCCGCCTGTTTCGCAGATACCAGTGTCCCGCTAATACGATCGACACAACCCCGATGATGCCGAACACGGTACTCAGCACGATGACCAGTGTATCGTGGTCCGCAGTGCCGTTATCGCGCTTGTACATGGTGAATGTGATCTGGTGATTTGACTTTAAAGCGATATATAGGTAAGTTAGCACTCGCCTAACCTGGGAGTAAGCCGAAAGGTCAATCCAGGGTGAAGTGGACTGAGCAGTCTGTGGATGGTAAATGCTGGGAGGCGTTGCGTTAATAAAATGGTCGCCAGAGATTCGAGGGTCGTCGAGCCAGCGTTACGAGTTGCGGGGTTTTCTGAGGGAATTGAAGTGCTATCACACACGGGATATCCATGAGGCTTAATGGAGACGATAGGTAAGGTCCACCGATTTCCCCCTCCTAGACAGATGCTCGATCGTCAAATCGAGCCAATGTGAAGCTTGGCTCTCTCAGATTCCAATATCCGACAGGTTCTATAGTACAAATAGTCAGTCTCTGTGCCACCTGCAAGTAAAAGCCGTAGACATTAATGTAGGAAACCAGCTAATTGTCGAGATTAAGATTAAGCACATAGCCTATGCTAGACTAGGTAGTTGTCTAAAATTCGTAGGCGTTCCTCGATATTGCATGACGAGCTCCTAGTTCAACCTCTCGAGAGCGAGGAGATAGACCCTGGGGCTGACAATGGATATCGATTGGTTTCGTAAAAGTATAAGAAAGTCAAAGGAAACTCATCTCAACTAACACTTAAAGGTCCGACCCAATCGAGCTAGCACCACGATCATCCGCTCCAGAGGCGAAACGGGTTAAGTGTGGTATAACGAGCGACAGGAAGGTTGAATATGGTGGGAGTTATAAGAGCCTGCTCATAGGTACAAGAGCATGGGCTCTATAGGACCACGGGTGAGATAGACCAAGTAAGCACAACAAGGTCGACGGGCCAGCTAAGCAATTATGCAACGCTGGATTCCCCCTCACCTGCTAAGAGAAAAGAGAAAGGGAGAAGGGAGGTTGGCAGCAGTTACGGAGTAAAAGCCTAGATAAGTGAATGTTGAAGAGAGGGGCGGGTGAAATGGTATGGTAGTAATAAGCTTGGTGAGAAAGCTCCCGCTTGCTTCATCAGGACAGGGACCTCCGCAGGCCAGCTGGCTAGCCGTGGGCTAGTTTTATGAGGAACAAGTGACCGACCCTGCCACCACCACGGCTACCTATTGTATGCAGCCAATCCACGCACCCACTTCCTCCTTACTCCGCAGCTGTCGACAGCTCGCAGCGAGTAGTGCAGTAGGACAAGAAGTTCGGTCAGTGTAGTGGGCCTTGCCTGGGCTGGGCGTGCAGATGTGAGATGCAGGCTAGGTATGTAGGTAGGTATCTTAGGTATGATATTTGTGTTATAAGTAGGCTCCGTTAAGAAACCAGTGCACGCCAATGCTGATCGCACGCCACAACTCTTCGGCTGGCTAGAAACCTGCAGCCAGCAAACTACCTACGCAGTAGCCAAGGGAGACGGTCAGGGAAAACGAGTAACGAATTGTTTTTTTTTATTTTTTTATTTTTTTTATTTTTTAAAAAAAAACTTTAAAAGAATTGCAATCCGAACAAAGGGGTTGTCAATAGGCGGTCAGAAAGTGTATGCGTAGCTCCCTACCTACACATTTACCTGCCTACCTACATACATTCTATTAATTGGTTCCCAGAATATACATAATTAGCCCTAAAAATACTACAGTACGTAGGCCACGTCAAAGATTCCCTGTATTTGTTTGTTTCCTGTGCCAATAATCCTTCACCTTTACTTCCTCACCGTCATTACACACTATTTACTATCGGCATCTACCTAGTTTCGTGTAGCGTACCTGGTCTGCCTGGTCTATTTAGGATCCAACCCCTTCATATGTGGGAAACGAAGGTATCCACGAGTTCACCCATGTTCCAATACAGCATGGATCAAGACATACATACTGCGTAAGTACGCTAGGTACTAGATACGCTAAACTTATGGGGACACAACCCACCGTTAGCGGTACCAACCCATGGCGGGCACTGGCGGGCGATCGCTGTGGTGTGATCGGGCATGGGACTGAAAAGAAACTAGATAGACTGATTTCTACTGCAAACAGGGGTATATCTGCGCGTCTCCGAAAACAACACCCCATTTCTTGCAATATAAAGTATAAGAAAAGCAGGCTCACTGCAAGTAAGCAATTAGGGATGTATGTGCTGTAAAGCTGTGTATTGTACTGTAAGTTGTATGCATACTGCATACAGTATGTAGGACTTTATGGCAAGATTTAGTGTGGTACTTAAATCTGCAATGGAAATAGAAGCTTGTTTTTAATTCTGTTCGTTGAGGAGCCGATGTGCCGCTCTGGAGCCGGCATCAAGTAAATTGCGTGGAGGTCCTGTACTGTATGCATTCGGCCGCCGTGTCTTACTTACCTACCTACACTTACAGCGTGACCATCCAAGAGTTGAAAACGCACGGAAACAGCCCCCATTTGTTTCTCCGTTTCTTCTCGAGGCCCCATATCGCCGCCAAATCGGAGTGTCGTGCGAGATCGGGTCGAAGAAACAGAAGCGAAATGACAACTACACTATCTACGGTACGCATAGTCCTGGTGTTTTGCTGTGGCGCATGTGCGATTATATGGTACAAAATAGATTATATCTACATACAACAAATTTGGGGCTTGAAATATCGGAGGCACACCGCTTGCCCTCTATTCCACCATATACCTATTTCCTTCCGACTCTTTTCCATTTCTTTCAGTTGTCTGCAATGGGTATTTTATTAGCTTGCCAAGGGTGCCATGTGTTCGATGTGGTTCGTGAACACTTATACTCGGTACAGAATACATACATAATACTGCAGTAGTGTACCTATGCTCTAAGTAACTATCATGATCCAATCAATAGGTTCGATTATTCATCCGCAGCACTTTGGTACAGCACTCTACCCTGCGCCCTATCTAACTTAGGTAATATAAGTATGTACGTAGGCAGTGAGTGTGGGCTCAACCACAATCCAGGTACAAGCGAATCAGCATCGCGAAGTCAGCTTCTACTGTACCTTCGATCTATGCTTGCAGTTGTGCCTGGCTAGGCATGTGGATTCTAGACAGGGATGAGTATTCTGTAATCTCGTGGGACCCAAAATCATTAACCTTATGGTGGTGAGGGGCCGCAAACTAGGTACAGTGCACGCTTGCAATGCACAGTACATATCTTGTGCACTTTTCGCCTACGCATGTTTTCTCGTTTCGTGTTCTGTATGTAGTTAGGTATTTGAGAATAATATAGAATATGAATACAGGATGCAGGGCTGTAGACATGTATTCTTTGTGAGAGCTACGGAGTCCGAGCCTCCTCCTTCACGTCTAACAGCATTGTTGCAAGTAATACGGGCTTAGATTTTGTGCAGATGGCATCGTACTATATTCGCAGTATGCAACCACTCAGCCCATTGTCAATCAGGATCCGGAGCGGAGCAAACGTGGAGGTCCTACCAAGTTGAGCACATGGGAATCTTGCACGCAGTATGTACACAACAGATACGCGGACTCTAGCCTTGAATTCAGTCACTCAAGATCTTATTTGCCTATTGGCCGCGCCTTGACCGTCAATGACAATTACCCCTGGCTCGGGAACGGAGCACAACAGCTGGCTACCGAGAACAAGAGGCTGACATGGTGCCTCGCACAAGGCCTTGAAACATGCGCCATCATCGTGTACGACTTCGATTGGCCCAAGATTGCTCGCGCCCCTCTTGGATTTTCTAGAAGGACAACAAAACACAGCTCTTAACCAACGGTTCCTCCTGTGCATCCAGCTGGTGAATCCTTTTCCAGGCAATCAATTAAAAGTGCAATTACTGTATGGTCTGCATCAGAGGTTGGAAGAGGCAGGCGCTCAATGTGCAGAAGCTCAATGGACGAATGCCAGACCGGCTCTAAGAATACCCAGCCTCCATCATCTATCTTTGTACCTACTTACGTGTAGTCTAGGTAGGTATGCATACGCAGTAAGAGTACGTACAAGTAGGCGTGTGTGCACGTGTTCGCAGCCCGTCGCACCACTCCGTTCATCGTCGGCTGGGTTGCCGAGATTCTCACAGTGTAATGTAGGGCAGACATCTATACGCATACATTATATGTAGGGACGCCGTATACCTACCTACAGTATGCATGCGTATACGTATGTGGTGTGTGGGATGGCTTGGGAGTGATACTACACTATAATCAATTTGATACCCTTTCTACTCTGTACCCATTTTGCCAGTTCCATGCCTTGAATGGCGGTGTACAATAGGTAGTCTAGCGTAGACAGCTGAAATATAGACTGGAGCGATGTGACGCTCCAGACTAGACTAATCGATTCAAAGTCCGCACCACAACCACAGCGCTGGCTGTATACGTACCAACCCCCAATCTTCAATTATAACGGCTTCTAGTATACACCTACACTTAAGTCTAGAAACCTGTATTAAGACCTATTTAGGTAGCTCTATAGACGCCTGTCGCGGCATAAAGTGCTCAAATTTCAAGCTTTCTGGACCCCCAAACACGTGCGTGTGGGCACTCTTCATTATGAGTCTGTCTTATTGCCTTACCCCTTCAGATGCTCAGATGCAATGTAACTCACGTACATAGACGCCCGGATGAAGCCGTTGCGATATGCAAAGGAGCGGAAGTGTTCGCATGATACTCCCTCACATATTCCTATACGTATACGTTACTAGTGTTCAAACTTAAGGACGCGTAGCGATCGTAGACTTACCTCCCTTCATGAATCAGTTCTATGGCGCAAGTGACCGTTACGGTTACGATGGTTAATTACCACCACTAGATAGAAGATGACGATTGACACTTTTATCACTTAGCAAGCATTCTTGAAACGGAACAATGCTATCCAATGTTTCGGGGGTTTTCTGCGACGGCTCCTCTCATCTTACTGGGTCATTGCTAGCCAGGCATGCTAAGTATATCCTTGGCCCTACCCCATGGGCAGGGATTTTATCTACTACGTACCTATTGGTGTACCCCTGGCCTAGGACTGACTAGGAACCCCAAGTCGGGAACTCGGATTACCTCCATGAATCGACGCAATAAGTACTAACACCATCTCCGGATTCTACGCATAAATAGGTATAACATCTCAATAGATAGGTACCTACCTATCTCCACGTATGTAGGTAGTGGTGCGCCTCCAACAACCACCATCGCTGTGGGGGTGAAAGGATCGTGAGCAATTATCAATATCGATCTCCCATTGCCTTACAAACACGTAAATAGCACTCAAACAGCCTCGCCGCTTCCTCTTTCCTGCCATTTTCCTTGTTCTAAGACCTTGACCAATAATAAGGTCTTGAGTTGAGGCTTAGTAACAAGCAAGGTACAGGAAACAAACTAAATTAAAGTTGCGCTTCCACTAGAATTATCTATAGGTAATCAGTCTTACGCACTTATAAGCTCGCTACCAACATCGTCTATCGCGTTATCACGAGTTGAAAGTCAGATGATGCGTCCCGAATGCAAGGTACTACGATTGTAAAGCTAACTGAGTCCCCCATCCTACAACTGAATGATTGAGGCGTGACTGGTCATTCGGCCTCTTTTTTGTCATTCCCAACACACCATTTTCAGGGGTGGGTAAAGAAGAGCGGCTACTTCCAGCCTTACTGGATAGCGGTAATCACCCACCCCATGGAGACGGGATGGCAGAAGGACCGGCTTTGGGTCACCGTCGACTTCAAATGGCCAGAGCCAACTTGCAAAACTGTCAACCCGGCAGTCCGGACTTGTGATCGATGAGCGAGCAAACAAACAATTTGTCCTTATGCATTGGCTGCGTCTACTTCTGCGGGTCGGCAGTGCCTACATATCTTTCGAACCATCAGCGCCTATCCGAAAATACCGGCCATCCAGCAATCTCCCAGAGCCGCTGATTACCCTCGCTTCGGCAGTGCAACCTCATCCCACTGCGACTCTTTCGCCCGTGCACATGCAGCACATCAATACCTACAGTATGTCATATACTCAAGTTATTCTTGGCTGTAAACACTATGCGGGGTATGCTTATTGCTCTTGGTAGGTATCTAGTTCGGGTCAAAAGCAGAGCGCGAGCAAAAGACAACAAGTAACAGATGTCAAACAAACTCTCTTCCTTCGCTCCTCAATATGACATTCCTGCCTCCGTTTATTATTACCAAGACGATCTCTGCCGCAACAGGAAAACCGGCGTTTATTTCTGTTTCATTAGCCAGTTTGGGAGCTCGTGAACTTACTGTAGTATACGCATATGCAAGTCAACCGAGGGCTTGGTGGACGCCACAATGCGGGTGGACAAATAGTTCGGTTTAATCAATCATCCTTTGGAGAGCAGTGCAATCCCATGAGAATAGCCGTAGATAACGTTAGTATCGCGGTGTCCTTTACACGAGTGAGAAAGGAGTTGTTCCGAAGTTTCCTCACTTCCGCGGTCTATGCACGTTACTATGGACATGAATAATAAAATCTACATTTATCTCGATGGCATATTTCCCATATGGAGTTATCTTAGTATACGTAACCCCTCCTGCCCCCTCGCAGGATATTGTCGGTCTTCCGCTGACCCCCGCTTATCCGAGACCACGTTCTTGTTCCTGACAGATCACGGCGATCTGGCACGATAGCGTGTCAAACTAAGCTTAAGCCGAGCGACTCGGCCGGAGCTAGCTCTGACTAGTGGTATAATATTTCGTGCGGTACAGTACTGTACTGTTGGTACCGTAGATCTGTACTAGCGTCACCCAAGTCCCCTATCGTCAGCACCCTTCAACTGCACGTAATAGTGTAGTCCGTCTGTGCCGCGAACGTGTCTCACGCCTGGGCCTCGTTCGCACGCGACCGTTGTGATAGCGGGAGACTAAGACAAAACTATAGAAACTAGTCGATGGAGGGGCCGTTCGTGCTTTGCTCTACTCTGCACATAGGTATGTGTGCGTAGATCTTTCAGTGATACATATACTACATCCACATTAGAAGTTTCTACTTGAAGGCTGGGTACGGCATCGCACACGGCTATGTATCTCCGGCCTCTCCGGCCGATGTCTCGCTCACCCAAGCATGGCACCGAACTCGGCAAGAATAATCGATCGACTACCACATTTTGCATGAAACTTATGCACGAAATATGCGTAGCTAAGGCGCCACCCTTTCTCCAGCTTTTTCAGCCTCTCGCTGGCTATCATCCCATGACCCCGCCCCGTCGTACCTTGCGTGCTGGCGCGAGGGGCAGGTGCTTCAGAAGCCCTCGACAGCTCATATCCAAAGTAACTAGGTTCGCAATTCAGGAAAAAAATGTTTCGCACATGGTATGATATACGTCACCGTCTTTTCGACGCAGCCCGACGACCCCGATAACCGCCGGCAATAAGCTCCGAACGCTGCATGGAGGATCTCAGGGTTCAAATGACGCCTCACCTGTCTTACATCCCTTGGGGCTTCAAGCACACGTGTGAAGTAAGACGATATCACAAGTGCGCCACGAATAATATTGTTCTACGGTGAGCTATGCACGCCTCATTTATAACCATAATCCCGAGAAAGACACGGCTAGCCAACGAAACCACGTGAAACGCCTCTCTCATGCATTCTGTTCGCCCTATCTAGCTCTCTAGGATGGTAGCACCCCTCAAAAGTTGCACGATCTACACGCAAGGTCCCTAGAGACGGACAAGACTAAGACTACTACTTCGCAGTTATCCAGTAAGGTTTGAAGACAGGCGCTAGGTTGGGATGCAGCCACACCGGCTTTCCATTCATTCCAAACAAGTGTCCGGCTGGCATAAGATGCCGCACTCTGGCCCGGAAGCCGAGATATGCAATTCTCAATATAGGAAGTTATATACAAAGGTCCCACTATTAGATGAGAATACAAATAGTCATATATATTCGCTCTCATTATGCACCCTCAATTCTGTAACGTTTATCGTGCGACCTCTAAACGCTCTAAACTCCCTCCAGGTATGACATAGAGTAGTTTCATACGTAAGCAATGTTAAAGTCCGGGGCTGAGAAACCCGAGACGGGCCTTAGGGAGTCAGCTGAGAGAGCTGCAAAGGCCATCACTCTCTGCTATCATCACTAGCTCGGGTATGAAACTTCCGATCTCACTTTTGAGAAGTTTAACGCTAGTTAAACTTCACATGGTAAGAATAGCTAAATCATATCGACGATCCTATACTTATTCGAAGTCTGGTACTCGGTGAGACATAATGCGCCATTATTGAATGTGACTCGACATTCACAGACACGAGAGATGTCGCGGCGTATTCTACCGCTCCTCTAGTCATATTCATGCCTATCGCAGTCGCATCATTTCAAGGTCATCAATTACTACTATCGTCTAAGGAGGCTTGCCGTGCCGCCATGAGACATCCCTTATCATGCATCTGGATTTCCGCCCTTTACGTCCGTTACTCTAGATGTAGGTCGTTCAATGCTTATAAACTACTGTAAGAACTAAGTTGCGCCACTTTCTTTACTAGCCAGATCTCGGTTGCCGTACAACCTTGGCATCACATGCGATTGTTTCATGTTCACGGGTTAGAATAGTGAATACGAAAACAGTCAGCAACTAAAAAGGTGAAGGTTTCTTCAATGAGCCAGCTAACTTACACGGACTCTTGTTGATGAGGGATGACTACTGTCAACTCATAACAAGTACACAAATAAACCAGGCTATCCGGATACGACTAAGAATTTTATGTGTAGCCTGACATTCGAGATCTTGAGCTGTAGTGAAGAAATAAAAGATGATTCTTCCATTTTAGGCTACCAATGGGTCTCAGACGATCACATTGTAATTCCAATCAACCAACAGGCCCGAACGGGCTTCAACTTGGGTTTCGGCGATCACATTACCATCGCCTCTAACGCGAGTACACGAAAATCGTAAAAAGAAGTCGCCTATTTCCCACGCCGCGTTTTTGGGGGGGCGCCGACGCGAATAGGCGTGAACACTAGCGTAGTAGTCTTGATTCGGAGCTTCGCAGTATCTATTTAATTATCAGTCGAAAAGCGCGCGAAGCTCCGCTTTCGGGACTACGCTTACGACGCGGACTATAAGGCACGAAGACGTCGTTATAGAAGGGTCTGTTATAGCCGTCAAACGATCATATGGCCCGTCCGCGTCCGAAGCAATTTAACTAAGCGCCTTACATCATCTATTCATTGCTGCACGTCGCCGGATATTAAGTATAACAGCGTGATATATAGCTGATGCGACCTATGTAACTTAGCTGCCCAACAGCTAAGCCCTATTCCTGTAGGTTCCGTGATTACATCACACCAACGGGCAATCGCGGATGAAGTGAACTCTGGTACTCATGTCGGCTATAATTCCCCAGACCAATAGCTAGATGATGTCGGTTGCATGTAGACTCAGGCGATGGTTATTGGATACCCCTTCAGTCTATATACATTTCCCTTATAGCTGACACTAACACCTTTAGTGACACTCAAGTCGGGGCCAACAACAGACGTGTCAGAGGAGGAAGTCCAGAGTGAGGATAGATCACGTAGATACAAGCAGTTGGGTAGAAGCTGGGTAGCAGTAGAGGGTCAGGGCTCAATATTATTGGTTCCCGAGTCCTCCTTCAAGAATAGGGGAGGACTCTACTCCTTATATAATAGTAGTAATTAATACAAAGACGCCTAGGAATCCTACAGCAACCAAGCTGCAACTTTATCGCCTGACAAGACAGTTACATTACGAGGGAAACATCTTGGTGGTTCGTGAGTGGAGGCGCAAATACGATCATTGCCATCGTTGCTGGCTACTTCTTTAAGATCTAGAAGTAACTTCATGATCTACCACCGTCCCGATAAAGGCTCGATCTAGGAGTGGGCAGACCGGGCTGTAGATGATGCTTTCACATGGGACAATATGGTACCTTACTTCAATATGACCATCAACTTCAATTCCCCTGGCGCTAGCAGGTTTGATAATGTTACCGTCCCATAATTGAAATAACTTTTCCTTCTTCGGATAGACCGTTTCAAGTCTCCTTTTCGAATCATTTCGATCTATTTTCCATCTACCTTCGAGGTGTATTCAATAAGGTGAGAATTAGAGCAGCCGAGGGTTTTGTTAGCGGTAATCTAGATGGCAGCTAAGTCTGTTGAGGCACCAGTGATTCCGTAACAGCGTTAGTAGTTTCCTTCACAAACAGCATTCCTTAAGATGTCTCAAGCCCTCCCTAATCTGAAAGTTTTATACCTCACCGTAACGAAAAGATCCTCTTCGGTGATGCCAACAAGGCAAAGCGAGTCCTCATTGCCGCTGGCGACAAGACATATGCGAGAAAGGTGGTGATTGTATCGTTGTTTCCCTACTACCCTCTCACCGAATACTTGGAATATTCGATGCCCACGGAATGGTATATACAGAGTCTGGCATGAGTCGAAGGCTCGAGAAAGCAAGACCAATAATTGTTAGACGTGCGAGGCAGTATATGGTGCTTGTGATGTAAATTATTCCGTCATTAACCCGCGGACTAAGTACACTTCTTCGAGGATAAATGTCGGTACGAGCTGCACCCCAAAGTCGTTTAGATCTGGACCCTTTGATGATATCAACGAGTTGGGTGAATTTAGGAAGGAAGTCATCTGGAAGGCGCTTCTTGAACTCTGGATCCCCATGAATGTACTCGAGAAGTCCGTCCCCAAGTGCCTTAGAGTTGAGACCCTTTGAAACCTCTTCGGAGACGTAAATATTAGAGAGTTCGTCGAGAATGTTATCTTTAGACACTTATTAGAGCTATAAGTCTGAAAGCACTCGTCGGAGTCGCCTACGGATTCTTCAGACCCTTGAGACTCTTCAAACCCTCTAGGCTCTTTAGGCTCTTGAGCCCCTTTATATCCTTTAACAAAATCTTTATGAGACTTCTCCGAATGATCGGCACTTTCTCCCAATATGTCGCTGTAGTGTTTATGCTGGGCGCCTTGAGAATCATCATCACAAAGTTCTTGTAAGTTCTTCACGGCCTTCTGAACCTGTCGGTTGTCGCTTGCACTCCAGGAGTATTCCCTCATGACATCCAAGCATGCGTATCTAAAGTCGCTGCTATGTCCCCATGACACAGTAATCTGAGCGAGAGGGATGGCGAGGAGCTCAAGGGGAGGAACAGCGGTAGATATGAGAGTAGCAACTCTCCAAAGAAGCCGCTCAGTAGAAGTAGGGAACTCGAAGTTCCAAGCTATTGCATGGTCGCTTCCAAATGCTGCTGTTAAACCTGTCAACACATAAAGAGCATACTGTGTTTCGTAGCGTTTAGTTCCCGGTATATTGTCATTCGGGACTCTTTCAATAGGCAAAGCATCGTTTGTAACTTTTGAATTACTTAATACCTGCCACAGACTATCGAATGTACGTTGCTATTGAGCTCCTTTTTGGGGCTTGTATAAACATGACCATCGACTACTAACATCGTCACTGCTGAACGAATCTGCTGCGATTAGTCGACAGGCACATCTGCCTTTGAAAATCTATTATTTTCTACTATACTTCAAAACATTTCATCGGTGCGAGGTGTGGCAGTGGTCTTATACATATCGAATACTGGCTCTAGATCATTCACACTAGGACACTAAAAAATGCTCTTGTAGACCAATGACAATATTCTCAAATGAATTACCTATGTATACCCAGGCTTGTAACGAATCATGCGGGGTGACAAGTCTGACTTTGGTAAATGTAACGCATGATCGACCCCATCAATCTAAAGAGCAAACGGACCTATTGCGTTATGGCGTGCTTTCTCTTCGTTACCACGATCAATCGAACCTCAACACTCTCCCTCGGTGGCAACCCTGGTTGGATAGATAGGTTGTGAAAGGATGCGTGGGGGACGGCTATAGCACACTTTGGCGTAAGCATGAAACTAGCCCCTTTTCTCTTGCCAAAATCTGCAGGAGAATCTTACCGCTGTATGGTCTTTCAGTGTCAAAGCTGGTGAATAAAAAGAGCTCGTCCGGACTCATTCCGGACATCCAGTACCATTGTTGTTTCTCGTGGTACAGGAGATAGTACACCTCTCCCAGATAGCTAGATCCGACTCGGTCGGCGGCTATCAGGTCGTCGGCATGATTGACAGTCTTTAGTTCGCAGAGGGCCAGAGGGTACGTGTCGGAGATATGGCGAACAGGGCGCCATAAGCTGCATGATTAATTCGTAGTTGGGAGAATACTGGTCAGGAGTACTTACTTAACGATACGCATTCGATATCTTGTAGTGTCACTGTACTTGCTGTACTCTTCCGAACTCATATGTCGGGCTATCCTCTTCAATCCCCCATCGACTGTATGGTCTGTATACTTAGCATAAGAAGTTCGTTGAGCCTGACAACGATGCATACACTGCGTAAGTTTCTTACCTACGTGGGGATTGGTTGCTGGTTGGTCTGGTCGATGCTGAGAGCTTGTTGGCAAGCCTGGCGGATTGGGCGTGGTATCGGCTCTTCGGAACTGGACACTAGATTAGAAGACTGCGAAAGCTCCTGAAACATAGGATACTAATCTGGCTAAAAGATTCGGCCAATCACTTACCACGATCTGATACGCAAGACATATCTCTGCCTCCATCTTAGTCTTAACAACTTGGATGGCTTCTTTTAGATATTCAGCCGTTGCGAGGCTCTCGTCGGCTGACGACGAAGGTGGAAACTCAACCTGAGAGGGCTGTTTCATCACGCAGAATCCATCACTTTCCAAACTAAAACTATCTTCATAGTTGCGGATGTCTAAAAGTTTGATTTCTTTGGCCTCGAACTCCAGATTAGTCTTGCGAGATGCCAATTCAGGTGGAAGGTTGCGAGAAATGTAATACGGCTTTTCCCGCTCATATTGTGCTAGTCGTTTCAGATAATCTAAGACTGCGAATGACTCAGGTAACTGGTTCACAAACAGCATGTGATCACCGTTCATCGTGCAAACAAAGAATCAAGAAACTTGAAACCTAGTTGTGCATAGGGACAGCTCGTCGAGGCTTACGGCGGGGGGTGGTCTGGTCGGAACAAGATTCGCCCGGCACAATTTGGTACTTGCGTCACCCAAATACCACACACGTAGTATGATGTTGAGGGAGGGGATGCTGCACTTTAATTGAATACTCGAAGGAATTGCTACCTCACATGTCAGAATGTTCGAGACCCTCAGTGTATTGTCACCGAACCTTATTTGGAATGGGAGGAATTGGGAAGAAGTGGTGGGAGGGTGCGTGGTGGAGGGCCCTCAATACAACCAGGCAGAATATCTGCACTTTTCGCCTCACTTCTCTACCCCACTTCCCGATCGTTGCATTGCAATAAATAGGGGTGTATGCACTATCTAATGCCTCACATTTTCGACTTGCTCTCCCCTGTGCCAGTGTAATCCACAAGATTGTTGTTGCTTTAGCCTCATGGTGGGAATATCCGAATCCAGCAAATCAAAGAAACAAAACGCTACCGGTCTTCCCAACATTTCACCTCAAATTTTATTACAACCCCCACGTAGGCGTTAGTCACAGATAAGACGCTTATTCAGTTACCAGAGGAATGGAGCTCGGGTATATATCCACTGGTATGCTTCTCGGATGCTCTGAGTCCAGATGTCTACGAGTTTTAAGTATTGACTCCAGTACTGCTAGAGACTCGTATTCGCGAACTGCTGCGAGAAACCTCGGGTTTCACCCTACAGGCGAATCCCATTGGTATCGATTGCCTTGATGCTGCCGTGAAATTCTTCTGTCAGCGACAAAAACAATCATTCGATCCGAATTGGATAACAGTCCTGCAAGGTGTAGATTCAGCTGGTAGCTCGACGGCCTCCGAGATGATTGCAACGATAGCAGAGCATATCGGCCGTGAATGGCGTAGGAGAGGCACCATTCGAATCAGCGGCAGGCAGGGTCTTGTTACTCAGTTAGTCGAATCGCGGTGCTTCGAGGAAGCAGCTCTAACAATTCATAATAATCTTGCCTGCCAAGTAATCTTCACCGTTATCGGATGGATCTCTATGCTCTATAGCCCGATTGTCTCACCTGGAGACGCAAGTACGCTGGTCATCGAACGTGATGGGCCTACGTCAATTGACACCACAGTTCAGCCTGTCATGAACTGTCAGAAATCATTCTTGGATATATTGGGCACCTTCGGTGCTATTCTTCCGAGGAATGGACCTATGAAAGAGCAGAATTCTAAAGAGACTGGAGTTTTGCTCATGCCGAAAACATTCAACGCCATGATTCTCCGTCAACTTGGTGTGACTATAAATTGGGTGACGTCCATGAGCGCGCACCTCGACTTTGACTCGAAGCGCCTCAAGCTTAGTCTTTTCTGTCTCCCGTCTTTCTGCGAAATACACCAGGGAGGCGGGACGATTTATGAACAGTATGTATCTGTACAATCATGGCTTGGTTCGCTTTTTACTCGAGCACTGACAACTTGGAAGGTTCTTCCAAAGTTTCCACAACCCATCGACACGACCGCCCCAGTTCAGCGTTTCCCAGATGATGCAAGAGATTCTGCTCTCATACCGGCTGCTCTTCCGGGGGAATAAATATTCCAGAAAGCTCTTCCGAAAGTCCGAACGAGCACGCTCACGGTCAGTGTTGCCTCACGGCTGCGTCGAAGACCCCCTACTCCTGTACCTTTGTGGAATGGGCGGTCCGCGTGGTTCCAAGATTCCAGAAGTGCCAGTATCAGTCTATAGCCTAGATGCTGATTTCCCTGTCTTCTCGAGTCGTTTTTCCGCTATTCGGGCTGTCATCCTCCGGCATAAACCTCTTGGACTCTGGTCTGTATGGAATGATAAGCGGGAATTTGACTCTCTATACACATTCCGCGCCCTGCTCATATTTGGCACACTTGGAGTATTACTCCAAACTTTACAGACTGTTTTACAAGCTGTACAAACCTACTATACAATCAAGGGATAATCTAGTAGTCACAAGGCACTATCACACCCAAAACCTTTGTATCTAACTATGAGTTACAGGTGTATCTAGGAGCCACATTGAAGTTGTAACTGGTCCAAGGTACTAAGATAACAACCTACCACTATGTGCAGCGGATTCAGAAATTGAAGGCACCCTTGGCGTATGCCTTATTACGGAGAGGTCGGTAAAGGGGCGCCAGAATTATTCATCTTGTGTAAATACTCTGATTTACATTTAATTGCTATCTAGCACCCAGCATAGCTGCTGGAGAGATGCTCATAGGGAGGCAGCAGATTCTGAGCGTCTCTTCACAATATCGACTAGTTCCGTGGTAGGCAGTTTCACCGGATAGCGCTTCTGTTTATCCTTGTTAAGCTGCTCGTGAGCGTAAGCAATGCGTATGAGGGTGGCTTCCGAGAATGGCTTGCCAAAGATCGTGAGACAGAAGCTTGTATCATTTGTCAGCAAATCATTGAATCGGTATATCGTGAAAGGAACGTACGGGATATTAGGCCCAATGTTTATCATATTCTTTCGGGCATTCCACTTTATGTCGGTGCCATCGGGGTAGAATCCAAGAGGTAGGCTGACTATAGGGAGCCCGCCAATGGCAGCTAGCCGAAGAGCCAGCTTCGCGCACGTGGGAACCAACAAAGCATCAAGATTCCATTTTTCTAAAGCTCCTAGTATGCCTCCTTCGCCGAAATGGTGCGCTTCTAGAGCCAATGCCTTGATATATGAAGGGTCTGAGGTCCCGTTGGTGGTCTGCGCAGTCTCAAACTCGGCCGTGTCAAACTTGGGAAACTCTTCCCCGGGAGATGATTTCGTATAGGCAATGAGCTGTTCTAGGTTCTCAATGTTGTTGGGATTCTCCACCAAGTCTTGTAGGTATTGATTCAAAGATTCCTTGAAATCGGTCATGATTACAACATCTTGGAGCCAGGGGTCTAGGTTTATGTAGCCATCAAGGTCGACATAGTCTGTGTTATCGACTACTGTCGCGCCTGCCTCTTGCAGACGCTTCAGGCTCATAGTAAATATGTCTTCGACCACAGAGGATACCTGAAACGCGTTGCGCGGAATGCCCACGCGGAGTCCTGCTAGCGATGTTGTAGTGCAGGAGGATGTGTAGTCTGGAATCGAGCCGGACGGGATCTTATCGGTGAACTTGTCATGGGCATCCGGGCCTGCAATAGTTGATAGCAGGTACGCCGCGTCCTTGACAGTCCGCGTCATCGGACCTAGTGTATCCTGCCTTAGTGAGAGGGGGATGACACCGTCCCTCGACACTAGGCCAACGGTCGGCTTGATGGCCACGACGTTGTTCTTTTCGGCGGGGCAAACAAGACTGCCGTCTGTCTGGTGATTTATCACATGGTCAGATATGGGTAAGATTTAGGGGTCAAATCGATAGTCCCTTACCTCGGATCCCAACGCACCAAGAGAAAGACCGAGGGCGGCGGCGACCGCAGAACCGGTGCTACTACCTTTCGGGTTTTGATCAACGCAATAGACTCCCTTTGTCTGTCCACCACGGGGACTCCATCCGTCGCTCACGTTGGATGATCGCATGTTAGCCCACTCGGACATGTTGGATTTCCCTAGTATCACCGCTCCGGCGGCGCGGAGCTTCTGAACAGCTAGCGACTCTCTCGGGGCTTTGGCACCCGAGAGAGCCAACGAGCCTGCCGAGCCGTCGAGCTTATCGTGCGTACCAATGTTGTCTTTTAACAAGATCGGTACACCGTGCAAGGGCCTTTAAGTTTCTCAATCAGCAAGGTTAGAAGTTGTACTACCAAATGTAGCAGTAGAGATGCGTACCCACGCCGATGGCCCGATTGCAACTCAGCATCGAGAGACTTTGCGATGAGAAGAGCATCTGGGTTTATCTGTAGAACAGGACGAAGGTCGTCGTTTACCTCGGAAGTCCGGGTGATGTAAGCCTCGACCAGATCGACACAACTAAAGAGCTTTTGGTCAAGGCCGAGTACTATGTCATCAATGGTGATATCCAGCAGAGAGGGAATACCGGCTTCTGGCACTCATTATCAGCATTCCGCAAGAAAACTTTCAAATAATAGTTCTCAGCGTACTATAGTTGGGACTCCGCATGTCGTTGGTGAAGTATCTTTTGACGATGCTGTACATGGCCATCAAAAACAAGACAACTTTCAGACGTCGACAGGTTAGCATGTCCTTCATCGAGAGATTAAGGCGTCGCGGGCCAAAATAGTCCCAACTGCGCGACGATAACGGCCAGTTGCAGAAAAACTGAAAACAACAGCCCCCGGGAAAGTGAAGTATGCGGCTCTGATTTGGAGATGTTAGGTAATGGGGAGGAGAGGAGAGTGGGGGAAACATGCCACAAACTGAAGCTCCCATTGGGTACGTGTTAGGCAGTGATAAGATTCCCTGTAACCCCTACTATGTAGAGAGGTGCATATTCGTACGCCCGGCTTGTACGCAGTATGAGGATCTTGTCAAATATAGCGTGTGGGACGCTCTACACCTTCTATATATATAAACTACTACATATCCCAGGTCCTTAGATAAAACTGTTACTTTGATTTTTACTTTAAATATACACTTTATACTAAACTTACTTTATTATTTTTAATAAGTTATAAGCTTAAAACAGCTTACTTGTATTATTTTTTTTATTTAAATAAAACTAATACTATATTATTTTTTTATATAATTTTATTGTTTTAAAATTTTTATAAAATTTAACTGAATCGATTAAAACAAATTTGCTAAATTTTAACAATTTAACTAAAATAATTAATATTATTTTATTATTAAATTTTTAAATATGTTATTTTTATAATAAAAGTTTAATATTAGCTTTAGTTAATTTTAATTAATTTAAATAAACTGATTTAATATATTATATTAATTTAATTAAAAAAATATTAACGTTTTTTTATTTTATATTTTTTTTATTTACTTTAAATTATTTTTAAATAATATGATTTAAATTTTTGATATTTTAAAAAAAATTTTAAAATTATAAAATTTTTCATTTAAAAAAGCAACAATATTTTCGTTTATTAAAAAAAAATTAATATTTTATTACTGTTATTATATTTATAAATACAAAAAAATATTTTTTTAAAAAATAATTTTTTTATTAATTTAAGTTTTATTGTTTTTTAAACAAAAAAATTTTTTTTTATTTTATTACAAAATTAATTTCAACTATATTTGATTTTTTTATAAATAACATTATAAAAAATAATTATTTATTTTTTTTAATAAAACTTTTACAAAATTTTTTTTTTAATTTTAAATATGTTTTATTTTTTTTGTTATTTTATAATAATATAAATTTTTTTAAATTTAAAGTTAATATATCGAAAAATTTACTATTATTATTATTATTATTGTTGTTTTTATTATTATTATTATTATTATTTTTATTATAATAATAGCTTATAGTTTATAAATAAAAGTTTAAAATAAAAACTTTAATATTTATTTTTAATTTTAATATTATTATTGTTTATATTAAAAATTATATTAAAATTTTTTAATAAAACAGCTAAAACAATAAATGTTAAAAATAATATATTGTTTTAAGCAATAGTTTTAATAAATTTATTTAAAAATTATATTAAATTTATATAAAAAATAGCTAATTATTTAATAGTTTAAAATTATAGCTGTTTTTTTTTAAGCAAATTTTAAAAGCTTTTTTTTGTTTAATAAAAAACTAAAATAAAAAACATTTTTAAAAAATATTAAAACAAATAAAACAAACATTAAATTAAAATATATACTATAATATAAAATCGTTTTAAAATTAATATATAAGTAATAATATTAAACAAAATTAAATATAAAATAATAGTTAAAATTTAAAAAAAATTTCAATAAAAATATAAACTAAAAAAAAGCGCTGCTTTTTAAAAGTTTATTTAAAAATAAAATATTATTTAGTTAAATATTTATAATAAAAATATTATTAAATTTATTGCTAAATTATATATTATTTAAAAAAACTTAATTAAATTTAATAAAATTTATATAATTAATAAATTTATTTTAATTAATAAATTTTTTATATTTTTAAATTTTATTTTTAATATATTTTTTATTATATTTTATTAGTAATATTAAATTATTTTTAAATATAACTTAAATAATATTATTATTAAAGCTGTTATTATTTTTAACGAAGTTATTATAACAGCTTAAAAAAAATAGCAAAATTAAAAACTTTATAAAACAAACTTTAATTTATTAGCTTTTTATTTTTATTAAAACTGCAGTTATTATAATAAAAATTACTTTAAATTATATTATTATAAAAAGCATTTATATTTTGTTTTAAAAAATTAGTTAAAATAAATAAAATAATATAAATTTAATAAAAAAAACTACTAAAAAAATAAAAATAAAAATATAAGCAATATTTTTAAAAGTTTAAATTAGTTTATAATATTACTAGTAATAATAAAAAACAATTTATATAATTTTGTTTTTATAATGTTTAATTTTTAAGCTAATAATATATTACTAGCAATTTATAAAACTAGTTATTTATTTTTAAAATTTAATATAAATATTAAATTGTTAATATAGTTAATATTTTTTATAAAATTATTTAATAATATATTTATAATATTTTATATTACTAATACTATATAACAACTTAATTTAATAAAGCTATTAAATATTGCTATTAAAAATATAATAGTAAAGCTAAAAAAAATGTTTATATTAAATTTAAGTTATAATTAATATATTTTTTGCAATAAAAATAGTTTTTTAAATTTGTACAAATATATTAAGTTTAATATTATAAATATAAATAATAAACTAGTAATATTAAAATAAACTAAAAATTATATTTTAATTACTATAGTTAATAGTAAAAAAATTTGCAATATTTTTTATAATGCTATATATAGTTTAAAAATAAAAATAAACTTAATATTAGTTTTATAGTTTATTAAATAAAAAGCTGAATTTTTATTTTATTAAAATAAAATATTTAATATTAAAAGCAAAAAGTATTTTTTAATAAAATAAACATTTAAAAAACTATATTTAGTTAATATTTTAAAAGCTAATTTTAATATATTTAGTTTAAATTTAAATTTTCATTTTTATTTTTTTTTTAATTTAAAAATATAAATTTAGTATAATTATTTTAAATATATTAATAACTAAAATTTATAAATATTAATAAATTTAACTATAAATATATTTTTTTTTTAGCAATATTGCTTATACAAAATATATATTAAAAATAAAATAAAAAAATTACTTTATAAATATAAACTTATTAAAAAAACTTATAAGTTTAAATTTTTATATATTAACTTTGTTAATATATTAATTAAAAAAAGTTATATTATAAAATATAATAAGTTAATTTAATAAACTGTTATTATTAATAACTTTATTTAAAAGATTTAAATATTTTTTATAAAGTTTATTATTAACTTTATATAAATAATTTAAAAGTTTTTTAATAAATATAAACATTTTAAATAATATTATTATTTAATTATATTAAATCAAAAGTTAACTTTTATTAGCTATATTTTTAAAAGTTTTTATAAAAACAAAAATATTGTATTTTTTTTTTTAGCTATAAATTAGTATTAATAGAACAATATTATAAAAAAAACTATAAAAATAATTAAAAAAATTATTTGCTATTTATTAATTAATACTATATTTAATAATATAAATATTAAATTTTAGCTAATATTAATTAAAACAATTGTTTATTTAAAAAACTTTTAATTTAATAAAAAAATTAGAAATAAAACTTTTTATAAAATATAATATAGTATAACATTTGATTTAATATATTTATAAGTTATTAAATTAAATAATTTTTATTTATTTAAAAAAAAACCTTTTATATTTAATAAAAAAATTATTAAATATAAAATATTAAAATATTAAAAAAACAATACTATTAATTATATAATACTATTTATTTTTAACAAAATTATTTAAACAAATAATGTTATATTTAAAAAACAATATATATATATATTATTAAAAAATTAGTTTTTATTTTTAAAATTATTTAAAAATATAGTTATTAATATTTATAATATTTGAACTATAATCGCTAATATTTAAAACTTTAAAACAATAGCTAAAGTATTTATAAAGTTAAAAAAAAAAAAATATTTTAAAAATTACAAATAAAAAATATACTTTAATACTATTATTATAAATTTAAAAAAATTATAGCAAATATAACTATTAAATATATTTATTAAAAAAATAATAGTTAATAAATAAAAGCTATTTTATAGAACTTTTTTTAATATTTTTAATTTAAGTTTTTATATTATATCGGTTTTATTTTTTAATTTTATATTTATATTGCTTTTTAATTTTTTTTTAAGTTTTAGTTTAAGTTTTAGAAATTATTTAAATATTATAAATATTAAAAATAGTATTAAAACTAATAAAACATTTAATATAGCAAAAAAAATTATAAAAAAATTTATTATAGTAATTTTTTTTATTTAATATATTAAATTTTAACTAAAAACTATTTAATTAAGCTAATATTAAATATTAATAATAAGCAGCAACTTTAAAAGCAATTATTTTAAAATAATAATAGTATTAATAAAGTTTATTTATATTATAGCTTTATTATTAAAGCTAATAAAATTTAAAATATTTATATAAGTTTATAAATTAACAAATTAATTTAATTAATATAAAGCTATAAATAATAAATTTAAATTTTTAATAAACAATTATATTTAAAAACTAGTAACTTTATTTATTAGTAAAAAGCTTTTTAATAAAAAATAAATATTTAAGCTTAAAAAAAAGTTTAATAAAAAAATTACTTGTTATAAAATGCAATAAATAATAAAAAGCTTTAAATAAATTAAAAAATTAAATTATAATAAAATATTTGTTTTAATAATAAAGCTTATAAACTATAAAACGATTTTTATTATTACTATAACATTAAATTTTAAATTTAAACAAATAAATATTAAAACAGCTTTTTTATATAGTTTAATAATTAAAAAAATCTATATTAAATAATTTTTTAAATTTAACAATAAAATAAAACAAATTTATTGTTTAAACAAAATATTATATAGTTTAAAATAGTTATTAAAAATTTAGTATAAAATATTTGCTGCTTTTTTTAAAAAGCTAAATTTTATACTATTTAATATTAATATTAAAGTTTTTATTAAAAGTTATATTTATATAACAGTTTATATTAACAACTTATTAATTGCTAATTTAACTAAATTAAAAATTAATAAATTAAAACAAATATTTAACAATTGTTTTAAAATAATTGATTTAAAACTTTGTTTATATTACTTAAAAATAACTATTAAAAAAAACTAATTTAATTAAACGATTTATTTTAAATAAAACGTTTATATTAAAAAAATTTTTCGA
The DNA here is from genome assembly GCA_038501195.1 of Nemania diffusa. Lineage (NCBI taxonomy): Eukaryota > Fungi > Ascomycota > Sordariomycetes > Xylariales > Xylariaceae > Nemania > Nemania diffusa. Next base: position 6,397,984 of record JBBPUQ010000001.1, read on the forward strand.
AACTTTAATATATAAAAATATATTTTTAATACAATTTTAATAAAAACTAAATCTTTTGATTTTTTATTAAACAACTATGTTATTTTAAATAATAATTAAATATAATATATAAAAACTATTAGTTTATTAATATATATAATATTAAATATTTAATTAAATATTATATTTTTTATATTTTTTTGCAATTGTTTTATAACTAAATTTAATAAAAACTATATTATAACAATTAAATAAATATTTAAATATTTAAAAAAAACAGTTAATATAAAACTTATATATTATAAAAAATTTAAAAATTTCGTTAGTTATATAAATATAAATTATATTAAAAATTATAAAACTTAAAAATTAATTTTAAACTATATTTTTAATATAAAAAGCAGAATTATTAACTAAAATTTAAAACAATAAACTATTATATTTTTATTTTTTTATAAAATAAAATATATTAATTAAATATAAACTATTAAAAAAATTATTTAATTAAAATTACTATTAAAAAAATTAAATATTAATAATAAAATTAATACTATTATTATTTATAGTAATAACTAAAATATTATTATTTTTATTAATAATTTATTTTATTATATTAATATTAAATATATAATTATTTAATTAAAGTTTATTTATAAATAATAAACTATTAAAAAAGTTAAATTATAATTTGTTTTTACTATTTAATAAATAGCAAATAAATTTACTAAAGCTTTATTAAAAAATAAATTTTTTAATTTTTATAAAGCTATAAATTTAAAATAAATAAAAATAAATATAAAATTATATATAAATAAAACTTTAGTTTTATTATATAATTTAATTATATTAATATATATAAATTTTTTAATATTAAAACTTTATAACTTTAACTTTTAATAATATAAAAAACTTATAATTAATAAACTTAAAAAACTAAAATTATAATAAATTATTTTTTTATTTTTTTTTATTTATATATAATTAATAGCAAATATTTTAATTATTAGCTTTTTTTATAATAATTATAAATTAATTTTTAAATTATTTTCAAATATTTAAAAAATTATTAATTAATAATAAAATTATAAATAATAAAATAATAGTTATATTAAAATAATTTTACGATTTATTTATTTTTTTTAATTATATTTTATATATATTTTAAAATAATATTTTTTATTTATATCAATAAAAAAAAAAACTAAAAAATATATAATAAAATATTAAATACTTTTATTTAAAATATATTTAATATTTTTTATTATATAAAAAAAAATTACAAATATATTTAAATTATTTTTTTTAATATATTTTAAAAGTTTTAAATTAATAATAATTAAAAAAACAAAAAATAATATATATTTGTTATAGCTATTATAACTAATTTAACTAGTAGCAAAATTGCAATATTTTAAAACTATAATTTAATATATAAAATTATAAAAAAATTATAAATAAAAAATATATTTTAAAACAAATAAAAAACTTTATTATTTTTTTTATAAAAAAAAATCAATTGTTTAAAAGTTTAATATAATATTAATAATATTTATAATAAATAAAATTTATATTTAATATATATAATATTTATAATATATAATTAAATATAATATAATAACTAAACTTTTTAAAACTTTTTAAATTTTTACTTTTAAAGTTATATTTAATTAATTTATAAATAATTTTTTAATTTTATTAATAAATAAAGTTTTTTTTTTTTTTTTTTTTTTATAAAAAGTTTTTATAAATTAAACTATATTATAAAATTTTAAACAAAATATTAAATAAAAACTAAAATTAAAAACAGTTAACAATTATTTTAAAATATAAAATTACTATAAAAAAAAAAAAAACAGTTATATATATTTTATATTTTATTATTTTTTTTATTTTTTTTTATTTTATATATTTATTTATTTAGTATATATATATTTTATTAAAAAATAAAATATTTTATGTTTTATGTTTTTTGTACTATATATTTAGTTTAAATAAAAGCTTTTACTACAATTTAAAATAACTTAAAGTAAATAAAAATTTTATATATTTTTAATTTTTGTACAACTGCTTTTTTTTAAACGGTTTAAAGCAAGTAAAAGTGTCAAATATAGCGTGTAAAACGTTTTACACCTTTTGTATATATAAACTACTACATATCCTAGGTCCTTAAATAAGACTGTTACTCTGATCTTCACCTTGAATATACACTTTATGCCAAACCTACTCCACTATCTTTGACAGATCTCGTATGCCAGGTCTCAGCCGTAGAAAAGTGCACTTTGCCCCGCAACACGTACTTAGAAGGAGTCCTTTTGCATCAGACTTGTGCCAGGGTTTGCCGCCAGATCACTGCTACATGATAAACCATCTTCATCGCATTGGACGGAAGGCCCGGTATCTGCTTCCTTTTCCGCCAAAGAGCCTGAAATGGACAATGGGGCAGTCAATCAGTCAGTTAGCCACTACACCCTCCAGCCCTTATCCTGAAAACTACTCTGGCACGATGGCTCGATAATTCGCGTCAGGCTCTGAGATGGGTAATCCGACAGCCAATTAGTCTGTTGACCAGGCCTCTCACCCAGGATCCCGTCTGGAAACGTGAGTTGCCATGAAAGTGGCGGTGAGGGCCTCGGGTACGGGACAAATCCCCCTTCAATCTAATCCGAGTTAAAAGTACTGCTCATTCCGAGGTCAGGCTTCTTTGACGCTACAGCAACGTCTCTTCTAAAAGAGAAAAACGACCAGGTATGGCAGTGCTTTGAGGTCGCTCTTTCACCACGATTGCCAAGTTGTCGAACGCTAATCATGGTATACCACAGACAGCTAGAATCCCTTGAATTCTCGACATCAAAGCTCTGAAGTGCGTCGGGGTCAAAGTCAGACATCCTCAAACAGAATGGCAGCCAACAATCCGGTTGGCGCCTCCGTGCCCGCTGTAATTGATGAACTCTCCGATGTCGAGGAGCAGAGTCCACCACTCACTGGAGTCGTGACACCTGCCAAGTCCTTTCGCAAGCGTCAGCCTTGGATGGAGTTCATCAACATTCCAGTTGCCTCATCAGACGAGACCCTTGGGCTTCGAAACTCTGACGAGACAAGACTATTTGAAGAGTGCGACGACAAGCGACTTGGCGGATAGAACCAATAGCAGGGCATATGTTTCACCATCGCTTGAAAGATAGTATGAGTCCGGCTAGGCTTGTCGGCTTGCGTTACTTAGTGCATGTGAAGAGTTTTGAGAATATTGTCATGTAACGGTTATTGATGCAGTAATTCCTTTAGCTATTTTTCGTTGAGTTCTCAACATATCATCGATTCTACAGTGATAACTATTGAAAATTGATAAAGAATCTCTCATTGAATAATACCACTAGCTGTAGGAAAAGTCCCTCACGCATTCTCTCGCTTGCTAAACACTAAAATGCGCACCTCGATGCTCTTTCTGGTGTTGTATATACTGTCTTCACCCGGAAGATTGAATGATGCGTGTGGGGGGCAGGCTATCTCATAGTCAGTTTTGATAAAGAGAATACAGAGAAGCAGGGCTTGAACTGACTCAAGGCAGTTGGAGAATCTGAGTCCCATGTACGGAAGATTGCAATCTCATCTTTTGATTGCAAAGAAAGCCAGTACCATTTCTGCGAGGGCCTGTATAATAGGAACAGTCCCTCCTCCCAATGGTCTGGGTGGACCTTGTCTTCCTCGAGGACAGAATCTGGGGAAACCGTGGCTGGGTGGCAAAACGCTAAAGGAGAGGAGCGAACAACGTCAACCAGCGGCCGCCAAATACTACACAAAAGGCGCGAGAAACATATCGTCAGTCATGGTGTACACACAGCTGCCATCGAAAGAAGGAACTCACTTGACAATTCTAACCTGGTAGTCCTTCAAGTTGAACAATGAGATCTCCTCTTGCGAAAGTTGCCTTCTCATTCTTTCAAGCCCCCCTTCAAAGGAATAGTCTACAGATACAGTCAGGAAAGTGTCGATAATGGCATGGTGTTCTTTTGCAAGGAAGTACCAACCAGAGTGTACAATCGTCGCTGGAGCTAACGAGTCCGACCGACTACTCCTCAGGATAGATTCTCCAGCGATGAGGTCAGATGCACTTGACCGAATCTACACGATGAAGCGTATGTCAGTGGCATCCCGCCTTGACAAGAAAGACGGTTACTAGATCTTATTTGGCTTGAATATACCCTCCAGTCAAAGCAAATGGCCTTCTCGGCTATGAGAAATTTCTTTGCTATTGAAGTGGTCTCGGTTAGATATGCCTTTGCTTTTTCAGAAAGAGCATCTTGGTGCAGAAAATCGGAAATTTCGGGCGATAAAGCCGACGGCGCCAGGATGTACTGAAATCCATCGCGACTGAGGGAGAACTCTTGCTCCTTTCCTCGTATATCCTCAACTGTTATACCAGCTACTGTAGTGAACTCGCAATTGCTAGGTCTGAGTTGCGGTGGTGCTTGCCCGTACACAGTGTATGGCTTTTCCGTTTGATACAAGGGGAGGTCGGAGAGGAACGTGAATGAGGCCGACATTGTTGAGATGGAATCTGCCTTGCGTTGACGGCCGAGCTGGGTAAGGGCTTAGGTAGGGCACGAGGCGATGCGACGGCAATAGATCTTTGCTATGATACAACCTCTTCCGGGATGCTACTTCCGGAAGCTAGGAATGAGAGGCAGAGGGTGGTGGCGCATACCAGGGCCTGTCGGTGATCTTATGATGCTGATGCTTACTTGGCACTGTAGGGCCGGGCAAAGTCCCAAACTGACCTTCGTCTATGTAATAAATTGACGCCAACCCCCCTAGCACTACCCCATATGCAAGTTATGATGGGCATGTATATTGCCAGGAATAATCATTGCATATAGGACCCATGCTGTAAAGGCTCTGCTGTAAAGGCTCTGCTGTCTAGGCCCCTTTCCTCGATGTTTCTGGCTTTCTCTATCTTGCTATTCAATGACAGAGCATGGAAGTGAAACCGAAGGACCCCACGTTTTGCACACAACCGTGGTCCGGACATCATGTCTCACGAGACTTCCAGCCATAGCGACATGACTTCCGTCATTTCATTTCTAAATGATAAGTCAGTGATTACTTCTCAGACGTGTATCTCATGCTTTCAACCCCCTGATAAGATGATCCCAGCGGTCGTTACAAGCGCATGTGGGAAGATGCCTTGGCCATCTGCAGGTCTTCGCTAGATGTTGACGAGCTTGACGACATATTTGACTGCGCTACCTGTGAGGAACTTCTCGAGCGTCTCCATAGCAGATATGACGAATATGCAAACAAAGCGATACCACGCATTCTAAGATCCATTGAATGGTCCTTGGCGTCCCTGAAGAAGCTCAACATCGTGGTTGCCGTGGCGATGGGAGCTCGAAGCCCAGTCAGAACCGGGCTGTTGTGGGGTCTCATGAATCTGCTTATTGAGGTAATTAATCACTGGCTACTGAAGATCTATTAGCTGCTCATTGCTGACACACATAATCTCCTCAGACTTTGATTAGAAACGAGCATGCCCTCGCAGTCGGTGCTGAGATCATCGACGAGCTGAATAATGAAGTGGAGATTCTACTTCTCTACCAATCGTGGGCTTTGGTAAGAGAGGACATGGAGCAGGTTTACGTCGAGGTTTTCGTCGAGATAATCAAGTTCGCGTCCACTGCGGTGGCTTTCTTCCGCCGCACACCCTTAGGTATTCCTCTCCGTTATATACATGATATATTTGGTGGTTGTTTGCTGATCGCTGCGATACTTCAGAGAACTTTACCTACGGTGTTTGGCCACAAGATGTTTCAATTCTTTGGGAAAAGATGTCGAAGAAAATCAACAAGAAGATTGGTATGATGAAGGAGAAATCCTCAGTGCTTAGCCGTACCTACGAGGCTCGCCCAACGCGCGCTGATCTGATGAGGGAGATGGGCCGATCGGGGCTTGCAACACCAATGTCGTATAGTATAGCAGAGGGAGATGCGCACGCCGAATCCCCCAAATCCTTTTTTTTCATTCCTATGCGGCCAAATCCTAGCTTCTTTGGTCGAGAAAACATCCTGGACCAGCTAGACAGTCATTTTGGGAACGTTGCATCTTCGTCTGGGCAGCCTGCAGTGTCTCTATGGGGGACATCTGGAATAGGCAAAACGCAAATCGCCCTCGCGTATGCTTGGAAGAAGAAACTCGAAGAGTTGCCTATTGTAAGATAACCACCCCCCTCGCGGGCCACCCCTTCGCGGGCCACCTATACTGTGCGATTTTACATATAAATTGAAATATAGGCTAGTAGGCCTATAAAAGCGGGAAATATTCGGAAAATTAATCCACTAGCGCCAAAAATTATAAAAAAATCTAAATAATAATAAGAAATTTTTTTCTATTTTTGTACTAGCTTAATTAATTTTTAAAGATTTATATTTAATTTTTAAAAATAGCTGATAACATTATTATATATAATTTACTAGTAATACTGTTAACACTGTACAAAAAACAAAAAACTTATTAAGTTTATCGATTTTTAAAAGTAGGTATAAGTGGGGTAATAAAATTAAAAAAAATATTAGTATTTAAAAGGTTATATAATATTTAATAAATTAGTAAGTTTTTATTTTTACTATTTTTATTCGAATTTTTACTAATTAAAAGCTTTATAATTGTTGAATAATTTTATATAAAGTTTTACACCAAAAATATACAGTACAACTATAGACTGTATATTTTATATGTAAAATTTTATATATATAAAAACATATAAAATTTAAAGTATTTATAATAACTAGCTTATTAAAAATAGTAAAAATAAAAGCTAACTAGTTTATAAAATATTACGTAATTTTTAAAATATTAGTATTTTTTTTAATTTTACTACCCCACTTATACCCACTTTTAAAAATCGATAAACTTGATAAACTTTTCGTTTTTTGCACAGTGTTAACAGTATTACTAGTAAATTATATATAATAATGTTATCAGTTATTTTTAAAAATTAAATATAAATCTTTAAAAATCAATTAAACTAGTACAAAAATAGAAAAAAATTTCTTATTATTATTTAGATTTTTTTATAATTTTTAGCGCTAGTGGATTAATTTTCCGAATATTCCCCGCTTTTATAGGCCTACTAGCCTATATTTCAATTTATATGTAAAATCGCACAGTATAGGTGGCCCGCGAAGGGGTGGCCCGCGAGGGGGGTGGTTATCTTACTGTGGGTCAACTGCGAGTCATCTCTGCATATCACACGGGGTTTTACTGAAATCGCCCTTGACGCTAAACTTCCAGGAGTTACGGGAGACGTGGATGACGAGCAGAATCGAATCAAAGTATTGAAGTGGCTTGGACTATCAAGTGAGTTTAAGCGTGCCCCATTTCCCGTAGACGTATTGCTACTGATTTAACATTCAGGTGAGAATTGGCTGTTAATATTCGACAACGTGGAGGACATTGGCCTTGTGCGTGACAACTGGCCAGCTTCCGAGACAGGGTTCATCCTCATGACATCACGCTGCGAGATCTTCTCGCCCGGCGTTGTCAACATAGAAGTTAAATCCTTTGACGAAGAATCTGGTGCCCGCTTTCTCATGAAAGAGCTGTACGCGGACTATTCAAATGAGCTCGAACTAGCAGCCGCTAAGAAATTGTGTGCTATGCTAGGAGGTCTTCCTCTTGGTTTGGTGTTGATGTTGATTAAGGTGCAAACCCAGAAGTGCACCATCGAGTCGTTTCTGCCCTTTTATAAGAAAAATGAAGAACGGCTTCACGGATACAGCCGCCCAGTTTTGAAGCCATATTACTCACGAGGTCTTGATACAGCTTGGGATATCTCTTTCAACGCATTGGAGGAGGAGTCCTCGGATGCCGCGCATCTCTTTAGCGTTCTTTGCTTCTTGGCTTCTGACGACATTCCTATTACAATGTTCTCGGAGGTGACCCAATCATCTCTACCCCAGCATTTGAGGTTTTGCAGTGACTCATGGGCGTAAGTACGAGATCTGCTTGCTCTCCTGTGTTCGTTCTTCAATTACTGACCCGCCGAATCGCGAAAGTTTGAACGACGCCATCCAAATACTACTGAGAACTTCCTTGGCCAAGCAATCACACGGAACCAGAATCCTCTCTATTCATCGGCTTACCCAAACCAACTATCTCAGGAGAGTCAATGGCATAGGGAAAGATGAACTAGCGAAATGTTTCTCAGCCGCCGCGAATCTGCTCAGGAACGCATTCCCCAAGCTCGCAGACAGCTTTAGTCTCCGAAAAAGCTGGGTTGCTTGCAGACAATATGCTCACCACGTACGGACCCTGGTTTCTCATTGTGACAAGCTATCTGCCGCAATCTTTTCACCTGAGACCTACGCCGAATTGACCGGAACACTGCACGATTGCGCATGGTTCGTTCTCCGCAGTTGTCCCTATGTATATAAAGCTGACCTCTGCCCTAGGTACCTATTTGAATGTGGATCATGGGCATACTGCGAGGAAATGCTGAGTATTGGCCTTCAGACATGTACAGACAGAAACTCCTTACTGTATGCCAATCTTATTAATATCCAGGGGATAATTGCAGCAACGCGCAATAGAACTACTGCAGCACATCCCCTCCTCGAGGAAAGCTGTCGTATTCGAAGAAGTTTACTGGGTGAAAATCACATGCTGGTGGCAAATTCATATACAAACCTGGCAAATGTGATGTTAGCAAAGGCGGAGTACTTGGAGGCCATCGAATTCCACAAAAAGGCAATCGCTATTGATTCCCAATCTAAACTGAACGAATTTCAATGCATAAGGTACATTAACCTTGGAAGCGTGTACATGTTTCAGGGAAACAAGGCAAAGGCACAGGAAGAGATCGAAGCCGGTCGACTCGTAGCAGAAAGGGATACTGGGGATAGCATGCATTACCGCGATACGTAAGTGCACCCCAAATTCCCGACTTGTGATAAATTCTGAGCAAATCGACTTTCAGAGCGACATGGGATATGGCACATCTTTCTTATTACCAGGGGGGTTATGCAACCGCTCGGCATCTGTTCGATTTGAGCTGGAAAGCGTGGAACGATGATAATCCCTTACACCCTTTCACTGGTGCCTCGGTATACAGAATTGGTTGTGTCGATGTGAAGAGAGGAGACGCAAAATCTGCAATGTAAGGCCACCAGTAATGCTATTGCCAGCTGTTACTCGCTGACGAGATTTAGACGTCATCTCGAACAAGCTCTCATTATTGCCAAGTATAATGAGGAGACTCAAGGCAACAGGGGTGACATTGCTCGAGTTATTGCGAAGCTTTCCGTTGCTTATCGCCTGGATGGGGAGACCGTCAAGGCAGACAATCTACATGAGGAGGCCAAGGGCATGCGGAAGCTAATGCAAGGCGAAGACTTCAAAGAAGAAGAAGACTCAGAAGCAGCTTACGATTCACTAGTCTCGTATTACCCTTACTACTACCGGTAAATACGTACGACAACAAGGTAGAAGATCTAGTAAATTACGAATGCATATTAACCACCACCTGCAGCTAACATTAGAAACTTAGGACATACGGTTGAGTCTAAATCAAAGTTGGGGCGCAGAATACTCATCAAGGACCACCAGCTAGTAGAATAAATGTGTCCTTAATGCGTTGATATAACATTACAGGCCGTTTTACCTAGAAGTACTCTGTTCAATATTCTTGCCTGATCACGCACTCTATGGACTTTTGTGGGCATGATATGTGGTATTAATGGCCCTCCATAGATAAACCATGCACTAGTCACAGGTTAATCAAGCCAGAAATATATCAGTATATATAATAATCATTATACGAATAAATAAAAAGGGTCTCTTCGTACAGTCCTTTATAACCGCCTCCTGAAAAGGGAAAGAGTGGGGAAATAGGTTTGTCGGTGTACGTACATATGGCACTTCTTAATGCACTTCTAATGCACTTTCTTACGTATACTGACACCTACCGCCAGAGCCACATACTTACCCCTGACCTACGTTCGCCTTGTTCGGATTGTCGACCGCAGCCGCTGTAACTCACGCCATAACTCACGCCATCTTGCCTTATTCGTCCATATACTCTGTACCAAATAATGTATAATAGCTTACTAGATAATCTCGAGCTAGTAATAATCAGCGGTCACATTTGCAGTGATGTAACCCTCTTACAGGCCATAGATATGAGTACGGAGGATCCGAAGGATCGTATCTAAGAAGATTACCAGGCTCGCTGAATCCAGTGACCTCCCTCCTTATCCCGCTTTGAGTTGGCAAGGAAAGCCTAGAAAATTATGGCCATCAAGTTTTATCTACAAAAAGGCGGCCGGCATAACAGCTCGTAGGCTAATTCTCCACCGTAGCCAGCTCGTTATCCAAGGCTCTACTAGGCTTTAAGGGAGTACACATATATCGACCAGCACGGTCAACTCAACACGAGTCTAATATGGCCGCGTCAACGACGATCGCTTCCACCTTGATCGGAGCATTAACAACAGAGTTCATACCACCGGCAAATGGGTATGATGTAGTTTTCTTCGCAGTGAATCCTGGTGTCCCCCAAGGATGGTATGTGCAGGGGACACTTGCGACTGTTGGCCATCCCTAAAATGGTTTTCCGCCCGGCTTTGATCGCGACGCACGTTACTGCTACGCCCCCGGCGTGTGTCCGTCGGGCTACAACGTCGCTTGCACGAGCTATGGCTTAAGCAGCGGAGTTCTGACGACGGCCACGTGCTGTCCCAAGTATGGCCCGAGAGCGCTGCCTAGGTCATCTTTCTTCGTTTCTTATCACGAATACTCCGTAATATCGGGTTCGTGTGCTACTCCAATCCTGATATTGGCAATATACAACTTTCTTTGACCCACTGTCTATGCTTGCTCGTCTACACTCAGTCCGGATTACCGACTACGGTCTTGCCAAGCGCCAATCTTGAGACAATCACGGTAAATGGAGAACTCGAGTGTCCAATAATCTTCGGGTCGGTAACCACGCAGATAGCATCAGGAAATCCAGTTAGATATTATAGTATAATCGTAGACAGGTATGTCCAGAGCCCGCATTCTTTACACGTGTCATATTTGCTCATAAGCTCCTATGATCACATTGAGGAATTGCAATACGATGGCCTTTGCACTTTATTGTGGCGATGCTCACACATCTTGTACTGCAACCTCCAGCCCTGTAGGTTTTCATACCAGCTCTTCAACTTGTATACGCAAAACAGAGCTAGTAAGAAACGCTACGAATTCCACGAACTCCTAAGAGGTAGAATGTATGATGGCCCGCTAGTTAAAAAGGAGGGTCTGAAGTCTATTGAGAAAGTGGCCTAGTTATAGCTTGTGGCTTGTGGCACAGCCACGAGCATGTGGCTTGACAACCTACCCTGTCAATCAACTCCATCACAAATTCACTCATACGAAATCAACTGCCTAATTGAAATTGGGCAAAGCGAGTCAAAAGAGGCCAGATTTGCCAAAAGGATCTTCACATACGTCAGGAGTAATTACATAATTATTCATATACGACACAGCGCTCGCGTAAGCCTCGAGCTGCATCGCGTCGATTCATCAATCAATATACGACACTCACTCACACACTCACTACTCACTCATCATCCTTCCTCACACTTCAACTTTCAAGCCCGGCCTCCCAAAAAAGGTCGTCGTAGGCACGTACGTAGTCATGCAGTCCAAAGTAGTAAAATCGACAGTTTAGAAGCCCAGAAAACAACCCCATCGCCCCAAACAAGGAAAAATTGAAGCGTTGTTTCTAGGAGAGATGAATGCAAGACTCCGTCGCTGATGCAGTCCCGTGATTTAGTTCCTCGCAAGACCTGACTTTCTTCCTTCCTTTCATGATATACACACACACCTCCATCCCCCCCCTATGAGTTGGTTTCCCGTATGTTAGGGCAACACAAGCTAGACATTATAACAGCGATTCGTGAGCTCTTTCTCATGAAATTACTCTGACCTGCCAAATTTAAATTCGTTACGGTTGGCTGTTGGAGGAGTGAGGCCCGAATTCGATTTCCAAGTCACCCGCGGTGCCTGGATCTGTCCCGCTTAGATGGGCTGCTGAATCGGACTCAGCTCTCCTCCTAGCACAATATTCTCTCGCTTCTACTCTCCTGACTGACTCCTGCGCTGCACGCATTTTCTCAAGTAGTCGTGTAGAACCAGCTAATTGTCTAAGGCGCTTCATCATTGAACCGGGTATCGTATGGGCATCTTCTTGGATGTCGTCGAGATTAAGAGGAGGGATTGCAACCGAATCTTCGTCATTCGATGTGACAAGAACACTAGGCAATGCGTCCGACGGCGAATACCCCTAATAAAAGCCGTCAGCTGCAGAGTTTGTCCTGCTCCCTGCTGAAGTGGGATGTGGTGTGGTCTGGGCAGATCCACTGCTGTCACTAGGTGTTGGTGGCTCAACGACCTGATTGCGAATACACATGATCCACTCATGTTGGAGAAGTTCGACAGCGGTCGCTCGCTTTTTCGGATCTCGGATAAAGCAGCGCTTAAGAAAATCAATGCCTTGAGGAGTCAGTTGGTCAGGGCCTGGTAGTTGTGGCGGATTGCCTTGCGCGATGTTGTACATGATGGCCCATTCGTTGTCCAAGTTAGACCATGGTCGTCGCCCTGTGACCATCTCAAGGATGACGCATCCCAATGACCATATATCACCTGCTGCATCATGTGTTGGCTTTTCACCGATAATGACCTCAGGCGACATGTACATCGGGGTACCTGTCATCGATTTATGGGGTCTGCTGGCGGCCACTTTCGGGACTAGTGTACGTCCCTGACGTGCAATAACCTTAGCGGCCCCAAAGTCAACGTATTTGATAACGCCATTGTGATCGAGAAGGATATCTGTGCACTTGTTAGCCTTATTTCAGCAAAGCTAGTGGACATGAAAATACTCACTCTCTGGCTTGATGTCACGGTGAGCAATGAAACTTTCATGCAGGTAGGCTAGTCCTTCCAAAAGCTGTAGAGCATACACCATGACAACCTGTTCATCTTCGATACGGCCGTGTTCTAATAACCCAGCCAATGAGCCACCGGAGCAAAATTCCATGAAGATGTACACCCGGTCACGGTGCACCTCGATACCGTAGTAAGAGACTACATTGGGGTGATCTAGAACCTCCAGAACCCCCATCTCCTCTCTGATTTGAGATGAAATGGATGGGATCAGTTTCGGATCCTGAAGTCGTATTTCCTTGACGGCCATGAGATGTCCAGTGTCCAGGTTCATAGCAGCATATACGCTTCCGAAGGTGCCTCCACCAACGAAGTGGCCCTGTTGCCACCTGATTGTGACATTCGTGGCGGAGGAAGAGAGGTACGCTAAGGATCGATCAACTTCATTGGAGACTTCTAAAACGCGTCCGAGGCCTTGCCGTTCGGCAACGACATCTCTTTGTATACCGTCAACTTCCTCGATTTTCTTCAGTCGTTGCTCCAGAATCCAGTTTGCAGCCTCGTCGTCGTCAATGTTCCTGTTTTTATCATACTTTCGAAACTGCCCGACGAGGGCCTCGATACGTTCTCGTTCGAATTGCGCTGCTTGATTTGATTTGGCACCCAGGATATCAAAGTGGGAAATGAGTAGGGACATGCAACCAGACACCTTGGCACGTAGTTTAGCGTATTCGTCATCACCCAGGCCCAATATATGTCGTCCTGTAGTCATGCTCATCGTAAATTCCAAGGCAGGCACTGCCCATCTAAACGATTTACGATCCGTAACTTTGCAATCATCGCATATAAAACTCACCCAGTCTAAACCGAGCTTCGTGAGTTTGATATTGTTCATCTGGCGACGGTTACTATCCATGTAAAGGAGCGATCGTCTCCCAAATTCGGTGGCAAACACGAAGCAAGTCTGGATTAGGTCATGGCAGTCCATGCCTTGCGTCTGCTTTCGGATAATGGCTACGCTGTCCATGAATGTATTGGACAGCTTGAAGCCAACTTTCCGGATCTCAAACAGCCTTGCATTGACTTTGTGCAAATTCGAGCGCGCCTCCACGACCAGATCCAAGTGCATATCTATTCTATCCAAGAATACGTTTCTCACTTGCGCGAGGCGGGCTTGAGAGCCATCTGTTATCAAGCGCATCTGGCCAAGCTTTAGGTCGGTGGACTCTAGGTTGAGTGATTGATTGCCCCGATTGCCGAACCAGGTCAGGGGTGCTTCAGGACGTAATATCAGTATGTACGGGTCGGTTGGGTCTTCTGATATCTGTTCGTGTAGGCAAGTCCGCAGGATAGACTGAACTTCTTCGTCGCGGCCGGCTAGGGTGGGCGAGGCAATAATCTGTATGCCATCAAACTCGTCGACGAGAAAGTGACCCGTGACGGACAAGCGCTCATATAGGTACTGTAAGTCTTCGGCATCTAGGGCAATACTCATGTCTGACGCATTCTCGTAATGCTCGCTTAACAGCCTCGAAAACCGTTGCAACATTCTTTGCCGGACACGAACCGAGTCTAGCATTTGCATATATCTCTTGGTCATGTCGTCAGTGCTCTCCTTAGGCTTTCTTTGAAGCTCACGCTCGAATGTCTGACTCAGCCGGCTGAGAACTTTGTAAGTGAGATTACTGAATTGTTCGGCTACCTCGATATCGCCCCTTTGGAGAAAGCGCCCAATCTCATTGGCGAAGTCCCATTCCTGAGATAAAATTTCCGCCTCTTTGAAGGTGTTTTTGTTCCGACTTAGCTTCCAATTTAGCAGCTTGAAGTAGTATTTCAGCGCATCTAGCACGACTTGATCGAAAGACTCATCGATACATGGCGGGAGCTGCCATCCTGGCTGGGGCTGTGAGACGGTTAAAGTCTCTTGTTTAATACGAATTGCTAGTTTCAAGAGTAGTTCAAACTGTGAGAGCATCTGGTCCTGGAGAATAGGCGTCTGCTGGGTAGTCTCTCTCATCTTGCGCGCATAGGCCGCCCTCACGCTGATGATTTCTTCGATTAGGCGAGAAGGGAAACTGATAAGGGTGAGAATTTCCTCGATATATGGCGGTAGGTGCCGCTTCTGGAAGGCTGCCGAGTTCACAATCAGAGTCTCTTTAGCTTTCGCTATAGTGCTTGAAATGGGGGAGAGCATGCTCCTCCGTATCAGCGTTTTCGTTTTCAAAGAATGTTCTTGCTTTGACGCTTCATCGGTATCATCGTGAAGTGAGGTGAGACCATCCTCCTTCAACAAGCGGTCCAAGAAGGTCGTCTCATCACTCAGCCCATTTGTGCTCGGAGATCGTGCCTCCCTTTGGTGGAAATCCAGTTCATCGTTACCCACCCACTTTTTGAGGATAGAAAGTTCGGTGTTAATCATTTGGTTTGTATTGTACCACGAGAGGACAGCCTCACAAGCTTCCTGGAAGGCTGGTAACGTGGCTGCAGGATGGGCTTGCCCTAGGGCTCTCGAAGATGGGTACAGGCTCTCGCACTTCTCAATCTTGTTCACGACATCTGCGATCTGCTCTACCGCTGGTTTACCCGCTTCGGCCTCGCCTTGGACTTCGAAGCGGGTAATCTCGTCAATTATTCGATCGAGGTTGCCCCGTGCCTCGTCGACCATCTTTCGCTGCAGCGCAAAGGAGCGGCCAGTTCTCTTAGACCTAATACCCAGCCATAAATCGGCCTTGTGGGCAGCCTTGGCTCCTTGGAACTCGGAGGTTCCCAGCAACCGTCTTTTCTCTTGCTTCACAACGTCTCCGGTCAAGACGGCGGCCAGCATGCCATGCCATTCTAGCCGTTCGCGATTTGCGGGGTCCCTGATATCATCCTCGGTAGGTTGTGTATCGTCTATGAGATTCTGAAACATGATAGTCTCATCATTGAAGCGGTCCTCAAAGACACCCTCAGACGGAGGGGTCTCTCCTTCCGATTCTTCGTCTGAGTAGTCGACACTCGGGGTCTGCGGGTCGAAGTAGCTGCTCGGTATGGGTTCCTGGCGCATCATGCGCAAGTAGGCAGGCTCCTGATCGCGAAACTTGTCGGCGGGGTCGCGGCGGCGGGAGGCAGATCGAGTGGAGGTGGAGATGAGGCCTGGCTGGGGCACTCGTTGCGGGGCATAGGCATTAGAGGGTGTACGAGCAACGTGCGGGCGCTGTACAGGCCGAGGGTTGGCGCCATCGGAGGTAGGGCTGGGAATTGGGGCATCGGCGCCCGACGCTCGCTGGCGGCCAGCATTGTTGGCGACCGAGTTGGGTGCCGAGGTGGCCATGGAGGTGGACAGGACGCCATCTCCGTAAGGCCCCAAGGCGGCTACCTCATCGTCGCGCTCGAGTTCGGCTGGATCAGGCACGGAAAACTCAGACGAGCCCGAGCCCGAGCCCGAGCCGTCGGAATCGGTGGGGATGGCGCTGGGCCGCGGGTTCTTGGCCTTGTCCGGAACGGAGTCGACGTCGCTCGGGAAGAATCGCACCGCGCGGGGGGACGTCTCGGTTGACATGTTGACTGGAGACTAGCTGGAGCTGGGGTTGGAGCTGGAGCAAAGTCCAGTAGTCGCGAAGGGCTCGGCTGTCATGTCATCCGGGCGTTTGGGTATGGCGATACCACCAAGAGGATGTGAGGTGGTGATGGTGGTAGTGGCGGTGGTGGTGGTGGTGGAAGTGGTAGCAGGAGTGTGAGTGGTAGTGGTGGCAGTAGCTACGTAGGTACTTAGTGCTGCTGGTTGCTAGGTAGTTGCTCTAGGAGGTACCTAGTTGCTGGTTGCTGGTAGTGGCGGCGGCAGCGGCGGCGGCGGCGGCGGCGGTGGTTAGGTTTAATTAACGAGCGCAGGCGGCTCAAAAGCTTTTTTTTTTTCTTCGTGCAGGATAAGCACAAGGTACCTACTCTCCTCTCTGGACATACATATGGGCAATAGGTATACCAACTCTACTGCGTACTCTGTATGTACGTGGCTTGCAGTAGCCCCGGGCCGTTGGATGCTGTCTCAAAAAACCCTATCGTCTCGAGGACATGTGCGGAGAGGAGAGGCAGTCTCGTCTCGGTTCCCAGTCCGTTGGTAGGAGGCAGTCTTACTCGTTGACTCTCGGATGCGCTAGACGGAAGCTCCTAGAGAGGTGCCCTATCTTAGTGGTCGACGACGGGATAACGTCGTACCAGAAATGTCGAAAATGAGCTTCTCCGTACACAGCTCTGGGTGGAAGCTAGGGTTGTGATTGGTCAGGATTGGCTATAGAGTCTAGATCCTTGGGCGGCCCTATACGCTAAGTAGCATATAATCACCCTGTTATTATTATTACAGAGCAGGTATTACCTGCCTAGTCTCGGGTAGGCGTCGGGTAGGTACGTTGCAGTAGGTACACCGTACCATGCAGGTGCGCTTCTACATCTTAGGTGTCTACTTAGATACCTCAGGTATGCAAGTGGCTTTCACCTCTCAGTAATGACTTCGAAGCCCTTAGGTACTTGAAACGCGTGAAATTTCTCCGCTAGCTACCTACCTAGGTAGGTATTTAGCGAAGCAAAGGTTAAGTGTACAAGTACTAAATTACCTAACTAAGGTACTATAGAAATTCCAATGTAGGTATGTAGGTCAGAAGGTAAATACTTGGTGGATAAGCAGCGTTGAGACCCTTGTAAAGACCAAGAGCAGCGGATCTTATGAAACGCGAGGCAATCGGTCTTTTGGTCCGATCGTCACTCTTCAGTAGGGTATCTAGTGCGACGGCAGGCATTGGTGCCGGACCAACAACTCCGCAGGAGGCACATAGCAATTCTATTTGGTGGAGATGGGGAGCTAGATAGTGGGGTATAATTTTAGCGATAAGACAGCCAGCCTATGCGAGGAGGGAGCAGCTCTAGCACAGGTACCGCCTCTATATTATGGCGAAATATATCCTCATAGAGCACCCTCTATACCCCATACCGAGACCTAATGTGAGGGGCTAAGGATTAATCAATCTATCGATCCCGACAATGTCCGTCCGCCCGTCATCCGGGCATCAAGTAATACGCCGCCTGCACCGGCGCCACCACGCCATCGTAGAACTGTCTCCTAAACTGTGCCATGTCAAACCTCTTGTACATGTCCCGCCCCGCAAACGAGAATTTGATGCACCGCTCTGCCGCGTCCCCGTACGCGCTGCCCGCGATCCTGCGGACGTCATCGAGCCGGCCCACCGCCGCGCGGTAGTCCTCGATCAGCAGCGGCCGCGACCGCGACCTCAGGTCCAGTGTGCATAGCTCCACTAGGAGCACCCCGAGCGCGAAGATCACCCGGTTAGGTATTAGCTCGTCGAATGGCGAGGGAGGGGTGGTGACGGGCTGTTGCTGCTGTTGCTGCTGCTTGTCGTGAGAGGGCGGCGGCGGCGGCGTGGCCGAGAAGATGTACGAGACGTAGGGCTTGGGCGAGTCCGGCGTCCCGGCCTGATCACTCTTCTCGAGGAATAGGTTTGCCTGCTGCTCACTCCAGAATTCGCCGAGCCACGGGGTCCCGCCCAGATGCAAGACCGACCAGGCCACGGCTGCCGCGATGCCGTATCTTTGCTTCGCGGATAGAGAGTACATCGGGTTCTGTTTTCCAGCGGGTGGGTGCCCTTGCGAGATGAGGCTCTTTAGCTGAAAGGCTTCGGTGATCCTGGAAATATCCGGCTGATCGGGGACTAGAAAAAACCGCCGATAGCCGTCTTTGTCTGGGTCCTTGTCGGGATCCTTGAAATAACTAGCTAGATTGTGAGGTATATTTTCCGTACACACTGCGCTACAGAGGTCTGTGACCTCTGTCCCCGAAGCCATAACCACGGCGCTGAATGAACCATTAATCACGCTAGAGGAGCTTGGTGTTGTTGGAGGGGTTAACGATGATGGTGGTAGCGTTCGTAGATTCGTAAACGAAGTAAAGCGCACCATCTTGGATTTGATTGATGTCATTGGAGAAGGGGCTCGTGGCGGAGATGCTAGTGCTAGCTGGTTGAGATCTGGAAGAGCTACTTGAGGGACACTGCGAGGAACAATGTGAGGAATAATATGAAGCTTCTTCCACGCGTCAACGTGCTGGGAAGGCTGGGTAGTTTTCTTATAGGATACTGCCACTTTATACATCTGCATTTCGTCGGACTCGTAATATTTCCAATCAAGGTCCACTGCAGCTTGGTGAGGTGACGGGCACGCGCAACAGAGACTAGCTCCGAGTGCGCGGTGAAGAGAGCATAGGCAGTCGCGTATTGATGCACACCGCTGGGGATTGAATCGGAGCTTCAGTTTTTGGATTTCGCTGCTGTCAGCTTCTTCCGGTACTTCGGTCTTCTCTGCGACTCTTCTGAGCGCTTCGTTGCAGTTTCTCAGACTTTCAAGGACTTTGTTCCGCTTTTTCGTGTTGAGGCTGTTCTTCACCCGGGTCCAATTCCACAGAGTCTTGTCTGAAGGCGAATCGATGCTCACGTCTAGGCTCCTCGTGAGCTCCGTTGTAACATCGTTCATTTGTTGTACGACGATCACGAGCTCATGGCATATCTGCGGGAATTTGATCTCGAAGCATGCTTGAAGCTCTTGTCTTGTAGCATTCTTGCGAAGTCCGAGGCTCGAAAGAGTTTTCTCTAACTGATAATTTTCTATTATGAGTTGTGCTCGGAAGCTTTGAATAGTCGTGTGGTATCTATGAAAAGTCTCGAATGGCTCGGAGTATTTCTCAAGCGCCCAGATTGCAATTGGCAAGGCACCTAAGACCAGGCCGGCAAGTTCCGCCATGCTTGTATTTGACGATATACAAGTCCAAAGTTTGTTATTAATGCTGAAACGGTGGTCTGTATGTGATTGTCTATAGAAAGCAAATGAATTTAAGGAACTGTGGTCTCCAATTTGTGACCACGTTCATATAGAAGTCCTACATACTATATCGTAAGCACGTGTATCACGGGACAAGCCTATGCTGTTGCTTCTCAGCCTGTAGGTAGTTCAGAGACTCGATTGGCTCGGTATTTCTCAGCCGCAACCCCTCTTTTCTTAATGTAATCATGGTCCGACTCATCGTCATCATTTCTTGGGACGAGGGTATTTCAAGCATTATGCTTCTCAAAATATCTTGAAGCCCCAGGGGGACAATCCTATGTGACTGCTTAGTATGGAGAACATAGTCGAGGTAAATAATTTATCCCTAGGAGCATTATACTCCGGGTGCATCAGCTCTTTTGCGAAGTTTGTTCTAGCTCTCAATGAGCCAGGCTGCGATGTGATATGTCGCGATGAGATCCGGCTCAACCAGGTATTCGAGGAGTATGGGAGAACGAAAATATGGGGTGACCAAAGTAGAGCGAATCTTCCAGCAAGAGCCCGTGGCTCTCTGGATGACACGCTAAGGCATAATGTTGATCTCAAATCGTTGGTTCGTGGCATTCTCGAGCGACTAAAAGCACTCCTCCAGCAAGGCAAGCAACTTTACCTGTACACCACAGAGCTCTAGATGCGAACTAATGTTGCAATAGCAACTCCTATTGCTGATAGAAAACATAATCCTGCGCGAGACGCGGATCAGGATTCTGTTAGCAGCGTTAGCGATTCAGATTGTAGTACGGATAACGAGGGCGGGCCTCAGTGTCGCAAGATACCTAAGATTCGTCTATTTCTTAATCAGATTAAAGAGCAAATCAGGTCGCTATACGAGATCTCTTCGCTCCTACGACGACCGACAGTTACAGACAAGTTTATACATTCTAAGAAAGCAGATTTAGAAGCATCTACCCTTCCGGGCTTGGACAATATCGATCTCAGTGCCGCCTTTCAATCATTCGACAGCGATCATATATTAGAAAAAATGCGGCGATGGCGAAGCTTCGGTGCTAGCCCAAAGCGTGACCATTTGTCTGAAGAAGGCGCGGCCCTCGTCGGTAATGTCTTCAGCTTCCAGGAGATGGAAGATGTTGGGTGGTTCTGTCGGCGACTTGCGAGAGCTAATACAAGGCGCCGTGAGCAACTTGGGTATTGGGAAGATCATCCTTATAACCTAAAACCAACTGTCACCGATGACAGTCTGAATGAAACAGCTCTTAAGAGATCTGATCCTAATGAAAAACCAATGTCAGTCTTGTCAAAGCAGAGTTTCTCTACCGTGGCGCTTTCCGACGTTCACGACACGAGGACAAACATCCGACCCCGGACAGTCTACGCGCCTACAGTAATAGGCCAGGACCGCGCCATCTCCGTGCCCGGAATTCCTAAAACGAGAGATGACGAAATGACTTTTCCGTGCCCATATTGTGGAATGACCCTTGAGTCTCGTGGTATGACGAGGCAATTATGGAAGTGAGTCTATGACCCGTCAGAGCACTTTTGAGGGGCTCATGTTGATATATTTCAGACGCCATGTTTTCCGTGACCTCCGCCCTTATATTTGCACATTCCAAGATTGCCAGAGTGCAGAAAAGCTGTTCTCTAGTCGCCACGAATGGAAACATCACGAATTTCAGATTCATCGCCGAGAATACGTGTGCCAACGATGCCAGAGTAAACGTGCTAGTAGAAGAGAGATGTCGACGCATCTCCAAGAACATTACGGCGACTCAATCTCGTTAGCCCAAATGAATATTCTTCTAGATCTTTGTGATCGCCCGGTCGAACCTTCTAGCCATAATGTAGAGCCATGCATCTTGTGCGGAGACGAAGTCTCGCTGTTGGTATGGCATGACCATGTCGGTGCCCACATGGAAGATCTTTCACTTTTTGTCTTGCCGGCTTCCGAAAACGACGAAGAGGAAGCCGGGGGTTCAATCATTTCCGACAGGGCAGAGCAGCAACAGCAACAGCAACAGCAGCAGGGGAGTGTAGCTCAGCAAGAAGGGCAATCCCCATTGACACGGATCCAATATCGGCCACCTCCAATGTCGCACACAAGTTTCAGCTATCAGGCATCGTCTTCCGGTTCGTCCAAGTATAAAGACGCCAGAGAACGGACATTTGGGAATGTAGGCGTTCCCAATTCAAAGAGCGACCGTACGGGATCCGTATTAAAAACGAGGGGCTTCGGGTTCCCAGCAGGCGGAGACCACAATCAGTCTGTCGATACTTCAGCCTATAACATGCTTGGTTGTATGACATGCCGCAAAAGGAAGGGCCGCTGTGACGGCAAAAAACCGAGCTGCAGCACCTGCATACTTCTTGGCTCCTTATGCAGCTATGACGAGGTTGGGAACGAAGACGAAGCCGAGGGTTCCATCGGTTACGGCAGGCCATACGTTCGCGACAGCCTCGAATTCTTCGAATTCTTAGAATCCGAAGACCTGGGTCAACCTACTAATACCTCAGCCTATAAGATACCTCCAGGCAATAACGATGTTCCCAAGTCTATGAGGCTTCGTTGCATGAGATGCCGTGAAAGGAAAATGGCCTGTGATTTTGCAAAACCGAGCTGTCGCGCCTGCACGCGTGCTGGTAGTTCATGCAACTATGAAGAGGCCAGGAAAAAGAGCAGCACTCAGCGGGGCTACGTGGAAGCTCAGGAGAAGAGGTTAAGTAAGTGCTGGTCTCCTGTATACATCGAGAGGATTTGAATCATGTTACGCGGAGAACCAAGAAGCTGACCATCTGGGCCTATACAGAGCAAGTCGAAGAACTTCTGAAGAATCAGGAACCTAGTAGCAGCAAGAGCGCCGACACCAGCTGAATTAGTTAAAATCATAGCCAACGAGGAAGGGGAACCTAACTAAGAACCCAGACACTTCATCAGCACCATGCTAAGACAGCTGAATGAGGACAGAGTTAGAGTTGGTTGAGAAAAACCTCGAAGAGATAAGAAAGCTATTTACGCAAACCCCCCAAAATTTAGGTTTGCACATGCCAAAAATGGCGGCTTATAGCTGGTCAACCCTTGATAACATTGACAGTAAAAAGGTATAGCTACAGTAGCCCACAGCAGTTACTGAGTCAAAACTGTACCTTCCTCACTTAAACATGTACACATATACCACGCGTATACCAGATAGCTTGCGCTACTTCTTTTCTCTTAAAAATTTTGTTTTTTTTTTTTATACTATTTTTATTACAACTTTTTTTTTGTAATTAATTAATTTTATTAAACAGAATTTATTAAATATTTTATTTGTATTAATTATATTATTTTTTATATATAATATTTAAATTTAAATAATTTTATTTAAATATTTTATATTATATATATATTTAATTTTAATAAATATTACTACAATAATTTTAAATATATATATATAATTTTATAATAATATTATTAAAATAATTTTAATATAATTGTTTAAAATATAAACTAATTAGTTTTATTTATTATATTTTTTGTTAATTTTAATTTAATTAACAATATTTTTTTTAATATAAAACAATATAATATAAAATAAAATCTAACTTTTTTAAACTTTATATAATTAATTATATTTAATTTATATATTTTTAATTTTAAAAATTTAAAAATATATTTTTAAATTATTATTTTATTATTAAAGTTTTAATTTTATTTATAATATATAATTATAATTTAATAAAACTTACTTTTATTTTAATATTTTTTAATTATTTATATTTAAAATATTTTAAAATATTAAATAGTATTTTTTATATATATAATTTTTTTTAATTTTAAATTAATTTATTTAATTTAAAAAATATTTTTTTTAAATATAAAAACTTTATTTTTAATTTTAAAATATTTAATTAAAATATAAAAATATTTTTATAAATTTTTAAATAGTTATAATATTAAAACTATATATTAAATATATATTTATAAATAAATAATTTATAAATAAATTTACTTTTTTAAAAATATTAAAAAAATATTAAAATGTTATAAAATTTATTATATATATTATAAATTAATTTTATTAAATAATAACAAATAATATTTAAAATATTATAAATAACTATTTAATATATAATATTAAAAAATATAAAAAAAAATATTATATTAATAAAAAAATAATATAAGTTATTTTTTAGTTTATTAAATTTAAACAAATTTAAAAAAAAAAAAAAAAACAACTAATAATTTTTAACTTAATATAATAAAAATAAAAATATATTATAATATAATATTTATTTATTTTAAAATAAAACAAAAAAAACTATAAATAATATTAAAAACAAAACTATAAAAAATTATTTAAATATTATATTATAAATAGTTTAAATTTAATAAAAAAAATATATTTAAATTATTATTACTTAAAAATATTTATATTATATAGTTTATAATTTAATATAAAACAAATAAATATAATTAAGTTTGTTTAAATATTAATTATATTGTATAAATTTAAAAAAAAAAGCTAAAAAAAAGCAAAAAATAGTTAAATTAAAATTTTATAAATTTAGAAAAAAAATATTTAAAAATAAAAATAGTATTAATTGTTAATATAAAAAGTATAATATAAATCAAAAATATTAAAATATAGCAAAAAAAAAAAAAATTTAATAAAAACAAAAAAAAATATTAAAAAACAAAAAAATATAGTTGAAATTTTAAATAACAAAAAATAGTTTAAATTAATCGAAAAATAAACGTTAAATTTTTGCAATAAGTTTTAAAATTAAAAAAAAATTGCAATAAGTTTTTTTAAAATAAAAAAAAAAAAAAGTTTAAAAATTATATTTAATAATAAATATAATAAAAAATAAATATAAAAATATAAAAATATAAAAATATAACAATATAAAAATATAAAAATATAAAAATATAAATTATAAAATTATAAAATTATTATATTTAATAATAAATATAAAATAATAAAAAATAATTTAAATATATTATATATTATATTTAATTATTATTAAAATTATAATAATATTATATTAATTTAAAAAATAAATATTTTATTATATATATATTTAATATATAATTTAATAATTTAATTTATAAAGTTTTATAAAATTAAAATTTAAATAATAATATTAAATATAATAAATATTTTTTTTTAATTTAATATAATTTTTTTTTATATTATATATTAAATTATTTTATATTATTATTTATTTAAAATAATTAATAAAAGAAATAATTTATTTATTATATAAATATTAATTATTTTATTATTTAATATTAAATAAAAAAATTTATAATATATATAATAATTTAAAATAAAAATAAATAATATTAAAATATTTTATTTAATTTAAATTTATATTTATTTTTATTTTATTATTAATAAAGTTTATTATAATATAATATTTTTTTTTATTAAATTTTTTTTATTTTTAATTATATTAAATTTATTTTTTAAATTATATAATAAAATATAATATTATTATTAAATTTATATTTTAAAAAAGCTTTTATATATATATAAATTATATAAATTATATAAATTTATTAATAATTTATTAATATTATATATAATAAAATATAATTAATTATTTAATAAATAAATAATAAATTATAATTTTATATATATATATATATATTTATTTATATATATAATTTATTAATTAAAAATAATATTTTTAAATTTTTTTAAAAAGTTATATAAAAAATAATTATATTATTAAATTTATTAATTATTTTATATAATTTATTAATTAAAATATTTTTAATTATTTATTTAAATTTATTTAAATTTTAATATATAATATAATTTAAAAATTTAAATTTAAAATTAATATAATTTTTTATATAAACTTTTATAATTATTATAATTAAAATTTTAATTTATAATATTATATTTATATTATTTATAAATAAATTATTTATAAAAATAAAAAATATAAATTATTTAAATAAAAAATAAAATTATAATTAAATAATTAAATTTAATTTTAATAATAAAAAATTAAATAAATAATAATTTATTTAAATTATTATTAAATTAATAATTTAATAAAACTTATATATATATATTAAATATATATAATTTAAATTTAAACTAATATTTTTATTAAATAATTAAATAAATAAAAAATATTAAAATTTATTAAAATTTATAAAGTTTATAAATTATATATATATATATATATAAATAATTTATATATAACTTTTTTAATTATATTTTTTTTATAAAATATATATAAAATAATATAAAACATTAAAATTTAAAAATAAATTTTAAACTTTATAAATTATTTTAAATTTTTATATATATATATATAAATATATAAAATATTATTAATATTAATAAATAATTATAAAATATAATTATAAATTAATAAAATAAAAAAACAAAGTTTAATTATTAAATAATTTTTATATAAAAAATAAAAAAAGTTTAAATATTATAAAAATAAAAGAACTTTTTATATAATAATTTAATTATTTTTATAAAAAAATTAATAAAATTATAAACTATTTTATATATTTAATTTTTTAATTATTTTAATTATTTTTATTTTATATTTATATTTTTTTTTTTTATAATTATATTGAAACTTATAATAAAATTAATTATAATAACTATAATTATAATAGTTTAAAATAATTATTTTAAATTGTTAAATAAAAAATTATATTTATTTTTATATAAAAATATAACTAAAAAAAGTAATATTAATATTTTTAAATAAAAAAAGTAAAATTAATTTTAAATATTAAAATATTATAATTAATTTAAATAATATAATTATTATATTATAATTATTAATATATTTTATATATTATTTAAAAAAATATATATAATTAAAAATTAAAAATAAACAATTTATATAAATATTTATAATAAATTTTAATAATTAAATAAAATTTATATTTATAAATATTAATTATATATTTAAATAAATATTTATTATAATAATTAAATATAATAAAAGTATTAAATAAATAAAAAAACATTAAATAATTAATTTATATATAAAAAAAAAAATTTAATAAAAATAATAATAAAAAAAAAATTAAATAATAATATATTTATATAAATAATTTTAATATTTATATTAATAAATATATTAAAATTAAAAATTATAAAAATAAAATTTTTAATATTATAATTAATTATATTAAAATTAATAACATTAATATATATTATAATATTTAATATAAATAATTAAATATTTTTGTTTTTATATAAATAAAAACATTAAAATTTATATTTATTTAAATTATTTATAATAATTTAATTAAAATTATAATAATAAATTATATAATATATTATATAAAAAAGTTTAAAATTTTATTTTAATATATTAAAATTTATAATTAATAAAAATAATATAATTATTATATTATAATTATTAATATATTTTATATATTATTTAAAAAATATTATTTATAATTATTAAAATTAAAAAAAACAATTTATATAAATATTAATAATTATTTTAATATAATTTTAATAATTAAATAAAATTTATATTTATAAATATTAATTATATATTTAATAAATATTTATTATAATAATTAAATATAATAAAGTATTAAATAAATAAAAAAACATTAAATAATTAATTATATATATTTTTAAAAAATTTTAAAAATAATAATAAAAAAAATTAAATAATAATATATTTATATAAATAATTTTAATATTTATATTAATAAATATATTAAAATTAAAAATTAAAAAATAAAATTTTTAATATTATAATTAATTATATTAAAATTAATAACATTAATATATATTATAATATTTAATATAAATAATTAAATATTTTTGTTTTTTATATAAATAAAAACATAAAAATTTATATTTATTTAAATTATTTATAATAATTTAATTAAAATTATAATAATAAATTATATAATATATTATATAATAAAGTTTAAATTTTTATTTTAATATATTATTAATTTAAAATTAGTAAAAAATAACAAAGTATAATATTTTTTTTAATATTAAAAAAAAACTAAGAAATATTATTTAAATTATATTAATTTAATATATAAATAAAACAAAATTTATATAATATTTAATAATTATTTTAATATAATATTTAATTAAAATTAATATTAAATTAACTAAATTATTATTATTTTTATATAAATAAAATAAAATAATTTAATAAAAATAATATTTAAAATATTAAAAATTATAATTAATAAGTTTTAATTTATATAATATATTTTAAAATTTAATTATTATAAAAAAATATTATTTTATATAATAATTATATAAATATATTTTATTATATTTAAATTTAAATTTAATTTAATTAATTAAAAATTTATATATAAAGTTTTATTTTTTAATTTATAAATAATATTATAATTTTTTTTAATTAAAAAATAAATTATTATTATATAATAAATATTTATTTTATTAATAAATAATATAATATTAAATATTTAAAATAATTATATAATTATTGTTTTAAAAAAGCTTTTTATTAAAAACTATAATAATTATATAATAAAAATAATAAAAATAATAAAAAATATTTTATTTATAAAAAGTTTAATTATTAATTTATTAATTAAAATTAATAAAAAAATTTAAAATAAAAAAATAATATTTTATTATATATAATATTTTAAAATAAAAAATATTATTATATAAAAAATATAATATATTTATATTAAATTATAAAAATAATAAAGTTTTTTTATATAATAATAAATTTAATAATAATTTAAATGTTAAAATTAAAATTAAAATAGTTTAATTTTTAATAAATTTAATAAACTTTTATTATATAATAAAAAAAATATATATATATTTAAAACTAAATATTAATATAATAAAAGTTTTAATTATTAAAAAAACTTTTTTATATAAATAAATTAAAGTTTAAATAATATTAAAAGTTTTAAAATTATAAATATTATAATAATTTTAATATTAATTAAATTAATTAAATTTTATATTTTAAATATATTAACTTTATTTTTATTATTATTATAAAATATAAATTAATTATATATTTATTTTAATAATATATAAAATATAATTATATAATAAAATAATAAAACAATATTAATTATATAAAAATAAAAACATTTATTTTTTACTATTAATTAATTAAAAATTAAAAATTATTTTATAAAATAAAAATTTTAAAAATTATATTATTAATTTAAATATTTTTATATAAAAAATTT
The DNA here is from genome assembly GCA_038501195.1 of Nemania diffusa. Classification (NCBI taxonomy): domain Eukaryota; kingdom Fungi; phylum Ascomycota; class Sordariomycetes; order Xylariales; family Xylariaceae; genus Nemania; species Nemania diffusa. The sequence goes on from JBBPUQ010000001.1 coordinate 6,426,896, forward strand.
ATAAAACTGTTATAAAAAAACTAAATATAATAATATTAATATTTTAATATTTTAATAAATTAAAAAATTAAATTATTGTTATTAATTATATAATTAATTTTTAAAAAAATTTTAAATTTTTATTAAAACATAAATATAATTTTAATAATAAAATTATTATTAAAATTATATAAATTACTAAATAATTAATTTTATATATTATTAATATAAATATTTAATTTTAAATAATTAAATTTTTAAAAATATTAAATATATATAATATTTAAAATATATTATATTAATATTAAATTTTAATATAAACTTTTTATTTAAAAGATTTTATAATAATATATAATTAATTAAAACTTTATATAAAAAAATATTTATTAAAATATATTAAACTATTAAAAAAATTAAATAAATATATATATTGTTTTATTATATATTTAATATTTTATATAAAATAATTAATTATTATATAAATCAAAAAATAATATTATAAATAATTATAAAAACTTTAAATAATATAATTAAATTAAATAATTTAATATTTATTTTATTAGTTTTTAAAACTTATATTAAAATTAATAATATTTTATTTTTTTTATTAAAAATTATATAAAAGTTAATATTAACTAAATTATATAAATTAAAAATAAATTAATATTATTATATAAAATATTTTTTTAATTTTTTTAAAATTAAATTATAATATAAAAAAATATAAAACTAAAATAAAACTATATAAAGTTTTTATAATTAAAAACTATAATATTATAATTAATATAATAAATAAAATAAATTATATTATTAATAAAAAACTATATTTAATTTATTATATAAAAGAAATAATTTAATATAAAAATAAATTATAAAAATTATTTATATTTATTAATAATTAATGTTTTATATTAAAAATAATTAATAATTATATTTTAACTATATAATTAAAAAAAACTAATATAATTATTATATTTAATATATTTTTTAAATAATTAAATATAATTAAAATAAATATATTAATAATTTAAAATATATTTTAATTTATATAATATAATTTAAACTAATATAATTAAATAAAAATTTTTATATAAATATTAATAATTTAATATATAAATTAATAATTTATTATAACTTTAAAATTATTATTAATTTAAAATTATAATATATATATAAAATTATAAAATATTTTTTAAATATATATATAATTATATAATAAAATAAATTAAAAAATTTATATTTATTTATTAAAAAAATGAAAAATTAAAATTTAATAAATATTATATTTTAAATTATATAATTTTTATATAAATTAATTAAATTAAAATTATATTAATATAAAATATATTATAAATATTATTATTAAAAATTAAATATAAAAATATTTATATATTATTTATATTTATTATTTATTAAATAAAAATTAATAAATTTATAAATATAAAATTTTAAATAAATAATATATTTAATATTATATTTAAAAAGTTTTTATAAAAAAAAAAACTAAGTTATTATTTTATATAAAATTAAAAACAAAATTAATATTTAAATATTTTATTAAATTTAATAAAAATAAAATATAAATCAATAAATAAATTAAATAATATATTATTTAATAAATTTAAAATATATACATTATATTAATATATTAATTAAAAATATTATATAATTTATTAATTATTATATAAATTTAAAAGTTATTAAAAAATAACATTAAAATATTAAATATATAAATATAATAATAAATTAATAATATATAATAAAAATTATATTATATATTTTTAAATTTTAATTATATAAAAAGTTTTATTTTTATTAATAAAATACTTTTATAATTAAAAATAATATTATTTATTAAAATTTAATCAAATATAAATAAGTTATATATAATATATTATAAATAAATTATATAATATAATTAATAAATTTAATTATATTATAATATTTAATATAATTTTTAAAAAAATTATTTATATAATAAAACTATTAATTATATTATTTATTATATATATTAATTTTAAACTTTTATTTAAATATTTAATAAAATTAAAAATTATAAAAAAAAACAATTTATAATTAATATTATATTATTTTTAAAAATGTATAAAAATTACAAAATTATAAAAATATATTAAATTAATAATAAAAACAATTTAATATATATTTATATAAAAAAAATATTTAATTAAATATTAAAACAGTTAATTAATATAAATAAATTAAATATATAAATAAAAATATATATAAATTAATTAAATAATAAAAAAAATAATAAAAAATTAATTAATATTAAAATAAAAATTATTATATAAAAAAAAAAGTTTTAATATTAAATTAATAATTTAATAAAATTTATATATATATTTTAAATATATATAATTAAAATTTAAATTAAAACTTTTATTAAATAATTAAATAAATAAAAAGTATAAAAATTTATTAAAATTTATAAAATTTATAAATTTTATTAATAATTATAATATATTAATTTTTTTAAATTAAATATTTATAATTATATTAATATAATTATTTTAATTAATTTATTAATATTTTATTAAATTATAAAATTATTATTATTAAAATAAAATTAATTATAATTTTTAATTATAATTAATAATATTAAATAAATATATAATTTTTTAATAAAATTTATATAATTAAATAATTATTATTAAATAAAAAAAAAAAATTATTTTATTATTATATAATAATAATAATAATATAATTTTTTATTTAAAAAATATTAATATAATAATATAAAATTAAAATTTTAAATTAAAAAATATAAATATAAATTTTATTAAAAATAATAATTTTAATAATAATAAATAAATAATATATAATTTTTTATACAAAAATTAATTTTAATTAATTTTATAATTAAATCTTTTTAAATTAATATAATATAAATATTATAAAATTTAATTAAATTTTATTTTAAATAATAAATTAATATTATTTAAATTAAAATATTATTTATAATTAATATATATTTAAATATTTTTATATAATTTATTATATAATTATTATATAGTTAATTATATTTTATTATATATAATATTAATAAATTATAAATAAATTTATATATTTTATATATATATATTATATATTTAATTTTTTTTAAATATAAAAATAATAATAATATTATATAAAATTTAATTAATATTAATAAATAATTATGTTAATTTTTATTTATTTTAATAATAAAATATAATAAATTAATAAAATTTAAAAGTAAAAATTAATTAAAATAACTTTTAAATTTTAATTATATAAATATATATTTTTTTTATTTAAATAAAAAATATTTATTTTTAAATTAAATTTTAAATTTATTTATATATATATATATATATTATTTTTTAATTTAAATAAAAAAAATATATATTATTATATATATAAAAAATCTTTTTTTTTTATTTAATAATTTTATTATATATTTAAATTTGTAAAGGGGCAGGTAGCCCTGCCCTGTACAGGTTTCCGACCGCTTCGCGGTCGAAGCGCGACCATAGGTCGTACGGTTATAAGCTAGTATTATACAGGTTATTGCCAACAGGGCAATAACCCCAGTCGGTGCGCCTTTGGCGCAGCGGTTACCCTTTACAAAATTTAAATAATAATTTTTAAATATAATAATATAATAATAATTTTAATAAAAAATTAAAATATAATATTAATATAATTATAACTTTTTATATAATAAAATTATTAAATATTTTAATATAAATATTATATTTATATAAAAATATTTAAATAAAAAATAATAAAAATAATTTATTAATATTTTTATTATAAATTAATAATATTTTAATATAAATATTTTAATAATTTTTGTTTTTAAAATTATAAAAAGTTTTAAAAATTAAATAAAATATTAATTAATTAAATTAATTAATTATTATATTAAATAATAATTAAATTTTAATATATAAAATATTAAATTATAATATTAAAAAATAATATATTAAAAATTAAATATTATTAATTAATTAAAACTTTAAAAAAATAATTTATTATAACATTATTAATATATATAAATAAATTATTTATTTATTAAATATAATTAAAAGTTTTTATATAAAAATTAAAATTTAAATTTAGATTATTAATATAATTTATTTTTATTATAATAATAATATTTTTTTTTATTTATTAAATATATTTTATTAAATAATTTTTAATTTAATTAAAAATATAATAATTAATATATTTATAATTTATTTATAAAATTAATTTTTTAAAAAAATATTAAATTATTAAAGTTATTAATTTAATAATTTATATAAATTTATATAACTAAGTTTAATTTATATATAATATATAAATTTATAAACTATAATTATTTTTATTAAATTATTAAAAGTTTGTTTTTTTAAATTTAATTTTATTTATTAGCTATTTTTAATTTTATTAAATAAATTTATTAAAATATAGTTTAAAAACTTTAAATTAATAAATAATAAATCTATTAATATATTATATTATTTTTATATAAATATAAAATATTTAAAAAAGAATATTTTAATTAGTTTTTTTTATTAATAAAGTTTAAATTTATTAATTTAATTTTAATAATTATAATAATTAATATATTTATAATTTATTTATAAAATTAAGTTTTTTAAAAAAAATTTAAATTATTAAAGTTATAAATTTAATATTTTATTTATTAATAAATTTATTATTTATAAAAATAATATAAAATAAAATTATTTTATTAAAAAAATATATAATATTTTAAAAACACTTTAAAAAAAATATAATTATTTTAATAAAATATTTAATTTTTTATATTATAAAATTAAATTATTTATTAAAATTTATAAATAATTAATATTATATAATATTTTTTTATATTTAAATAAATTATATATAAACTTTTTTTATATATAATATTAAATTAAATAATATTTAATATAAAATATATTATATAATAAATATAAATTTTAATATAAATATAAATTATAATTAATATTAAATTAATTAAATTATTATTATTTTTATATAAATAAAAAAAAAAAAACTTTAAAAAAGACTTTATATAATATATTAAAATTAATAATAAATAAATTATTAAAAGTTTAATAAATTTTAAATATAAATAATTAAAATAAAATTTAATTAAATATATTTATTATATAAATATATTATAAAATATTTAAATTAATAATAGTTTTAATATTTTAAAAATTAATTTATAAAATATTTTCAAAACTTTTTTATATATATTTTTAAATTTTAAATAATAATTAAATAATTATTTTATAAAATTAAAAATTTAATAAATATTAATAAAATTTATAAATTAAATATAATTAAATTTATTATTTTAAAAAAATATTTTATATATAATAAAAAAAATTATTAATTTATTAATTATATTTTATTAAAATATTTTTATATTAAAAATGAATATTTTAATTTATATAAAATAATTTATATTAAATTATTTTTTTAAATAAGTTTTTTTAATATTTAATAATAATTAAAAATTATTTAAATTTAAATAAAAAAAAACTTAATATTAATATTAAATTTATTAAAAAAATAATATAATTTTTAATAAATAATATATATTTTTATTATATAATTAATTAATTTATTTTAATTTTTAATATTAAATAAAATAATAAAAGAAATTATAAAATATTAAAATTTTAAATTATTTTATAATAAAAAATATTTAATTTAAATGTTATTTATTTAAAATTAAAGTTTTATATATAAATAAATTAAAGTTTTAAAAATAAAAATATTAAATTTAATATAAATAATATTATTATATTTATAAATATTATATAAATAAAAAATATATTAAAAATTATTATATATTATATTTTTAATATTTTAATTTTAATTTTAATTTTATTTAAAAATATTAATAAAATAAATATATATTTTATAATATTAATTTATATAAAATTAAATTAAATTAATTATATTATTAATTAAAATATTTTAATATAAAAAACTTAAAAGTTTTTTTATTATTATTAATTATATAATTTAATTTTAAAATAAAATAAAATAATAATTAATATTATATAAATAAATAATAAATAAATAATAAATAAATAATAAATAAATAATAAATAAATATTATATATAATTAATATAATAATATTATTTTAAATTATAATATTTTTTTATATAATAAATATAAAAAAAATATAAAAAATAGTTTATAAATATTAAATTAATATATATTAAAACTTTATAAATTATATTATATATAATTTAAATATAAATTTTTTATTTAAAAAGTTTTAAAATAAAAATAAAAATATAAATATTATATATTAAAAAATATTTATAAAAATTTATTAAATTATTAATAAAATTAAATAAATATTTAAACTTTTTTATTATTTATATAATGTTTTTTAATAAAAAAATTATTATATAAAAAATAAAAACGTTTTATAAATAAAAATAAAAGTTTTAAATAATATTATAAAATTTAATAATTTTATTTTTATATTTTTTATTTTTAATATTTATTTATAAATTAATTAAAATTTTTATATATTTTTTAATATTATATAAAAAAATAAAATTATTAAAAAAATTATAAAAATATTTAAATAAAAAAAACATTAAAATTAAAATTAATTATAAAAATAATTAATAAAATAGTTTTATTATATATAAAATATTTATATAATAAAAAAACATAAAATTAAAATAAATTATATAATATAAATTATTAAAAAAGATTTTATTATTATTAATGTAAATAATATATTTATAAAACTTTAATATATATAAATTTAATTTTAATATTATAAAAAATATAAAATAAAATTATAAAAATAATATATTATTAATTTTAATAAATATTATATAAAACAAAAAGCTAATTTAAAAAATTAATATAATTTCTTTTTTTTTTTTTATATATTTAAAGTTTTTTTTTAATTAAAAAAAAACTTATAAATTAATTATTAAATTATAAATAAATAATATTATTAATATATTTAAAAATGTTATAAAAAGTTTAATATAATAAAAAGTAATAAAATATTTAAATTTATAAAATATAATTTTAATAAATATATTAATATTTAAATTTTTAAATTAAAATTTATATAAAAAATTAAAAATAAAATTATTTATTTATAAAAAAAGCTTTAATTAATTATATAAAAATATATTAATTTTTTAAAAAATATATTAATTTTTAAAAAAATATATTATATTTATATAATTATTAATAATTTAATATATAAATTAATAATTATTTTTAATATTTAAATTTATTTTAATTTAAAATTATATTATAATATATAAATTATAAAATATAATATAAATATATATATAATTATTATATAAATTAATTAAATAAATTTTAATAAAAAATAATTTAATTAAATTTAATAATATTTATAATATATTTATAAATAAATATATTATATTAATTAAAAAATATTAAATTATATAATTAATTAATATTAATTTTTATATTAAAAACTTTATTTAATATATTTTTTAATATATTTAATATATATATATAAATAATATTTATTTATTATTATTTAAACTATTAATTTTTAAATAATTAATATAATAATTTTAAATAAATAAATAAAATTATAAATTAATAATTATAATTATAAATATAAATTTAACTTTTTTAATTTATATTATATAAAACTTTTTATTTTTATAAATAATTTATTTATAAATTATATAAATATAATATTATAAAAGTTTATATAAAAAATAATATTAATTTTAAATATAAAAATATTAATAATATTATTTATTAAAATTAAAATAAATATAAATAAATAATTAAAAATATATTAATTAATATTTTTAATAAAATAATTAATAAATTTAATAATATAATTATTATTTAAATAACTTTTTAAAAATTTTAAAAATATTAAATATATTATAAATTTAAATAATTTTATATATTAATTTTAAATTATTATATTATTATTTAATTATATATAATATCTTATAAAAAAATAATTTATAATTAATTTTATATTATTATTACTATTTTATAAATTTCTTTTTTAAAATATAATAAATTAATAAAAAATTATATATATAAATAAAAATATATATAAAAAATTATAATTAAAAAAAAAGTTTATAATTATTAAAATAATAATATTAATTATTATTAATTTATATTTAAACTTTTTTTATATAATTTATATATATATAATATATATATAAAACTTATTTTTTTAAATATAAAAATTAAAATAATAAATATTTTTTTATTTTAAAAAAATTCAAAATATATTAAATTAATAAAATAATTAATATTTAAAAAAGTAAATTATTTAAAAATTTAAATTTAAAATTTAATAAAAAATTTTAAAATAATAACTTTTTATAATATAAAATATTTATTTAATAAATCTTTTATAAAAATAAAAAAATAAAAAAATAATTCAAATTAAAATTTATAAAATATTAATTTTTTTATATTTAAATTTTTTTTAATAAATAAAAAATTATAAATTAATTTTTATAAATTTAAATTATTTAAATTTTTAATTTATATAATATAATATTTAATTATTTATTATATAAATATAAAATTTAATTTTTTATTATTTTTTAAATTAAATTAAAAAAAGTTTATTATTAAATTAATATTTTAATAAAATTTATATATTTATTAAATATATATAATTAACATTTAAATTAATATTTTTATAAAATAATTAAATAAATAAAAAATATTAAAATTTATACAATTAATAAAATTTATAAATTATATATATATATATATTAATATAAAATTTTAAAATTTTAAAATTTTATAAATTATTTTAAATTAATATATATATATATAAAGATTTATTAATATTAATTTATAATTATAAAATATAATTATAAATTAATAAAATAAAAAAATAAAAATTAATTATTATTATAAATATATTAAAATAACTATTATATAAAAAAAAATTTAAATATTATAAAATTAAATAGTTATTTTATAATATTTAAATAATTTTTATATAGTTTTTTTCTTTTATTTTTTATAACTATATTAATTTAAATAATAAAAATAATAAAAACTATAATAATAATATAATAAATATATATAATATAAATAATTTTATATATTAAAATATAATTAATAATATATTTTATATAAAGTTTATATAATTAAAAATATAATTAATAATATATTTTATATAAAGTTTATATAATTATATATAATTAAAAATTAAAAATAAATAATTTATATAAATATTTATAATTAATTTTATAAATTAAATAAATTTTATATTTATAAATATTAATTATATATTTAAATTAAAATTTAATTTTTTATTTATATAAAATAATATATAAAAATAAGTTTATATATATTTTTAAAAATTAACAAAATAAATAATAATTAAAAATTTAATAATAATATATTTATATAAATAATATAAATAAATTATTTAATATTATAATTAATTATATTAAAATTAATAATAATAATATATATTATAATAATTAAAATAAATAATTAAATATTTATTATAAATTTTATATTTAATTTTTTTTTATATAATAATTAATTATATAAAATTACAAAAAAAAAAAAAAATTAATATTTTTATATAAATAATATTAATTTAAAATTATAATATATATATAAAATTATAAATTATTTTTTAAATATATATATAATTAAATAATAAATTAAATTAAAAAATAAAAATTTAATAAATATTATATTTTAAATTATATAATTATTATATAAATTATTTAAATTAAAATTATATTAATATAAAAGTTATTATAAATATAATTATTAAAAATTAAAAATTAAATTAAATAATTATATATTATTAATTTTTATATAAAAAAATATTTTTAATAATATATTATTTAATAAATTTATAATATATATATTATTTTTATTTATTAATTAAAAATATTATATAATTTAATAATTATTATATAAATTTAAAAGTTATTAAAAAATAATATTTAAATATTAAATATATAAATATAATAATTATAACAAATATAATTAAATAATAAATCAATTAAAAAATAAAAAAAAACTTTTATATATAAATAATAAAAAGTTAATTATAAATTAATTATATATAATAATTAATTAAATTATATAATTAATAAATTAAATTATTATTATTTAATTATAAATTAATATATATTTAATTTATAATATTTTCTTTTAATATATTAATTTATAAATAAATTGTTTTATTTTATAATATTATTTTATAATTATTATATTATAAAATTATTAAATAATTTTTAATAATTTTAATAATTAATATTTATTTTATATAATATAATATATTTATTATTTAAATTAAATTATTAATTTTTTATTATTTATATATTTAATAATTTTTAAATATATAATTTATTTTTTATTAAATTTATTTATTTTGTTTTATATATTTAATTTTTTTATTATATTTATAATTAAAAAATAACTTAAATATAATTTAAAAACAAAAAAATATTTTTTAATAAAATAGCTTTTTTTATTAAAAAATAAAATTAGCTTTTTTATTATTATTATATAAATTATATATTTAATATTAATAAATTTATATTTATATTTATTAAATTATTTATATATATAAATATTTATAACTTTTAATATTTAAAAAACTATTTTATAAATAATATTTTTAAATAATAAATTAATTATATTAAAGTTTTATATATATTTAATTATATTTTATAATTTATATATTTTTTTATAATAATATTAAAATTTATAATAAATTATAACATTTTTATTTAATTAAATAATTTTATATTTTTAGTTTTATATAAAATATAAAATTATTTAATTGTTATATTATTATAGTTTAATTAAATATTAATTTAGTTTTTATATTTTATTAATTGTTTTTAATATTATTTATATATATATAAATAGTTTAATAATAATTAAAATTATTTATATAAATAATTATTATATATATAATATAAATAGTTTTTATATTAATTATAATAAAAACTTTTAAATAATATAAAATAATATTTTTAAACTTTTTAAAATATTATTATTTATTAATATTTTAATAATAATTTTTAAATATTAAATATTAAAATTATAATATTTTTATAGTTTTTAAATAAATAAAAAAAGTTTAATATAAAATTAATATAAAAGTTTTATTATTTAAATTTATAATAATAAAAACTTTTAATTTAATATAAAAAATATATATTAAATTTATAAATTAAATAGTTTTTTTTATTTAATTAAATTAAATTAAAATAAAAAATAGATTTATATATAATAAAAATAATTAAATAATAATTAAATTAAATATATTATAAATAAATTAATTTAAAAAAAAAAAAAAGCTTTTATATATAAATAATAAAAATTAAATTATATATTAATTATATATAATAATTAATTAAATTATATAATTAAAAAATTAAATTATTAATATTTAATTATAAATTAATATATATTTAATTTATAATAATAATAAATTATTAATATATAATAAAAATTTAAATTTATAAATTAAATTTATAATTTTATTAATTAATAAAAATTATATAAAAAATATTTTTATAATTAAAAATAATATTATTTATTAAAATTTAATTTAATATAAATAAAATATATATAATATATTAATAAATAAATTATATAATATAATTAATAAATTTAATTATATTATTATATATTATATAATATTTTAAAAAATTATTTATATAATAAAATTATTAATTATATATATAATTTTTAATTTTTTTTATAAATATTTAATTAAATTAAATATTATATTAAAAAAACAATTTATAATTAATATTGTATTATTTTAAAAAATATATAAAAATTATAAAATTATAAAATTATAAAAATATATTAAATTAATAATAAAAATATTTTAATAAATATTAATATAAACAAATTAATTAATATAAATAAATAAATTATATTAATAAAAATATATATAAATTAATTAAATAATAAAAAAAATAATAAAAAAATAATAAAAAAAATAATAAAAAATAATAAAAAAAATAATAAAAAATAATTAATATTAAAATTAAAATTATTATATAAAATATTTTTTTTAATATTTAATTAATAATTTAATAAAACTTTTATATATATATTTAATATATATAATTATTATTTAAATTAACTTTTTTATTAAATAATTAAATAAATATAAAATATAATATTTTATAAAAATTTATAAAGTTTATATATTTTATATATATATATATATAAATAATTAATATATAACTTTATTAATAATATTTTATTTTATAATATATATATATAAATTAATATAAAACTTAAAAATTTAAAAATAAATTTAAAACTTTATAAATTATTTGAAATTTTTTTTATATTAATATATATAAAAAGTTTTATTAATATATATAATATTTAATTTAATAAATTATTTAATTAATTTATTACTATATTTATTAAAATTATTTTAATTTATTTTAATAAAAATATAAAATATTAAAAATAATATTAAAAATAATATATTATTTATATAAAATTAATATTTAAAAATAAATTTAAAAATATTATTATAATTTTTAATATTAAATTTAAAACTTATTATTAAATAAATAATTTAATAAATAAAAAATATAAAAATATAATAAAATTTATAATATTTATAAATTTTATATATATATATATAAATAATTTATATATAATTTAATTAATTATATTTTATAAAATATATATATTAATTAATATAAAATTGTAAAATTTAAAAATAAACTTTAAATTTTATAAATTAATTTAAATTTATATATATTATAAAATTATAAAGTTTAAAAATAAAATTTATATTTTATAAAGTAATTTAAATTTATATATATAAAGTTTTATTAATATTAATTAATAAATATAAATATTATTATAAATAATAAAATAATAAAATAAAACTTATTTATAAAATAGTTTTTATATTAAATTATTTATTTTTTATAAATAAAATAACTTATTATATATTTTAATTAATAAAAAAATAATTAAATTTATTATTAAATAAAAAAAGTTTAAATATTATAAAATTAAAATGATTTTTTATATAATAATTTAATTATTTTTATATAAAAATTAATAAAATTATTAATTATTTTATATATTTAACTTTTTAATTATTTTAATTATTTTTATATTTTTTTAATTTTAATGTTTTATATTTATTATTTTTTATAAATATATTAAAATATATAATAATATTTTATATAATAATTATAATTATAATAATTTAAAATAATTATATTATTATTTTAAATTTTAAATTATTTTTATTTTTATTAAATTAATAATTTAATATAATTTATTTATATATATTAAATATATATAATTAAAACTTAAATGAAAATTTTTATTAAATAATTAAATAAATAAAAATTATAAAAATTTATTAAAATTTATAATATTTATAAATTTTATATATATATATATATATATAAATAATTTAAATATAATTTTTTTAATTATTTTTTAAATTATTAAATATATATATAAATTAATATAAAACTTTAAAATTTAATATTAAAATTTAAATTTTATATATATATATATATAATAAATTTTTTAAATATTAATTAATAATTATAAAATATAATTATAAATTAATAAAATAAAAAAATAAACTTTAATTATAAAATATTTTTTATATTAAACTTTATATTTTTATATAAAAAATAAACTATTATTTATATTAATTAATAAAATTAAATTAAATTAAATATTAAATAAAAAAGTTAATAATTATAAAATTAAAAAGAATTTTATATAATTTTTAATTATTATTATATATTAAAATTAAAAACATAATAAATTATTTTATTTATTTATTTATTTATTTATATATTAATTATTTTTTATAATTATATTAATATTTATAATAAAAATAATAATAATAGTAATAATTATAATAATTTAAAATAAATAATTTAAACTTTTAAATTAATAAAAATATTTTTAATTTATTTTTATATAATAATATAATATAAAAAATAACATTAATATTTTTAAATAAAAAAATAAAATTAATTTTAAATATTAAAATATTATTATTTATTTAAATAATTTAATTATTTTAATATAAATATTTATATATTTTATTTAATATTTAAAAAATTATATATAATTAAAAATTAAAAATTTATAATTTATATAAATATTTATAAAAAACTTTAAAAATTAAATAAAATTTATATTTATAAATATTAAAAAAACTAAAATATATAAAAAAATATATAATAATAATAAAAACTTAACTAATAATATATTTATATAAATAGTTTTAATATTTATATTAATAAATATATTAAAACTTTTAATTATATAATTAATTATATTAAAATTAATAATATTAATATATATTATAATATTAAAAATTTATATTAACTTCAAATATTTTTATTATATATAAAAATTAATTATATAAACTTTTATTTATTTAAATTATTTATAATAATTTAATTAAAGCTATAATAATAAATTATATAATATATTATATAATAAAGTTTAAATTTTTATATTAAAATATTATTAATTTAATATTATTAAAAATACTATTAAATAATATTTTCTTTATATTAAAAAAAAACTAAATAATATTATTTTAATTATATTAATTTTAAAAATAAATAAAATAAATTTAAATAATATTTAATTATTATTTTAATATAATAATTAATTAAATTATAATTATTTTTATATAAATAAATTAAAATAATTTAATAAAATTAGTTTATATAATATATTTTAAAATTTAATTATTATAAAAAAATATTATTTTATATAATAATTATATAAATATATTTAAATATAATTAAGTTTAAATTTATTTCAATTAATTAAAACTTTATATATATATATATATATATATAAATTTAAAATATATTTTTAAATTTTAAAGTTTTATTTTAATTTATATATATATTTTATAAAAAAAAAACATTTTAAAAAATTATATATAAATTATATATATATATATAATTTATAAATTTTTATATTTTTTTTTATTTTATTATTTATTAAAGCTTTTAATTAAAATATTAATTATATATATTTAATATATATATATAAATTTTATTAAATTATTAATTTAATAAAAATTTATTTTTTAATTTATAAATAATATTATAAAGTTTTTTTAATTAAAAAATAAATTACTATTATATAATAAATATTTAATTTATTAATAAATAATATAATATTAAATATTTAAAATAATTATATAATTATAATTTTTAAATAAAACTTTTATTAAAACTAAAAAAAAATAAAAAATAATATTTTATTATATAATATTTTAAAATAAAAAGCTTTATTATATAAAAAATATAATATAAACTTTTTTTATAATAATAAATTTAATAATAACTTTAATTTTCAAATTAAAAATAAAACAGTTTAATTTTTAATAAATTTTATATTTTTTTATTATATAAAAAAAAATATATATATATATATATATTTAAAACTAAAGATTAGTTTTAAATAATTTTTATTTTAATAATTAATATAATATTAAATATTAATATATTTAAAGTTTTAATTGTTAAAAAAATTTAAATTTAAATTTTTATATAAAAAAACTTTTTTTATATAAAAAAATTAAACTTTAAATAATTTAACTATTTAATTTAATAATATTAAAAGTTTTAAAATAATAAATATTATAATTATATTAATATTAATTAAATTAATTAAATTGTATATTTTAAATATATTAATTTTATTTTTATTATTATTATAAAATATAAATTAATTATATATATATTTTAATAATATATAAAATATAATTATATAATAAAATAATATAATAATATTAATATTTTAATATTTTAAAAAATTAAAAAGTTTTATTGTTATTATTAATTATATAATTAATTTTTATAAAAATATTTATTTTTATAAAAAAATAAATATAACTTTAAATATAATATTATAATTAATAATATATAATATAATATATAATTAATTTTATATATAATTAATATAAATATTTTATTTTAAATAATTAAAATTTTAAAATTTTAAAATATATATAATATTTAAAATATATTATATTAATATTAAATTTTAATATATTAAAAACTATTTAATTATATTATATATAATTTTAATATAAACTTTTTATTTAAAAAATTATAAAATAATATTTAATGAATTAAAATTTTATATAAAAAAATATTTATTAATAAATATTAATTTATTAAAAAAATTAAATAAATATATATATTATTTTATTATATATTTAATATTTTATATAAAAAAATTAATTATTATATAAATAAAAAATTATATTATAAATAATAATAAAAACTTTAAATAATATAATTAAATTAAATAATTATATATTTATTTTATTAATTTTTAAAGTTTATTTTAAAATTAATAATAATTTATTTTATTTATAAAAAAATATTTAAAAAATAAAAGTTATATAAAAAACAATTAAAATTTTTTAAAAGATTTATATAAAATTTAATATTAATTAAATTATATAAATTAAATAAAATTATAATATAAAAAAAATATAAAAATTAAATAAAATTATATAAACTTTTTATAATTAAAATAAAAAATAAATTAATTATATAATTTGGTTAAATTATTAAATAATTATAAGTTTAAAAAAAAAAAAAATTGTTTATATTTATAAATAAATAATATTTTAAATAAAAACAAATTAATAATTATATTTAATTTATATAATTTAAATTAAATAATATAATAAATATATTTAATTTATTTTTTAAATAATTAAATATATTTAAAATAATTATATAAATAATTAAAATTAATATAATTAAAAAAAAAACTTTAAATTAAAACTATATAAAAAGTTTTAAAGAAAAATATTTAAATTATATAAAAAATTTAACTTTATAGTATAAAATTATAAAAATAATTATAAAATTTAAATTTTTATTTAAATATTAATAATTTAATATATAAATTAATAATTTATTATTAATTTAAAATTATATTATATATATAAAATTATAAAATATTTTTTAAATAAATATAAAATTATATAATAAATTAAATTATAAAATTTATATTTATTTATTAAAAAAATTAAATAATAAATATTTAATAAATATTATATTTTAAACTATATAATTATTATAAAAATTAATTAATTTAAAATTATATTAATATAAAATTAATTATAAATATTATTATTAAAAATTAAACATAAAAATATTTATATATATTTTATATTTATTATATATTAAATATATTAAATTAAATTAATTTATAATTTATATTATAAAATCAACTTTTTAATAAAAAATATTAAAATAATAAAAATATTAATTTAATTATTTATATAAATTTATATAATTATAATAAATTTTAATAAATTAATTTATTTATTATAATTATTTTATTTTTATTTATTTAAAATTTATTTTATTAATTATATATAAAACTATTTAAAAAATATTAAAAATATAATTTAAAACTTTAATTTAATAATAATTAAATATATAAATATATTATTATATATTAAAACTATATTAAATTATATTAATTTATATAATTATATATTTATATAAAATATTTTACAAAATGTTTTAATTAATTTATTTTATTATTAATGTTTATATTTATTAATTATATTTTAATTATTATAATAAATTAATTTAATATATAATTTATATTATAAAGTTAACTTTTTTAAAAAAAATATTAAAATAATTAAATTATTAATTTAATTAATTATATAAATTTATATAATTATTATAAATTTAATTAATATAATTTATTTATTATAATTATAAAAAAAAACAAAATAACTTTATAATTATAACATTTTAAATAAATAACATTTTTAATATTATATTTAAAAAGTTTTTATATATAATTAAAAATAAATTTAATATTAATAAATTTTAAATAAATAAATATAATTTATTTTTTATTTAATAAAAACAACTTAAATAATTATATATTATTATTTTATATATAAAAGATTTTATTTAATATTATATTATTTAATAAATTTAAAAAATATATATTAATTTTATATATTAATTTAAAATATTATATAATTTTTTAATTATTATATAAATTTTAAAATTATTAAAAAATAATATTAAAATATTAAATATATAAATTTAATAATAAATTAATAATATATTATATAAAATATATTATATATTTTTAAATTTTAATTATATAAAAGTTTTTATTTTAATTATTAAAATATTTATAAATAATAAAACTTTAAATCTTTATATTAAATTTATAATTATATTAATTAATAAAAAATAAATAAAAAAATATTTTTTTAATTAAAAATAATATTATTTATTAAAATTTAATAAAATATAAATAAATTATATAATATAATTAATAAATTTAATTAAATTATTATATTTAATATAACTTTTTTAAAAATAATTTATATAATAAAATTATTAATTATATTATTAATTATATATATAAATTCTTAATATTTATATAAATATTTATTTAAAATAAAAATTATATAAAAAAATAATTTATAATTAATATTATATTATTTTAAAAAATATATAAAAATTACAAAGTTATAAAAATTTAATAAATATTTATATAAAAAAATATTGAATTAAATATTATAAATAAATTAAATATATTATTAAAAATATATATAAATTAATAAATATTAAAAGTAAAATTATTATATTAAAAAATATTTTAATATTGAATTTATAATTTAATAAAATTTATAAAAATATATTAAATATATATAATTAAAATTTACATTAAAACTTTTATTAAATAATTAAATAAATATAAAATATTAAAATTTATTAAAATTTAAAAAATTAATAAATTTTATATATATATATAAATAATTTATATATAAATAACTTATATATAATTATTATAATAATATGTTTTTTATAAAATATATATATAAATTAATATTAAATTTTAAAACTTAAAAATAAATTTTAAACTTTATAAATTATTTTAAATTTATATATATATATTTATAATGTTTTATTAATAAAAATAAAATATTTTAAATAAAATAATATTTAAAATAATGTTTTATATAATAATTAAATAAAAATATTTTAATTAATTAAATAATTATATATAAAACTTTATTTTTATTTTATAAATAATATTATAAATTTTTTAATTATAAATAAATTATTATTATATTATTAATATTTATTTTATTAATAAATAATTAAATATTAAATTTTTAAAATAATTTATATTTTTAATTATAAAAAAAAGTTTTAATAAAAATTATAATAATTATATAATAAAAAAGAAACAATATTTTATTATATATAATATTTTAATTAAATTTCTTTTATAGTAATTATTTTAAATAAAACTTTATAATATTATTTATTATAATATATAATAAAAACTTTTTTAATTTTTAATTTTTTTAATTAATAAATTATTTTATTTAATAAAATTAAAAATAATATAATAATTAATTAAATTAATTAAAAAAGTAAATATTAAATTAATATTATTAATTATAATTAAATAATTATAATTTGTTTTTATTTAATTATAATATTATAATTTAATAAAATATAAATATATTAATTAAAATAATTATATAATTATAAATATTTAAATTTAATAAATAAAAAATTATAATATAAATAAATTATTTAAATAAATATTAAAATATTTTAATTATTATTTATTTAATTAGTTATTATTAAAATATAATTTAATTATTTTATTATATTTTTATTATTTATTTAAATAATTTATTTATAATAATTTAAATTAAAAACTTTTATTATATAAAAAATATAATATATTTATATTAAATTATAAAAATAATATAAATTTATTATATAATAATAAATTTAATAATTATTTAAAATTTAAAAATTAAAATTAAATAATTTAATTTTTAATAAATTTAATAAATTTTAAATAATAAAATAATTTAATTTAATAATATTAAAAATTTAAAAATTATTAATATTATAATAATTTTAATATTAATTAAATTAATTAAATTTTATATTTTAAATATATTAATATAATTTTATTAAAATTATTAAATATAAATTAATTATATATTTATTTTAATTAATATTAAATTTAATATAAAAATTTATTAAATTATATTATATATAGTTTTATTATTAAATTTATATTTAAAAGTTTTTATAATAAAATATAATTAATTTAAACTTTATATAAATAAATAATTATTATATAAATAAAAAAATAATATTATAAATAATTAAAATAGTTTTAAATAATATAATTAAATAAAGTAGTTTTATATTTATTTTATTAATTTTTAATTTTAATTTTAAAATTAATAAAAAATTATAAAAATATTAAAAATTATATATATAAAAATAAATATAAATTAATTAATATTATTATATATAAAATTAATTTAATTTTTTTAAAAAAAATTATAAAAAAAAAATAAATAAATAAAATAAATAAAATTATATAAAACTTTTATAATTAAAAATTATAAAATTATAATTAATATAATAAATAAATTAATTAAATTATATTATTAATAAAAAACTATATTTAATTTATAATATAAAAAAAATATTATTTTATATATTTTTTTATAAATTATTATATAATTATAATTATAATATAAAAATAAATTAAAAAAGTTATTTATAATTATTAATAATTAATATTTTATTTTAAAATAATTAATAATAATTAATAAAAGTAATCAAAAGTAGTTAAATAAAATAGTAGTAAAAAATAAAATATAAATTAAATAAAAAAAAAAACTTGTAACAATTTTTAAAACTTAAAGTTTAAATATATATATAAATTTTTATAAGTTTTTATAAGTTTTTATAAATTTTTATTTAATTTATAAATATATATAAATGCTACTTTTTTTATAAATACTAATTAATATAGTTTACTTTAAAAATATATCACTTTTATATAAGTTTTTTTATTTAAAACTTTTAAAAGTTTTTATTAATAATATTTTTATTATATTTAATATATTTTAATTTATATAAAAATTATTAAATTATGTTAAAAGTTTAAATTAATTATATAAAATTATTATATATATAAAAAATTATAAAATATTTTTAAATATATATATAATTAAATAATATAATAAAATAAAAAATTTATATTTATTTATTAAAAAAATTAAAATTTAAAAATTTAATAAATATTATATTTTAAATTATATATTTATTATATAAATTAATTGAATTAAAATTATATTAATTAAAAATTTAATATAAATTTTAATATTAAATATTAAATATTATAATATTTATAAATAATTTATATTTAATATATATTAATATAAAATTTAATAAATTTATAATTATAAAATTTTAAATAAATAATATTTTTAATATTATATTTAAAAAACTTTTATATAAAAAAAAACAAATTATTATTTTATAAAAATTAAATATAAATTTAATATTTAAATAAATAAAACTTTTTATTTATTTAATAAAAATAAAATAAATAATTATATATTATTATTTTTTATATAATAAATTATTTTTAAATATATTATATAATTTATTAATTATTATATAAATTTAAAACTTATTATAAAATAAAAATAAAATATTAAATATTTATAAATAATATAATATAATTAATAAATTTAATTATATTATTAAATTTAATATAAAGTATTAAAAAAATAATTATATAATAAAATTATTAAATATATTATAAATTATATTATTATTAAAATAAAAATTATAATATAAAAAAAAAAATTAATTAAAATTTTAAATTATAAAATGTAGTTATAAATAAATTAAATAAATTTTAATAAAGTTTAAAAACTTTAAAAGTTTTAAAAATTTTATTTATATAATATTTTATAATTTAATTTAATTTATAAAATATATTATATATAAAAAAAACTATTAATTTTAATAAAACTATTAAATTAAATAATATATTTTAATTATATATATTAATTTAATTTAATTTTTTTTTTTTTTTTTTTTAATTAAAAAACTTTTATTAATTTATAATTAAATGTATAAATAAATTTATAAATTAATTAAAAAATAAATAAATTAATAAATATATATTTTAAAAAAAAGATAATAATAAAAATAACTAAATAATATATAAATTAATTTATAAATTTTATTATAAAATATTAAAATAAATAAAGTAAATAATAAATTTATTAATTAAATATTTATAAAATAAATTATATATATAAAAAATAATTTAAAAATAAATATATTTAAATAGTAAATATTATATATTATATAATAATAATAGATTTAATTTTATATAATTAAATAATTAAATATATAATATAAAATAATATAAAAAAACTATTATAATAAATAAAAATTTAAAAAATATTATAAAATATAATTATTAAAAATATAATAAAAATTAAATAAATAAATTATAATAATAAAAAAATAAATTAAATATTATATAAATATAATTATTAAATAATTAATTAAATTTAATTATTATATTTAATTAATATAAAATAAAAATAAAAAAAAAACGTTTTTAATTTTATTAATTAAAAAATTATAATTTAATTAATTATTTATTATAAATTATTATAAAAATTATTATATAATATAATTTATAATTATAAAATTTATAATATAAAAAAAATAATAAATTTTAATAAATATTAAAGTTTTTAAAAATTTAAAATTTTTTTTTATATAATATTATAAATTTTATAAATTTATAATATATATATATAGTTTTAAATTTTTATATAAATATTATTATAATTATAAAAAATATAAAGATTAATTAAATAAATTAATTAATTAAAATCTTTTTTTGAAAAAATTAAATTATATATATATATTATATAAAATATAATAATATATAAAATTATAAATAAAATTATAAATAAAAATATAAAGTTTAATTAAAACTTTTTTAAATAAATTTTATAAAATTAAATTTTTAAAATAAATTATTATAAAATTTATAATTTTTAATTAAATTATAAAAATAACATTTTATTTAAATAAATTTAAAAAAAAAGTTTTAAATAAATTAATTATTTAAATATTAATTATGTAATTAATTTAATATATTTTAATTTTTATTAATTAAAAATAATATTAATTTAATATTAAAACTTTTTTATTAATTTTTATATATAATATTAAGATTAATTATTTAATTAATATTAAAAACTTTAATATTATATTATATTAAAATTAATTTTTTAAATATTTTAAGTTTTTTTTAATAAATTTAATATAAAATATTTATATAATATTTTTTATAATATTTTTTAATAATATTTAAATTTATTTTATTTAATTTAAATTTTATGTTTAAATTTATTTTATTTTATTAAAAAAATATAATTTTAATTTTTAATTATTTTGTTATTTTAATTTAAATTTTATTAAATTTTTAAATTTATAATGTTTTTAATTTTAACTTTTAATAAAATAATAATTTTAAAAAAATAATTTATATAAAAATAAATATATTATTTAAATAAATAAAATATTTATATTAATAATATATTAAAATATTTTATATTAATAATTAATATAAATTAATTTTTATATTATAATTAATATTAATAACTTTTAATATTTAATTAAAAAAATAATATTTATTTATTTTTATTAATTATTTTATTATATTAATTAATTAATAATATTAATTTATATAATTTAATTTTTTTTATTTTAAATTAAAATTTAATTTTTTAATTTAATTATTAATTTATATTTTAATATTATATAAAATAATAATTATAATATTATTTTTATTAATTTATATATATATAATTTAATAAAAATATAATAAATTTTTTTTAAATTATTTAAATTAATATAAAAGTTTTTATTAATTTTATTTATTTTTGAAATTTTTAAAATTATAAAATTTATATAGTTTTAATTTATTATAATTTTTTATTTATTAAAATATTATTTAATTATATTTAATAGTTTTTTATAATTAAAATAAATATTATTATTTTAATATATTTTATTTTAATTATTTATTAATATTTTATATTTTTAATATTAAAAAAATTTAATATTTATTTTATTTTATTAAATTTATTAAAAAAATAAAAACTTTTTTTTAAATTAATTATATTTTAAATTTAATTTTTTAAACTTTAATTAAATAATTATTAATAATTTTATTATAAAAGTTTTATTTTTAAAATTAATATTTAAATATTTATATTTTATATATTAAATTATTAATTTATAAAATATATTAATATAATAAGTGCAATATTAGCAATAAATTCAAAAATTAAATAATACTATATATTTTAAAAAAAAAACTAAAGTTAAAAAAACTAAAAAATAAATTTAACTTTTTTAATTAAATTAATATATTTATATAAGTACTTTTTTATTTATTATTTTTACTTTTTTATATTTATTATTTTATTTAATTTTTAATAACTTTATTGTTTTAAATAAACAATAAAATCTATTTAGCTATTTTAATTATTTATTAGCTATATTATATATATTAATTATTTTTAAAATTTATTTGTTTAAATATAAATATAGTTTATAATAACTTTTTTTATATAAAAAAAAGTTCAATTTAAGTTTTTGCTACAATAAATATTTAAATTGCAAATTTTTTATAAATTAACATTTTTAAACAATAAAAAAATACTTTTAATATATATAATTAGTTTATATATAAAAACTTTTAATTTTTATTATTTTTTTATTATATTAATAGTTAATTTAATAAAATTATTATTTTTTATATAATATTATATATATATTTATAAACTTTTTTATTTTTTATATATATAATATTTTTTTTTTATATTAATTTTATTATTATTAAAATATTTTTTTATAAATGTTTTTTTTTATCTTACTTTTTTTTATTTTAATAACTTTATTAAAAAACTTTTTATATTAAAATTTTAATTATAAAATTTTTATATATATATTAAAAAGTTTTTTAAAATATTTACTAAATATTACTAATTATTATAATTTTATTTTTTTTAAACTATTTTATAATAAAACTTATTTGATTTAATATATAACAATAAAACTTTTTTAACTTTTTATTTCTTTTTATTATATTTAAAATTTACAACTTTTTTTTTTAAATATTTGAAATTTTGTTTTAGAAATAAATTCTTTAAATATTTATATAATTGATTTATATAAAACTATTAAAATTTTTTTTAAAAATCTAATAAATAAAGTTTAAAAATATTTTTATTATTGTTGTTAATAATTTTATAATATATTTTTGTTATTAAATAGTTTAATTTATTATTAAATTAGTTAGTTTGTTTTTTTTTTTTTTATAAAATATATATTTAACTTTTTATTAAAAAGTTTAAGTTTTATTAATATTTGTTAACTTAATTAATTATTTTTTATTAAATTTAAAATATTTGTTGTTTTATTATTATTATATATTTATATATTTTAATTATAAAGTTTTATGCTTTTTTATAATTTAGCTTTTTTTTTATTAGTTTAAATATTAATTTTTTTATTTTAACTTTTTAATTAAATGTTATTTTTATAGTTTAACTAGCTAATATTTTATATAAAAACAAGTTTTTTAATAATTTATATAGCAAAAACATTTATATTATATTTAATATTAATAATATTTTAAATTAATTCTTTTAAAAATAGTTAATAAAAAGCTATAACTTTTAGTTTATTTATTAATATATAATTTTTATTTATTTAACAGTTTATTTATAATTAACAAAAAAAAAATTCAGTTTTATTTTATAAATTCAAAATAACTTATTTATAAATTTAGTTATAAACTAAAAACTACAGTTGCTAATAAAGCTTTTTAACTAGCTATATATTTTATATAATTTATTATAATATATTTTTATAGCTTATTTTATAATTATTATATTTTTATAAATTATAGTTTATATAAGTTTAAATAGTTTATTAATTATATAAAAAATTATATTATTTTTATTATTATTAAAAAAAAAGTATTTAAAATTTATTACTATATATTGCTATATATAGTTTAATATATTTAAAAGTTTTAATTTTTTTAAAATTTTATTTTTTAAAACTTTAGCTACTTTATATAAATAATTTGTTATATATTAATTTATTTTTTTATAAACTTTAAACTATTAATATTTTTAAATTATTAAAACTTTCGTTTTATTTTTTTTTAAATATATTATAACTAATTAAATATATGCTTTTTTAATTAATTTAATATATAAATAGTTAATATTTAATATTACTAAATACTTTTTATATAATATTAAATTATTTAGTATTATTTAGTTTAAATTTTAATTAATATAAGCTTTTTTTTTATATTTAATTAAGCTTTTATTAATTTTATTAACTTTTAAAACTAAATTAATTAATAATATTTTAAAAATTAATAAAAATATAATATTATTTTTTAATATATATATTATTATAAATTTTTGTAAAATTTTATTAAATAAAATTATTAATTTAAATAAAGCTATTGTTTTTTATTTATTTTTTTTTTTTTTTTATATTTTTATATTTTTTAAAAGTTTTAAAAAAATATTAGCAATAGTATTTTTCAAACTTAAACAATATATAATTACAAAATAATAATAATTTATAAATTTTGTTTATTTTGTTTATTAAAAATTTAGTATTTTTTTTACGCTAAAATATTTTAAAACTATATAGTTTATTAAAATTATAAAAAAATGTTATATATTTATAAGTTTTGTTTTTTAATATAAAAGCTTTTTTATAACTGCTAGTATTTTTTTATTATATATTTTATAGTTAAGTTTTATACTATAAAATATTTTTAAAAAAAAAACTACTAGTTTTTATAAATTTTTTAAACTATTTTTTTAAAATAGTACATTTAATATTATATTGTTAAAAAAGTTAGTTTTTATTATAGTTTTAACGTTATAAAAAAAGTAATATAAAATAAGTATATTTGTTAAAATTATTTATAAAGCTTTAAATACTTTTTAATATTTTAAAGTTTATTAAAATATTATATTAATATATATAAAATTAATAAATAGTTTTATAATTTATTTATATTTTTTTATAAATTTTTTATAAAAGTTATAAAAGTTTAAAAATAATTATATTTTTTTAAAATGTATCTTTTTTTTTTTGTTATAAAATAGATTTTAATAATATATAATTTTTATTTTATTAAAGTTAATTTTTACTTTATATATTTTTATAATAAACTTTAAAAACTTAGTTTTTATTATATAAAATTTATATTTTTTAAAATTAGTTTATAATTTAGTTTTTTTTAAACAAGCTAATATTTTATTAATATAATATTTATATTTTAATTTATTATTAAAATAAATTAATATATTGTTAATATATACTATATAAAAAATATTTAAATAATTTTTTAATATATTATTTATATAATATTAAAACATTATAAGTTTATTTATTAATTTAAACAAAAGTACTTTAAATTAATAAACTTTATATTTTATTTAAAAAGCTATTAATAATTTATTTTTTTTAAATATTTAAATATAATAAAAAACTTACTAAATATTTATTTTTATATAAACTTTAATTTAAAATATTTTAATTAAAGTTTTATTAATTAAAAATAGAAAATATTTATTTTTTTAAATAATTAAATTTAGTTTTTTATAATTTATATATAGTTGTAAAAAACTGTTTTTTTTTTTTACAAATAAAACTAATACTGTTTATAATACTATTATTAGTTTAATAAAATTTTTTGCTAAATTATTACTAATATATTTTCGATATATTTTTATTTTTTTTAATAACATTTTATATAACATGCTATATTTTAAAAAAGTTTTAAAAAGTTTATTAACAATAATTTAATAGTTAATATTTAAACAATATAAAAAAAAGTTATTTAAAGCTGCTTTATTAAATATGTTGAAATATTTATAGTGCTTTTTTAATACTAAATATAATATTGCTTTTATTAATTCTTTTTTGTTTTTTATTAATTTTTTATATTTTTTTTAAAAAATTATTTAATTTAACTTATATAATAAAATTATATTATATAAAACAGTATTTTTTTGTTTTATTGTTATATTAAATCTAGTTATATTAATAGTATTAATTTAAATTAACTAGTGTTTATATTATTTAATTGTGTTTTTTTGTAATTAATATAAGCTATATTAGTTATATTTTATTTTTAGCTTATAATTTTTATATTTTTTTTTTATAAAAATATATAAGTTTAAGTTGTTTTTGTAAGCTTTTTTTTATAATATATACTTTATATATTATATTTTTTGTTATAAATAGTTTTTGCTTATATTAAAACTAGCTTATAAAAAATATAAAATTGAAATAAATAGTTAAAAAATAGCTAAAAACTTTTTTTTTTATATAATTTTTATTTGTTTTTTTTAACGTTTAAATTTATTGATATAAAAGTAAACTTTTTTAAATTTAATTTTTATATTTTTTTTATTTTGTTTTTTTTTTTAATATATTTAGTTTATTTGTTTATTTTTTTTTTTTTTATTTTTTATATTTATTAATTTCTGTTAATAATTTATATTTTGCTAATAGTTAAAGTTAACAATTAAATTTTTTATATTATTTATTAAAATTTTAAAAGTTCGATATTTTAATTTTTAATTATTAAAAAATAATAGTTTTTTTTTTTTATTATTTATTAAAATATTATAATAATTTAAATACTTTTTTTTTATAATAATATTATACTTTATATTTATTATTAATAAAAGTATATTTAAAATTGTTTTGTTTTATATATAAAAATATATTTTTAAAACAATATTAATAGTTTATATAGCTTTTTTATTATAACTTGCTATTTAAAATAATATAAATTTTATAATTATTTTAAATTTTAAATATTTTAAAATTTTTATAGCAAAATTTAATTTAATTAATAAATATATATTTGTTTTTATATTAGCTAATATTTTTGTTAATAAAATAAGTTTATTATTTATTATTATATAGTTTATAAAAAAAAAGTTTTTTTTTAATAGCTTTTATAAAAAATTAAATAGTATTTTTTTATATTTATTTATATTTAACGCTAATATATAAATTTATTTAAAATAAAAATTTAATTATTTTAAACAATATTTTTTAGTTTTTTTTTTAATATAGTTTATATTTATTTAAACTTTATAATTTAAACAAAAATAATATTAATATAAATTATATTAAATTATTTAAAGTTAAATTTATAAAAGTATTTGTTATTTTTATATTTTTAATTATAATATATAAAATATTGTTTTTATAAAATTAAAACTTTTGTTTAATTAAATAAAGCTTTAATATAAATGTAGTAATTATTTAAAACTATATTTAAAATTAAAATATTTAAATATTTTGTATTACTACTTTAATATAAATTTAAATTTGTAGATTTTTTTTTTTTTTTTTTTTTTTTTTTTTAAGTTTTAGGTTTTTTTTTTGCTTAATTGTTTTTAAAAAGTCTTTTTTTTGTTATATTTTTTAAACAATAAAGTTTTTATATTATTAATAATTATATATTTAAACATAATTATAAAAGTTAACAAATATTATTTGTTTATTATATAGCTTTTTAATATATAGTTTATTGATTTGTTTTAATAACTTATTATATAAATTTTTTTTAAAATTTATAAAATTAATTTAAATTGCTTTAATTTATTTAGTAAATTTTATATTAAATTATATAAATTTATTAAAGTTTTATATTTTAAAGTTTTAATATTTGATTTATACTTTTTTATATTTATTAAAGTTATAATAATAAATAAATAAATAGTTTAAAACTTTAATGTTAGTTTTTAAAATAGATTTTTTTTTATAATTGTTTATAATAAATGTTATAATATTTTTAAAAAGAAAATTTTTTATTTAACTAGTAATATAGTCGATTTTTTTTAAGTTTTAATTATAATAGTTAATATTTTTAATTAGCTTGCTTTTTAATAATATAAATTAATATTTAAATTAAACTTTAGTTTTGTTTTTTATTAGTTTATTATTAATAAATATAAATAAATTAGCTATTTTTGCTAAAAATTTAATTTTTTTTTTTATAATTATAAAAACTTTATTAATAGTTTTAGAACTAAAAGTATTTTTATATTTTTATTTTTGTTACTAAGTTATATTAATAAAAACTAAATTAATAATAAAAATAACTAATATAAGCTTTAAAGCTATAGCTGCTATAGCTATAATTTAGTTTTAAAAAACTTTGATTTAACTTTTTAAATTTATAATTTTTTTTTTATAAATATTTATAGCTTTATAAAATATAACATTTTTAAAGTTAACTTTTTAATAAATTATATTTACTTTTTGTTATTTAGTTTTTTTTTTTAGTTTAACTATTTAAATATATAAAAAATAAATGTTTTATTTAAAAAAATTTGTTATATTTTTAAACTTTTTTACAATTTTTTAAATAATATTTAATTATAAAATATAATATTTGAATTTTTAATATATTGTTTTTTTATAAATATTTATTATTGTTTAAAATTATTTAAAAGTTATTAGTTTATTATATTTAAGCTATATTTTTTTTTTATTTTTAATAAAAAAAACAAAAACTATTTAAAAAGTTTTATTTTAAGTAATAAAATATTTAATATTAATTATTATTTTTTTAACTATATTATTATATATAGTTTTATTAATAACTATATATTGCTATTGCTTATTATATTTTTTAGAATTTTTATAAATAAACTTGAATTTTTTGTAAATATTAAAAAAAAAAAATCTTTTGTTATTAAAAATGTTGTAATAAAACTTATTGTTATTATTTATAATATATTTTATAATATAAATATATTTTATATAATTTTTAAACAAACTTTAGAAATTTTAAAATTATTAATATAATTTATTTTGTTTATAGTTTATTTATATTTATAAAGCAAACTTTATTAGTTTATTTTTAATAAATTATATTTATTATTTAGTTTTTTTATAGTTAGCAATAAATATATTATTACTAAAAATTAGTTGTATTATTTTAATATATTAAAATTAATTAATTTGTTCAAAAGTTTTTAAAAATTTATTATTTTTTTAAACAATTAAAATAAACTTTAATTTTATAATAAATATAATACTAGCAATAAGTTTAAAAATCAAATAATATTATATATTTTAAAAAAAAAACTAAAGTTAAAAAAACTAAAAAATAAACTTAACTTTTTTAATTAAGTCAACATATTTATATAAATGCTTTTTTATTTACTACTTTTACTTTTTTGTATTTATTACTTTATTTAACTTTTAATAGGTCTATTGTTTCAAATAAACAATAAAATCTACTTAGCTATTTTAGCTACTTATTAGCTATACTATGTGTATTAACTACTTTTAAGATTTATTTGTTCAAATATAAGTGTGGTTTATAATAATTAATAATTATTTATTTATATAAAAAGTTTATAATAATATTTAATAAAAATTATTAAATTATTTTAGTTATATTATTAAATAATTAAATAAAAAATTAATAATAAATTTTTATTAATTATAATATAAGTTTTTTAAATTAAAAAAATAAATAATATATTTATTTTTTTTTATTATAAAAAATAATTTTTTGTTTAAATTTATTAATAAATTTATTAATTTAAATATTAATTTTTTTTTATTATTAATAAATTTTTTAAAATATTTTATTTATAATTTAATTTTATTTTAATAAATTATATATTAATTATTAAATTTAATTATAAAATTTTTAAATATAAATTATATATTAATAAAATTTTATATATATATATATATAAAAAAGTTTAAAATAATTTATAAAATTTAAAGTTTATATTTAAATTGTAAAGTTTTATATTAATTTATATATTTATTATATAAATGTCACAAACTATATTTATATTTAAATAAATGAATTTTAGAAATAGTGAGTACATATAATATAGCTAATAAATAACTAAAATAGCTAAATAAATCTTATTGTTTATTTAAAACAATAGATTTACTAAAAGTTAAATAAAATAATAAATATAAAAAAAAAAAAATAATAAATAAAAAAATATTTATATAAATATATTAACTTAACTTAAAAAGTTAAATTTGTTTTTTAGTTTTTTTAACTTTAGTTTTTTTTTTAAAATATATAGTATTATTTAATTTTTGAACTTATTGCTAATATTGCATTTATTATAAAACTAAAGTTTATTTTAACTATTTAAAAAAATAATAAATTTTTAAAAACTTTTAAATAAATTGATTAATTTTAATATATTAAAATAGTATAACTAACTTTTAGTAATAATATATTTATTACTAACTATAAAAAAACTAAATAATAAATATAGTTTATTAAAAATAAATTAATAAAACTTGTTTTATAAATATAAATAAACTATAAATAAAATAAGTTATATTAACAATTTTAAAACTTTTAAAATTTATTTAAAAATTATATAAAATATATTTATATAGCAAAATATATTATAAATAATAATAATAAGTTTTATTATAACATTTTTAATAATAGGAAATTTTTTACTTTTAATATTTATAAAAAGTTTAAATTTATTTGTAAAAATTTTAAAAAATATAATAAACAATAGTAATATATAGTTATTAATAAAACTATATATAATAGTACAGTTAAAAAAATAATAATTAATATTAAATATTTTATTGTTTATAATAAAATTTTTTAAATAACTTTTGTTTTTTTTACTAAAAATAAAAAAAAAATATAGTTTAAATATAATAAATTAATAATTTTTAAACAATTTTAAACAATAATAAATATTTATAAAAAAGCTATATATTAAAAGTTTAAATATTATATTTTATAATTAAATATTATTTAAAAAACTATAAAAAAGTTTAAAAATATAACGAACTTTTTTAAATAATATATTTACTTTTTATATATTTAAATAATTAAGCTAAAAAAAAAAATTAAATAATAAAAAGTAAATATAATTTGTTAAAAAATTAACTTTTAAAATATTATATTTTATAAAGCTATAAATATTTATAAAAAAAAAATTATAAATTTAAAAAATTAAATCGAAATTTTTTAAAATTAAATTATAGCTATAGCAGTTATAATACTAAAGTTTATATTAGCAGTTTTTGTTAATAATTTAATTTTTATTAAAATAATTTAGTAGTAAAAACAAGAACAAAAAAACATTTTAAGTTTTAAAACTAATAATAAAATTTTTATAATTATTAAAAAAAAAACTAAATTATTAGTTAAAATAGTTAATTTATTAATATTTACTAATAATAAACTAATAAAAAATAAAACTAAAATTTGATTTAAATATTAATTTATACTGTTAAAAAAAAAGTTAATTAAAAATATTAATTATTATAATTAAAATTTAAAAAAAATCGATTATATTACTAATTAAATAAAAAGTTTTATTTTTAAAAATATTATAACATTTATTATAAATAACTATAAAAAAAAGTTTATTTTAAAAACAAGTGCTAAAATTTTAAATTATTTGTTTATTTATTATTATAACTTTAATAAATATAAAAAAGTATAAATTAAATATTAAAATTTTAAAATATAAAACTTTAATAAATTTATATAATTTAATATAAAATTTATTAAATAAATTAAAACTATTTAAATTAATTTAATAAATTTTAAAAAAAATTTATATAATAAGTTATTAAAGCAAATCAATAAATTATATATTAAAAAGCTATATAATAATTAAATAATATTTATTAATTTTTATAATTATATTTAAATATATAATTATTAATAGTATAAAAACTTTATTGTTTAAAAAATATAACAAAAAAAGAACTTTTTAAAAATAACTAAATAAAAAAAAAACTTAAAGTTTAAAAAAAAAAAAAAACTTATAAAATTAAATCTATATTAAAAAAGTAGTTTTAAATATTTAAATATTTTAATTTTAAATATAGTTTTAAATAGTTATTATATTTATATTAAAGCTTTATTTAATTAAACAAAAGTTTTAATTTTATAAAAATAATATTTTATATGCTATAATTAAAAATATAAAAATAGCAATTGTTTTTATAAATTTAACTTTAAATAATTTAATACAATTTATATTAATATTATTTTTATTTAAAATATAAAATCTAAATAAATAAAAGCTATATTAAAAAAAAAACTAAAAAATATTGCTTAAAATAATTAAACTTTTATTTTAAATAAATTTATATATTAATATTAAATATAAATAAATATAAAAAAATATTATTTGATTTTTTATAAAAACTATTAAAAAAAAACCTTTTTTTTATAAATTATATAATAGTAAATAATAGATTTATTTTGTTAACAAAAGTATTAGCTAATATAAAAACAAATATATATTTATTAATTAAATTAAACTTTATTGTAAAAATTTTAAAATATTTAAAACTAAAAACAATTATTAAATTTGTATTATTTTAAATAATAAATTATAATAAAAAAGTTATATAAACTATTAATATTGTTTTAAAAATATATTTTTATATATAAAATAAAACAATTTCAAATATATTTTTATTAATAATAAATATAAAATATAATATTATTATAAAAAAGAAATATTTAAATTATTATAATATATTAATAAATAATAAAAAAAAAAAATTATTGTTTTTTAATAATTAAAAACTAAAATATTAAATTTTTGAAATTTCAATAAATAATATAGAAGATTTAATTATTAATTTCGATTATTAATAAAATATAAATTATTAAGAAAAATTAATAAATATAAAAAAAAAAAAAAAAAAAAAATAAACAAATAAACTAAACATAT
This sequence comes from Nemania diffusa, assembly GCA_038501195.1. Lineage (NCBI taxonomy): Eukaryota > Fungi > Ascomycota > Sordariomycetes > Xylariales > Xylariaceae > Nemania > Nemania diffusa. Next base: position 6,461,602 of record JBBPUQ010000001.1, read on the forward strand.
TAAAAAAAAAAATAAAACAAAAAAAAAATAAAAACTAAGCTTAAAAAAGTTTACTTTTATATTAATAAGTTTAAATATTAAAAAAAATAAATAAAAATTATATAAAAAGAACTTTTAGTTATTTTTTAATTGTTTATTTTAATTTTGTATTTTTTTTAAATTAGCTTTAATATAAATAAAAACTGTTTATAACAAAAAGTACAACATATAAAGTATATATTATAAATTAAAGTTTATAAAAACGACTTAGATTTATATATTTTTTTTGCAAAAAAAAAATATAAAAACTATAAACTAAAAATAAAACATAACTAATATAGTTTATATTAGTTACAAAAAAATATAATTAAATAGTATAAATATTAGTTAATTTAAATCAATATTATTAATATAATAAAATTTAATATAATAATAAAACAAAAAAATATTGTTTTATATAGTATAATTTTATTATATAAATTAAACTAAGTAATTTTTTAAAAAAAGTATAAAAAGTTAATAAAAAATAAAAAAAAGTTAATAAAAATAATATTATATATAATTTTTAAAAAATATTATAAATATTTCGATATATTTAATAAAGCAGTTTTAAATAACTTTTTATTATATTATTTAAGTATTAATTACTATATTATTATTAATAGATTTTTTAATACTTTTTTAAAATATAGCATATTATATAAAATATTATTAAAAAAAGCAAAAATATATCGAAAATATATTAGCAATAATTTAATAAAAGATTTTATTAAATTAACAATAGTATTATAAGCAGTACTAGTTTTATTTATTAAAAAAAAAAACAGTTTTTTATAACTATATATAAATTACAAAAAACTAAATTTAATTATTTAAAAAAATAAATATTTTTTATTTTTAATTAATAAAACTTTAATTAAAATATTATAAGTTAAAGTTTATATAAAAATAAATATTTAATAAACTTTTTATTATATTTAAATATTTAAAAAAAATAAATTATTAATAGTTTTTTAAACAAAATATAAAATTTATTAGTTTAAAATATTTTTATTTAAGTTAATAAATAAACTTATAATATTTTAATACTATATAAACAATATATTAAAAAACTATTTAAATATTTTTTATATAGCATATATTAATAATATATTAATTTATTTTAATAATAAATTAAAATATAAATATTATATTAATAAAATGTTAATTTATTTAAAAAAAGCTAAATTATAAACTAATTTTAAAAAATGCAAGTTTTATATAATAAAAACTAAATTTTTAAAGTTTATTATAAAACTATATAAAATAAAAGTTAATTTAAATAAAATAAAAATTATATATTATTAAAATTTATTTTATAACAAAAAAAAAAAAGTATATTTTAAAAAAATATAGTTATTTTTAAGTTTTTATAACTTTTATAAAAAGTTTATAAAAAAATATAAATAAATTATAAAACTATTTATTAACTTTATATATATTAATATATTGCTTTAATAAATTTAAAAGTATTAAAAAATATTTAAAACTTTATAAATAATTTTAATAAATATGTTTATTTTGTAGTATTTTTTTTATAATATTAAAACTATAATAAAAACTAACTTTTTTAATAGTATAATATTAAATATATTATTTTAAAAAAATAATTTAAAAAATTTATAAAAACTAATTGCTTTTTTTTTAAAAATATTTTATAATATAAAACTTAATTATAAAATATATAATAAAAAAATATTAACAATTATAAAAAAGTTTTTATATTAAAAAATAAAACTAACTAATATATAGCATTTTTTTATAGTTTTAATAAATTATATAGTTTTAAAATATTTTAATATAAAAAAAGTATTAAACTTTTAATAAATAAAATAAATAAAATTTATAAACTATTATTATTTTGTAATTATATATTGTTTAAGTTTAAAAAATATTATTGTTAATATTTTTTTAAAGTTTTTAAAAAATATAAAAATATAAAAAAAAAAAAAATAAATAAAAAACAATAGTTTTATTTAAACTAATAACTTTTTTTAATAAAACTTTATAAAAATTTATAATAATATATATATTAAAAAATAATATTATATTTTTATTAATTTTTGAAATATTATTAACTGATTTAGTTTTAAAAGTTAATAAAATTAACAATAGTTTAATTAAATATAAAAAAAAAGTTTATATAAATTAAAACTTAAATTAAATAATATTAAATAATTTAATATTATATAAAAAATATTTAGTAATATTAAATATTAATTATTTATATATTAAATTAATTTAAAAAATATATATTTAATTAGCTATAATATATTTAAAAAAAAATAAAACAAAAATTTTAATAATTTAAAAGTATTAATAATTTAAAGTTTATAAAAAAATAAATTAATATATAATAAATTGTTTATATAAAGTAGCTAAAATTTTAAAAAATAAAATATTAAAAAAATTAAAATTTTTAAATATATTAAAGTATATATAATAATATATAATAATAAACTTTAAATATTTTTTTTTAAATAATAATAAAAATAATATAACTTTTTATATAATTAACAAATTATTTAAATTTATATAAACTATAGTTTATAAAAATATAATAATTATAAAATAAATTATAAAAATATATTATAATAAACTATATTAAATATATAATTAATTAAAAAGTTTTATTAATAACTGCAGTTTTTAATTTATAACTAAATTTATAAATAAGCTATTTTAAATTTATAAAACAAAATTGAATTTTTTTTTTATTAGTTATAAATAAACTATTAAATAAATAGAAATTATATATTAATAAATAAACTAAAAGTTATAACTTTTTATTAATTATTTTTAAAAAAACTAGTTTAAAATATTATTAATATTAAATATAATATAAATATTATTACTATATAAATTATTAAAAAGTTTGTTTTTATATAAAATATTAATTAATTAAGTTATAAAAATAATATTTAATTAAAAAGCTAAAATAAAAAAATTAATATTTAAATTAAAAAAAAAAAAATTAAGCTATAAAAAAATATAAAACTTTATAACTAAAATATATAAATATATAATAATAATAAAGCAATAAATATTTTAAATTTAATAAAAAATAATTAATTAAATTAATAAATATTAATAAAACTTTGATTTTTTAATAAAAAATTAAATATATATTTTATAAAAAAAAAAAAATAAACAAACTAATTTAATAATAAATTGAACTATTTAATAATAAAAATATATTATAAAATTATTAACAATAATAAAAAAAATATTTTTAAACTTTATTTGTTAAACTTTTAAAAAAGCTTTTAATAGTTTTATATAAATTAATTATATAAATATTTAAAAAATTTACTTTTAAAACAAAATTTTAAATATTTAAAAAAAAAAGTTATAAATTTTAAATGTAACAAAAAAAAATAAAAAGTCAAAAAAGTTTTATTGTTATATATTAAATTAAATAAACTTTATTATAAAATAATTTAAAAGAAATAAAATTATAACAATTAATAATATTTAATAAATATTTTAAAAAAATTTTTTATATATATATAAAAATTTTATAATTAAAACTTTAAAATAAAAAGTTTTTTTATAAAGTTATTAAAATAAAAAAAAATAATACAAAAAAAAATATTTATAAAAAAACATTTTAATAATAATAAAATAAATATAATAAAAAAACATTATATATATAAAAAATAAAAAAATTTTTAAATATATATATAATATTATATAATATTAATAGTATTATTAAATTAACTATTAATATAATAAAAAAATAATAAAAATTAAAAGCTTTTATATATAAACTAATTATATATAATTAAAAGTATTTTTTTATTGTTTAAAAGTATTAATTTTAAAAATTTATAGTTTAAATATTTAATATAGCAAAAATTTAAGTTAAGCTTTTTTTATATAAAAAAAGTTATTATAAACTATATTTATATTTAAACAAATAAATTTTAAAAATAGTTAATATATATAATATAACTAATAAATAGCTAAAATAATTAAATAGATTTTATTGTTTATTTAAAACAATAAATTTATTAAAAGTTAAATAAAGTAATAAATATAAAAAAAAAAAAATAATAAATAAAAAAATATTTATATAAATATATTAATTTAATTTAAAAAGTTAAATTTGTTTTTTAGTTTTTTTAACTTTAGTTTTTTTTTTAAAATATATAATATTATTTAGTTTTTGAACTTATTGCTAATATTACATTTATTATAATAAAAAAAAAATATAATTAAAAATATTATTTATAAATTATTTATATATATATTTATATAAAATTTATAAATTTTATAAATTTTAATAAATTTTTATATTTTTTATTTATTTAATTATTTAATAAAAATTTTAATTTAAGTTTTAATTATATATATTTAATATATATATATAAATTTTATTAAATTATTAATTTAATATTAAAAAAAAAATTTTTATATAATAACTTTAATTTTAATATTAATTAATTTTTTATTATTTTTTTTATTATTTAATCGATTTATATATATTTTTATTTATATAATTAATTTATTTATATTAACTAGTTTTTTTAATATTTAATTAAATGTTTTTTTTATATAAACATTTATTAAGTTATATTTATTATTAATTTAATATATTTTTATAATGTTGCAATTTTTATATATTTTTTAAAATAATATAATATTAATTATAAATTGTTTTTTTAATATAGTTTTTAATTTAATTAAATATTTATATAAAAATTTAAACTTTGTTATTATTTTTATAATTTTATATAATTTAATTATTTTATTTTTAATTTTTTATATAAATTTAATTTAAAAGTTTTTTATTTAATTATATTAATTTAAGTTATATTATATAAATTAAAACATATTTTAAATTATTAATATATTTATTTTAATTATATTTAATTATTTAAAAAATATATTAAATATAATAATTATATTATTTTATTTTAATTATATAATTAAAATATAATTATTAACTTTTTTTAATATAAAATATTAGTTATTAATAAATATAAATAACTTTTTTAATTTATTTTTATATTAAAGTTATAATTATTTAATAATTTAAAAAAAATTATATAAAATCTTTTTTTTTATATAATAAATTAAATATAGTTTTTTATTAATAATATAATTTAATTTATATATAATAAAACTTAGTTAATTTATTTATTATATTAATTATTATATTATAATTTTTAATTATAAAAATTTTATATAGTTTTATTTAATTTTTATATTTTTTTTATATTATAATTTTATTTTAAAAAAATAAAAAAAATATTTTATATAATAATATTAGTTTATTTTTTATTTATATAACTTAATTAATATTAATTTTTATATAAATATTTTTTAATATTTTTATAGTTTTTTATATAGCTTTTATTTTTTAAATATTTTTTAATAAAAAAAATAAATTATTGTTAATTTAAAAATAAATTTTAAAAATTTATAAAATAAATATAAAATTATTTAAAACTTTTATAACTATTTATAATATTATTTTTTTATTTATATAACAATTAATCTTTTTATATAAAATATTAAATATATAATAAAATAATATATATATTTGTTTGATTTTTTTAATAATTTAATATATTTTAATAAATATTTTTTTATATAAAGTTTTAATTAATTATATATTATTATAAAATTTTTCAAATAAAAAGTTTATATTAAAATTATATATAATATAATTAAATAGTTTTTAATATATTAAAATTTAATATTAATATAATATATTTTAAATATTATATATATTTAAAAATTTTAAAAATTTAATTATTTAAAATAAAATATTTATATTAATTATATATAAAATTAATTATTTATTAATTTATATAATATTAATAATAATTTTATAATTAAAATTATATTTGTTTTTTAATACAAATTTAAATTTTTTTAAAAATTAATTATATAATTAATAATAATAATAAAACTTTTTAATTTTTTAAAACATTAAAATATTAATATTATTATATTTAATTTTTTATAATAATTTTATAAATCTTTTTATATTAAAATATTTAAATTAATAATATAATTTTTAAAACTTTTGTTTTATAAAATAATTTTATAAATTTTAATTAATTAATATTAAAAAATAAATATTTTTATTTTTATATAATTAATATTATTATATTATTTTATTTTATAATTATATTTTATATATTATTAAAATAAATATATAATTAATTTATATTTTATAATAATAATAAAAATAAAATTAATATATTTTAAATATTAAATTTAATTAATTTAATTAATATTAAAATTATTATAATATTTATAATTTTAAAACTTTTAATATTATTAAATCAAATTATTATATTATTTAAAGTTTAATTTATTTATATAAAAAAGTTTTTTTATATAAAAATTTTACTTTAAGCTTTTTTAATAATTAAAACTTTATTTATATTAATATTTTATATTATATTAATTATTTAAATAAAAATTATTTAATATTAATATTTAATTTTAAATATATATATTTTTTTTTATTATATAATAAAAATATATTAAATTTATTAAAAATTAAAATGTTTTATTTTTAATTTTAAAATTTAAATTATTATTAAATTTATTATTATATAAAAACTTTTTATTATTTTTATAGTTTAATATAAATATATTATATTTTTTATATAATAAAGTTTTTTGTTTTAAAATATTATATATAATAAAATATTGTTTTTTTATTTTTAATTTTTTTATTAGTTATAATTAATAAATTAATAATTAAACTTTTTATAATTAAAATATTTTTTATTATTTTTATTGTTTTTATTATATAATTGTTATAATTTTTAATAAAAATTCTTTTTAAAACTATAATTATATAATTGTTTTAAATATTTAATATTATATTATTTATTAATAAAATAAATATTTATTATATAATAATAATTTATTTTTTAATTAAAAAGAATTTATATTATTATTTATAAATTAAAAAATAAAGCTTTATATATAAGTTTTTAATTAATTAAAATAAATTTAAATTTAAATATATTAAAATATATTTATATAATTATTATATAAAATAATATTTTTTTATAATAATTAAATTTTAAAATATATTATATAAATTAAAATTTATTAATTATTATTTTTAATATTTTAAATATTATTGTTATTAAATTGCTTTATTTTATTTATATAAAAATAATAATAGTTTAATTAATTTAATATTAACTATAATTAATTATTATATTAAAATAATTATTAAATATTATATAAATTTTGTTTTATTTATATATTAAATTAATATAATTAAAATAATATTATTTAGTTTTTTTTTTTAATATAAAAAAAAATATTATATAAAATTATTTTTTAATAATTTTAAATTAATAATATATTAAAATAAAAATTTAAACTTTATTATATAATATATTATATAATTTATTATTATAGTTTTAATTAAATCATTATATTTTAGTAAATATAATAAATTAAATTGTTTTAATTAAATTATTATAAATAATTTAAATAAAACAAAGTTTATATAATTGATTTTTATATATAAATAAAAGTATAAAATATATAATAAAAATTTTAAAAATAAATATAAATTGTTAAGTTTTTATTTATATAAAAAAAAAAATATTTGATTATTTATATTAAATATTAAAATATATATTAATATTATTAATTTTAATATAGTTAATTATAATATTAAATAGTTTATTTATATAATTAAAAGTTTTAATATATTTATTAAAATAAATATTAAAACTATTTATATAAATATATTATTATTTAAGTTTTTATTGTTTTTATTTATATATTTTTTAATAATATATAAAAGTTTGTTTTTAAATGATTTTTTATATATTTTAATATTTTTATTACTTTTAATAATAATAATAAATGTTTTTTAAAATATATAATTAATATTTATTAATATTAATTTTATTTAATTATTAAAATTTATTATAAATATTTATATAAATTATTTATTTTTAATTTTTAATTATATATAATTTTATAAATATTTTATAAAATATATTATTAATTATAAAAGTTTAATAAATTAATTAAAGTTAATAATTATATTTTAATATTTAAAGTTAAGTTGTTTTTTTTTAAATTTTTATTTAAATATTATTATTTTTAATTATATTTTTATATATAAATTTATTTTTATTATATAAAGTTATTAATTTATTAATTTAAGTTTATTTAATTGTTATAACTATAACTATTATAGTTATTTTTATTATAAATATTAATATAATTATAAAAAATAATAAAATAAAAAAAATAAAATAAATAAAATAATTAAAAAAATAAATATATAAAATAGTTTATAGTTTTATTAATTTTTATATAAAAATAATTAAATTATTATATAAAATTAATTTTAATTTTATAATAATTAAGTTTTTTTTATTTAATAGTTAATTTAATATATTTTTAATTAATTAATATAAATAATAGTTTATTTTTTATATAAAAAAAAAAAAGATAAAATATAAAAACTATTTTTAATAATAGCTAGTTTTTACTTTTTTATTTTATTAATTTATAATTATATTTTATAATTATTAATTAATATTAATAAAACTTTATATATATATATATATAAAAAACTTTAACATAATTTATAAAGTTTAAAGTTTATTTTTAAGTTTTAAAGTTTTATATTAATTTATATATTTATTTTATAAAAAAAAATATAACTAAAAAAGTTATATATAAATTATTTATATATATATATATATAAAATTTATAAAAATTATAAATTTTAATAAATCTTTATATTTTTTATTTATTTAATTATTTAATAAAAATTTTAATTTAAGTTTTAATTATATATATTTAATATATATATATAAATTTTATTAAATTATTAATTTAATATTATATAATAATATTATAAAATAAAAATATAATATTTATAATATTTTTATAAATATTATTTTTATATTTATATATAAAAAATATAAAAAAAAATAAATTATTTTTATAAAATATTTATTTATGAATAAAAAAAGTTTAATTAAAATTTTAATATAATAATTATATTTTATTTAAAAGTAAATCATTTTTTAATTAAAATTATTAATATTATTTTAATTTATTATTTTAATAATTAATATAAAATTAATTTATAAAATTTATTTTTATTATTAATAAATTTTATAAATAAAAAAATAATTAATAAAATAATAATTAAAATTATAAATAATTAATTATTTAATTAAATTTATTTAATTTTTAAATTTAATTTTAAATTTTTAAATAATAATATTTTTTTAAAAAATATAAATAATATATTTTATTAATAGTTTTATATTAAATATTAATTAATAAATAAAAAATAATTTTAAAATAATATTATAAATATAAAAAATATAAAAATTAATAAAATATAATTTTTAATTAAAAAGTTTAAAAAAAAAATTAAATTATATATATATATTATATAAAATATATAATAATTTATATAAATTAATAACTTTTATATTTATTTTATTAATTATAAATTAAAACTTATATATTTTATTATAATATAATTTTATAATTTTTATTAATTTATAAAAATTATAATTTTTAAAATAATTTATGTTAAAAAATTTATTTTATATAATTTATTTTAAAAAAACTTTAATTAAATTTTATAACTTTATTTATAATTTTAATTATAGTTTTATATATTTGTATATTTTATATAAAATATATATATAATTTAACTTTTTTTTTAAAAAAAAAATCTTTTTTATTTAATAAAATTATTTAATTAACTTTTATATTTTTTATAATTATAACAAAATATATAAATAAATAAAATTATTAATAAAATTATAAATAAATATATAAGAATTAATAATTTATATAAATTATTATAAATATTTAATTAAATTAAAAATTATATAAAAAAATAATTTATAATTAATATTATATTATTTTATAAAATATATAAAAATAAAAAAATTATATAAACAAACATTTAATATAAATGAAAAAAATATATAAATATAAATATATATAAATTAATTAAATAATAAAAAAAATATTAAAAAATTAATTAATATTAAAATTATTATATAAAAAAAAGTTTTTAATATTAATTTAATAATTTAATAAAATTTATATATATATATAAATATATATAATATATTAATAATTAAAATTAAAATTAAAACTATTATTTAATAATTAAATAAATAAAAAATATAAAAATTTATAAGTTATATATATATAAATATATATATATATAATTTATATATAGTTTTATTAATTATTTTTTTTATATAAAATAAATATATAAATTAATATAATATTTTAATATTTAAAAATAAACTTTAAACTTTATAAATTAATTTAAATTTATATATATATATATATATATATAAATTTATTAATAATATATATATTAATTAATTAATATTCTTTTAAAAAATAACTTTTTTTAATAATTAAATATATAATTTTTTTATTTATAATTAAAAAAATTACAATATAATAAATAAATTATTATTAATTATTAAATATTTAATAAAACTTTATATAAATATATATATATTTAAAATAAATTATAAAATTTAAAATTAAATTTTTAATATATTATAATATATTTATTTATTTTATTATTTTTTATAAATTATATTAATAATATTTTATAAAAAATTTAAAATTAATTTATATAATTAAATATAATTTAATTAATAAATAATTTATAAAGTTATTATTTAAATTATTTTAACTATTTTTTAATAAATATATTAATTATATAATTAATAATATTTTATATTTAATAAATAAAATTATATTTATTAATTAATTTATTTTATATATATATTTTTATTTTTTTTTATAAAATTAATTAATTAAAACTTTAAAAATATAAATTTAAAAAATATATATTTATAAATTATATTAAATTATTAATTTAATATATTATGTTTTTATTATATATAAATTATAATTTTAATATTTAATTAATTTTTATTAAATATTTAATTTATATATTAATTTTATTTTTATATTAGTTTTATTATTTTAATATAATAAATTTATTTATTTTATAATTAAAAATTAAAAATTATATTTATTAAAATTATTAAAATTATTTTATATTTTATATAATTATTTATATTATAATAAATTTTATATTATTTATATAAATATTTATTTAATTAAAATTAATTTTTTATATTTATATAATTTAATATAAAAAAAATTATTATATATTAATAAATAATTTAGTAAAATTTATATTATAAAATATATTTTATTTAAATAAATAATAAAATTTATTTAAATTTTTTATTATATTTTAATATTAATATTATAATTTTATATTTAAAAAACTTAAAATATTAAATTATTATATTTATAATTAATAATATAATTAATTATTTTATTATATATAATATTGTTTTTATAAAATATATTATTTAAATTAATATTATATATTAAATTTAAAAAAATAATATATAAAAATAAATTAATTAAAAATAAATAAAAAAGATTTATTATATTTTAATTTTTATTTTAATTTATTTATATTTTTATATTATTAATAATAAAATTTATTATAATATAAAATTATAATTATTAAAATATTATTTTAATAATTTTTATTATTTATAAATAATTAATTTCAAAAAAACTATTATAATATATTATAAATTTATATTATATTTTTATTTTTAAAACTTTAATTTAATGTTTTAATATATTTAATTTTTATATAATTAAAATTAAAAAAAAATTTATTTTTAATTAATATTTAAATATAATATATATTATTATTAATTTTAATTTAATTTATATAAATATAATATATATATATATATAATTAAATATTAATTTTATTTTAAATTTAATATAAAATATTTTTTTTTTAAATAAACTAAAAATATTTTTAATATAATAATAAAAATATTATAAATTTAAAGTTTTATTGCTATAAATTTAAATAAAAAAATTTAATATAATTAAATAAAAAATATTTATAAATAATTTTAAATTTAAATTTTTATATTAATATATATAAAAAACTTTATATTTATAAAAATTTAAATTCATTTATTTATATAATAATAATATAATTTAAAATATAATATTTAATTTAATTTATTATATAATTATATAATTATAAATTATTAAAAAAGTTTAAATTTATAAAATGAATTTATATTTTATATATTATAATACAATTAAATAATTTATAATTAATTAATTAATTATTAATAATAATTTTAATAGTTTTTTTTTATTATAATAATAATATTTTTAAATTAATATTTTTTATTTAATAATTTTTAATTAAATTTTAAATAATTATTATAAAAAAAACTTTTATTAAATTTTTATTTTAAATTTTAAATAAACTTTTAAAATTTATTAAATTATTTACATTATTATTATAAAATAAAATAATTAATTTATATATTTATTAATTTTTATTAATATTTTAATAAAAATTTATATTTTAATTTTAAAATTTTTATTACTTTATTTTATTAGTTTTTTTTTATATATTTTTATATTTTTATTAACTTTAAAATAATAAAACTTATTTAAATATATAAAATTTTATATATAATAAATTAAAGTTTTTTAATATTATTTAATTTTTTAATTTTTTATATTTTAATATTTTTAATAATTTTTAATAATTTAAAAATAATATTAATTAAAATTATATTTTTAATATTAAATATAATATATTAAATATAATAATAATAATAAAAAATAAAAAATAAAAAAACTTTTATAAATAAACTTTTTTTTAAATTTAAATTTAAATAATAAATTTAAAATATTTATTTTTATTATTAAATTGTTATTTTTATATATATAATAAAAAAAAGTTTAATTTAATTTATATATTTATTAAAAAGTTAAAACTATTTTTAATATATAAATAATTAAATAATAAAAAAAACAAAATATTATATATTAATAAATGTTTTAATAAAAATAAAACTATTATTATATTAAAGTTTATTTAATTTATTATAAATAAATTAAATAATTAAATTTTTAATATAATAATAATATTATAAATTAACCTTTTATAATAATTAATGTTTAAAGTTATAATTTTTAAATTTATAATATTAAATATATATTTTTTAAAAAAAACTTTTTTTATTATTTTTTTTATTTAATTAATTAATTTAAATATAATTAAATTAATTTTATAAAATTATAATAATAAAATATAATAAAAAATATAAATTTAATAATATAATTATTTATTATTATATTAAATTTATTAAATAAATTAAATTAATTTTTTAATAATTTAATATTTTAAAATTTAAATTATTATAAAAGTATTTTTTTATATTAATTATAAATTGTTTTTAAATATTATATTTTTTAAAAGAAATTAATTGTTTTTATATTTTATTATATATAAATATAAAATTTATTATTTAAATATATTTATATATAAATTAATTTTTATATTTATAATTTTTATATAAAAATAATTAAATTTATATTATAAATATTAAATAAAATAATATTTTATTTATATTTTTTATTTTTAACTTTTTTATAAAATATATTTTAATAAACTTTTATAATTATTATATTATTTATTAATTTTATTATTAATTAATAAATATTTATATATATATATAATATTTATAATAAATTAATAAAATATATATATTTATAAATTTATAAATTTAAATTAAATTTATTATAAATAAAACTTTAAAATTTTTAAAATTATTAATTTTTTTAAAGTTTATTAAAATTTATTATAATTTATTTAATTTATTTATAAACAAATTTTATAATTAAAACTTTAATTAATTTTTTTTAATATTATAATTTTTATTATTATAATAATATTAAATATTAGTTTTTTATAATAATTTATAATATTTATATATATATTATTATTAATATATTTATTTTTAATTAATTAAATTAAATATTAAATATTATATTAATATAGTTTTATATTAATTTTATAATTAAAATATAATTATTTAATTATTAAAAAAATTAATTTAAAAATAAATATTTTATATTTAATAAATTAAATATAATTCAATATTATAAATAATTTTAATTTATATATAATTAAATTAAATTAATTTATTTATTTTATTTTTTATAAAGTTTAATATAAAAATAAATTTATTTTTATTTAAATATATTATAATATTTTAATAACTTTTGATTAAATTTTTATTTATAAAATAATTATAATTATTAATATATTATTTTTTATATAAAATTTTTAAAATAAAAAATAAATTAATATTATATATAATTTAATTAAATAATTTTTATTTTATTAAATTTTAATATTATTATTAATTATTTTATAATATATATAATATTAATTATAAATTTATAATTAAAATTATATTTATTTTTATATTAATATATAATTTTTTAAATAATAAATTATATAATTAATTATAAAAACAATATTTAATATTTTTAATAATTTAACTTTTCATTATTATTTTAATTATTTTAAATAAAAAATTATATTATAAATATATATAATAAAGATTTTTTTATTTTTTTTTATTATTTATAATAATTATTATATAATATAAATTTAAAAATAATATTATTAATAATTATAATTAAGAATAATTAAATAAAATAATAATAATAAATAAAATATAAATTAAATAAAAAATAAACTTGTAATAATTTTTAAAACTTAAAAATTAAAATTTTTTTTAATTTATAAATATTAATTAATATAGTTTATTTTAAAAATAAATCTTTTTTATATAAACTTTTTTATTTAAAAATTTTTAAAAGTTTATTTTAATTATATTTTATTAAATTATTAAAATTTATATATTAAATTAATATTAACTATTAAATAATTATTAATAATTTAATTATAACAATATTATTAAATTAATAAAAATAATAAAATAATTAATATTAATATAAATATAATTATAAATATTTGTTTTATAATTAAAATAAATTTTTTATTTAATTTTTTATTATTAAATTATAATTTAATTATTTTTTTAAATAAAATTTATTAAATCTTTTTAATATAAATATTTTATATAATTTAAAATATTATTATTTTAATATTTTTTATTATATTAAATATTTAATTAAAATTAATATATATATAAATTATAATTATATAATAAAAATATATAAAATTTAATATAAATATATTTTAATGTTTTTATATATAGATTTTTTATTAATTATAATTAAATAATTTATTTATATTATAATATATTTATTTTTTAAAATTAAATATTTCTATTTATATTTTTTATAATTAATAATAATTATATAATTATTTTTATTAATTTATAAATATAATTTTATTTTTAATTAAAATTTTATAAATAATTTAAATAAATATTTATATATTTAATAAAATATAACTTAAAATATTTTATTTAAATAATTATTAATATTAATATATTTTTTAATATAAATTTTAAAAATAGTTTTATATTAATATAATTATTATTTAACTTTTTAAAGTTATATTTTAATTTATTATTATATATAATTTATATAATATTTTATCAATATAAATATAAAAACTATAAATATTAAAATTATAATTTTATATTATATATTTAATATAAAATAAATATAATATAATTATTTAATATATATTAATATTATTATTAATTTTTATTATAAATATTTATTTAAATTAATTATTATAATTATTATTATTGTTAATAATATTAATATAAATATTAATATAATTAATTTTAATATTTTAATTTTTATTTATTATATTAATTATTTTAAATAATAAATTATATTATTAATATTAATATATAATAAAAACTTTTTTATTTTTTTTTTATTAATAAAATATTTTATTATATAAATAAAAATAATATTATAATTTATTAAATTTATTAAATAATTATATATTATATTTAATAAAATATTAATAATTAAATTAAAATATTTATATAATTATTATTAATTATATTAATATAATTATAATTATTTATTTATAAAAAATAAATATATTATAATATATTATTTAAAAAAATAATAAAATTATAACTAAATTAAATTTAACTTTAAAAATAACAAATTAAATAAATAATAAAATTTAATTAAATATTTATAGTTTTTTTTTAATTAATATTAATTACATATTTATTTTTATTAATTTATTAATATTTTATTAAAAATAATTTTATTATAAATAAATTATATAAAGTTATTAATTATTTAATTAATAATTAATAATATTAATTTAATATATAATGTTTTTTTAAAATTAATAAATTATATTATTATTTTTAAATTTATATAATAAATAATTTATTAATAAAATAATATTTAAAAAAGTTTTTATTATTTATTAATTTTAATAATATAATTTTTTATTTAATATAATTAATATAATAAAAAAAATATATATTATTAAATATATTATAATATAAATTAATTATTTAAAAAAACATTTAAAGAAATATTAATATTTATTTAATTTTTAATTATTAAAATATAATTTAATTATTTAATTATAATTTTAATATTTATTTAAATAAATAAAAATATAATTAATTTAAATATATAAAATAATTTAAAAATTAATTAATGTTATATTTATATAAATTAATAAAAATATATAAATAATTTATATTTATAAGATTTATAAATTATATATTATTTATTACTATTTATAATTCTTTTATTTTTTTAATTTTTAATTAAAATTTTAAATATATATTTATAATTTAAATTATTATTTAATAAATAAAAATTATAAAACTTTTATTATATAAATTAAATATATATATTATAATAAATTTTATTAATAATAAAATAAAAATATATAATAAAAATTTATTAAAATATTAATTAAATAAAGTTTTTTATTATTTTAATATTAATTTTCTTTATATATTTTATTTTTAAATTTAATATATAATATTATTTTAAATTAATTATTTTATAATATATTAAAAATTAAAATGTTAAATATAAATATTTTAATTATATTATTATATTATATTATTAAATATTAAATATTTATTAATAAAATATAAATATATTAAATTAATAAAATTTATAATTATAACACAAAATATATATTTTAAAAATATATAAATTATAAATTTAATAAATAATTTTTTATAAATTTAATTATATATTTTTTTAAATTAATTTATTATTTTTTAAATTTTATATTAAAATAAAATTAAATAATAAAAAGCTTTAATAATAAAAACTTTAATAATAAAAACTTTTAAATAATTTATTATATTAAAATATAAAATATATTATATATAATAAATAAAATAATAAATTATTTATTATTTAAATATTTATATTTTAAATATAATATTATAATAATTATTATAAAAATTATAAATTTATATATTAATTATTAATATAATATTATTAATTATTAAATTTTAACTTTTTAATATTTTATTTTAATTAATTAAATAATTATATTATAATAATTTTAATAATTAATTTTTATTTATATTTATATATAATTAAAAAATAAATAATTTATATATATATTTATAATAAATATTATAAATTATAAATAAATTAAATAAATAATTATATATAATAAATTTATATTTATTTTTAAA
Source organism: Nemania diffusa (assembly GCA_038501195.1). NCBI lineage: Eukaryota > Fungi > Ascomycota > Sordariomycetes > Xylariales > Xylariaceae > Nemania > Nemania diffusa. The sequence continues at coordinate 6,479,166 of JBBPUQ010000001.1, forward strand.
ATATTTTAATATAATTTTAAAATAGTATTTAATTTATTAAATTATATTTATAAAATTAATATTATATAATTAGTTTATATTTTATTATTATTAATAATATAAAAATATATAAAAATATATAAAAATTATATAAATAATAAATAAAAAAATCATTATATTAATTTTTATATTAAAATTTATAATTATTTAAAAATATATATTTAAATAGTTTTTATAAAATAGTTTTTTTATATAATTTATTTAATATATTTATAATAATTTAATATAAATATTTTATTCATTAAATATTTTTATAATATTATTTTAAATATTTTAAATATTTATTAAATTTATTATATTAAATATAATTTTTTATATAAAATTAATTATTTTAAATAAAAAACTTTATTTTAAACATATAAAATAAAAGTTATTTTATTATATAAATATAAAAATAATATTAAAATTTATTAATATTAATTTTTAAATAATTATTAAAAATTTAATTATAATAATATTATAATTTAATAAAATATTAATAAATTAAATAATATAATTATATAATAAATAATTATATATATATAAATATAAATATATAATTTTTAAAAAATAATAATATTAATAAATTATAAAATATATATTTATAATTAATTATAATTATTATAATTATATATATAATTTATTTTATAAAATTTATTATATATTTTTTAAATATTAAATATTTTATTTATTAATAAAATTTTATATATATATATATATATATAAAAAAATTTAAAATAATTTATAAAGTTTAAAATTTATTTTTAAGTTTTAAAGTTTTATATTAATTTATTTATATATTTTATAAAAAAAAAATATAATTAAAAAAATTATATATAAATTATTTATATATATATATATATATAAAATTTATAAATTTTATAAATTTTAATAAATTTTTATATTTTATATTTATTTAATTATTTAATAAAAGTTTTAATTTAAGTTTTAATTATATATATTTAATATATATATATAAGTTTTATTAAATTATTAATATAATATTAAATTTTTTTTTTTATATAGTAATTTTAATTTTAATATTAATTAATTTTTTTTTTTTTTTTATTGTTTAATTAATTTATATATATTTTTATTTATATAATTAATTTATTTATATTAATTACTTTTTTTAATATTTAATTAAATGTTTTTTCTATATAAATATTTATTAAATTATTTTTATTATTAATTTATTATATTTTTATAATTTTATAATTTTTATATATTTTTTAAAATAATATAATATTAATTATAAATCTTTTTTTTATATAATTTTAATTTAATTAAAAATTTATACAAAAATTTAAAATTAATATATATAATTAATAATATAATTAATAATTTTATTATATAAATAATTTTTTAAAAAGTTATATTAAATATAATAATATAATTAAATTTATTAATTATATTATATAATTTATTTATTAATATAATATATATAATTTATTTATATTTAATTAAGTTTTAATAAATAATATTATTTTTAATTATAAAAGTATTTTTTATATAACTTTTATTAATTAATATAATTATAAATTTAATTTAAAAATTTAAATTTTTATTATTTATAAATATTTTATTAATAAAAATAAAAATTTTTATTTAATTAAAATTTAAAAATATATAATATAATTTTTATTATATATTATTAATTTATTATTATATTCATATATTTAATATTTTAATATTATTTTTTAATAATTTTTAAATTTATATAATAATTAATAAATTATATAATATTTTTAATTAATATATTAATATAATATATATATTTTAAATTTATTAAATAATATATTATTAAAAATAATTTTTTATATAAAAATTAAAAATATATAATTATTTAATTTGTTTTTATTAAATAAAAAAATTTTTTTATTTATTTATTTAAATTTAACTTTTATTAAATTTAATAAAATATTTAAATATTAATTTTATTTTTAATTTTATATAAAATAATAATTTAATTTTTCTTTTATATAAAAATTTTTTAAATATAATATCAAAAATATTATTTATTTAAAGTTTTATAATTATAAATTTATTAAGTTTTTTTTTAATATATAATAAATATAAATTATATATAAACTTTTTTATATTTAATTTTTAATAATAATATTTATAATAAATTTTATATTAATATAATTTTAATTTAATTAATTTATATAATAATTATATAATTTAAAAAATAATATTTATTAAATATTTATTTTTTAATTTTTTTAATAAATAAATATAAATTTTTTAAATTTAATTTATTATATAATTATATATATATTTAAAAAGTATTTTATAGTTTTATATATATATTATAATTTTAAATTAATAATATTTTTAAAATTATAAAAAATTATTAATTTATATATTAAATTATTAATATTTATTTAAAAATTTAAACTTTATTGTTATTTTTATAATTTTATATAATTAATTTAAATTTTTTATATAATTTAGTTATTTTATTTTTAATTATTTATATAAATTTAATTTAAATAATATTATATAAATTAAAATATATTTTAAATTATTAATATATTTATTTTAATTATATAATTAAAATATAATTATTAATTTTTTTAATATAAAATATTAATTATTAATAAATATAAATAATTTTTTTAATTTGTTTTTATTTTATAGTTATTATTATTTAATAATTTAAAATAAATTATATAAAAAGTTATTTTTTTTATATAATAAATTAAATATAACTTTTTATTAGTAATATAATTTAATTTATATATAATAAAACTTAATTAATTTATTTATTATATTAATTATAAAAATTTTATATAGTTTTATTTAGTTTTTATATTTTTTTTTATATTATAATTTTATTTTAAAAAAATAAAAATAATACTTTATATAATAATATTAATTTATTTTTAGTTTATATAATTTAGTTAATATTAATTTTTATATAAATATTTTTTAATATTTTTATAACTTTTTATATAATTTTTAATAAAAAAAATAAATCGCTATTAATTTTAAAATAAGTTTTAAAAACTAATAAAATAAATTTAAAATTATTTATAATATTATTTTTTTATTTATATAATAATTAATTTTTTTATATAAAATATTTAATATATAATAAAATAATATATATATTTATTTAATTTTTTTAATAGTTTAATATATTTTAATAAATATTTTTTTATATAAAGTTTTAATTAATTATATATTATTATAAAAATTTTCAAAAAAAAAATTAATATTAAAATTATATATTGTTTAATTAAATAGTTTTTAATATATTAAAATTTAATATTAATATAATATATTTTAAATATTTTATATATTTAAAAACTTTAAAAATTTAATTGTTTAAAATAAAATATTTATATTAATTATATATAATATTAATAAAAATTTTATAATTAAAATTATATTTATTTTTTAATAAAGATTTAAATTTTTTTAAAATTTAATTATATAATTAATAATAATAATAAAATTTTTTAATTTTTTAAAATATTATAATATTAATATTATTATATTTAGCTTTTTATAATAATTTTATAAATTCTTTTATATAAAAATATTTAAAATAATAATATAGTTTTTAAAACTTTTATTTTATAAAATAATTTATAACTTTTAATTAATTAATATTAAAAAATAAATATTTTTATTTTTATATAATTAATATTATTATATTATTTTATTATATAATTTTATTTTATATATTATTAAAATAAATATATAATTAATTTATATTTTATAATAATAATAATAAAAAAGTTAATATATTTAAAATATAAAATTTAATTAATTTAATTAATATTAAAATTATAATAATATTTATAGTTTTAAAACTTTTAATATTATTAAATTAAATTGTTATATTATTTAAAATTTAATTTATTTATATAAAAAAGTTTTTTTATATAAAAGTTTTAATTTAAACTTTTTTAATAATTAATATTTTAATTATATTAATTATTTAAATAAAAATTATTTAATATAAACATTTAGTTTTAAATATATATATTTTTTTTTATTTTATAATAAAAATATATTAAATTTATTAAAAATTAAACTATTTTATTTTTAATTTTAAAATTTAAATTATTATTAAATTTATTATTATATAAAAACTTTTTATTATTTTTATAATTTAATATAAATATATTATATTTTTTATATAATAAAGTTTTTTATTTTAAAATATTATATATAATAAAATATTATTTTTTTATTTTCGATTTTTTTTATTAATTATAATTAATAAATTAATAATTAAATTTTTTATAAATAAAATATTTTTTATTATTTTTATTATTTTTATTATATAATTGTTATAATCTTTTATAAATTTCTTTTTAAAATTATAATTATATAATTATTTTAAATATTTAATATTTTATTACTTATTAATAAAATAAATATTTATTATATAATAATAATTTATTTTTTAATTTAAAAAAACTTGTAATATTAATTATAAATTAAAAATAAAACTTTATATATAAATTTTTAATTAATTAAAATTAATTTAAGTTTAAATATATTAAAATATATTAATATAATTGTTATATAAAATAATATTTTTTTATAATAATTAAGTTTTAAAATATATTATATAAATTAAAATTTATTAATTATAATTTTTAATATTTTAAATATTGTTTTTATTAAATTGTTTTATTTTATTTATATAAAAATAATAATAATTTAATTAATTTAATATTAACTATAATTAATTATTATATTAAAATAATTATAAAATATTATATAAATTTTATTTTATTTATATATTAAATTTATATAGTTAAAATAATATTATTTAGTTTTTTTTTTTTAATATAAAAAAAAATATTATATAATAATATTTTTTAATAATTTTAAATTAATAATATATTAAAATAAAAATAAAAACTTTATTATATAATATATTATATAATTTATTATTTTAATTTTAATTAAATTATTATATTTTAATAAATATAATAAATTAAATTATTTTAATTAAATTATTATAAATAATTTAATTAAACAAAAGTTTATATAATTAATTTTTATATATAAAAAAAAATATAAAATATATAATAAAAATTTTAAAAATAAATATAAGTTTTAAAATTTTTATTTATTTAAAAAAAATAAATATTTAATTATTTATATAACTAAAAATTATAATATATTTATTAATATAAATATTAAAACTAAAATTATTTATATAATAATTATATTTTGTTTTTTTTATATAAAATAATTAATTTTATAAGTTTTTTATTTAAAAACAATTTTTAAAATTAAATATTTATTTTTTATTTAAATATAATAAATAGTTTTATTTTAATTAAATAATTAATATAAAAAAATTAATATATAGTTTAATTATTAAAATTTATTTTAATTAATTATATAAAATAATTATTTTTAATTTTTAACTATATATAATTTAATAAATATTAAATTATATATATAATTATATATATTTTTTTAAATACTTTGTTTAAATTAATTATAATATTTTATTATTTTAAATTAGTTTTTTTTTTAAACATTTTAAATAAAATAATATTTGTTTTATTTATATTTTTATATATAAATTTATTATTAAAATCTTTATAATTTAAAATAATAAAAAATATATATTTTAATATAAATATAATTATTTAAAATAATTTTACTATTGTTATAATAATAAAATTTTTTATAATTTTATTTATTATTTAATTATTTAATTATATAAAAATAAAATTAATATATTATATAATATTTTATTATTATAATATATTAAATCTTTATTTATATAATAATTTAAATTAATATATTTTTTATTTTTATAATAAAAATTATTATATTTTTTTTTTATTATATAAAAAATTTAAAAATTAAATATAAACATTATTTTTAATCAATAATATTAAATTTATTTTTTTATTTTATTAATTTATAATTATATTTAATAATTATTAATTAATATTAATAAATCTTTTTATATATATATATATAAAAAAATTTAAAATAATTTATAAAATTTAAAATTTATTTTTAAATTTTAAAATTTTATATTAATTTATTTATATATTTTATAAAAAAAAATATAATTAAAACAATTATATATAAATTATTTATATATATATATATATAAAATTTATAAATTTTATAAATTTTAATAAATTTTAATATTTTTTAATTATTTAATTATTTAATAAAAGTTTTAATTTAAGTTTTAATTATATATATTTAATATATTTATATATATATTATTAAATTATTAATTTAATATTATTATTAATTAATTTTTATATATTTTATAATTTTTTTTTAAAATATTAATTTAATATTATAATTTAAAACTATATTATTAAATAAAATTTAAAAAAATATATATTTATTAAAAATTTAAATATTATTTAAATAATAAATTAATTAAATATAAATCTTTTTAATTTAATTTTATTATTTTATATATAAATTATAATATTAAATTAATACTTAAAAAATATAACTTTTATTAATTTTTAAAATTTATAAATTTTAAAATAATTTTATATATAATAAAATTTATAATATTTTTAATATTATTAAAACTTTAATATAAAACTTTTATAATATTTATTTTTTAATATAAAAAATTATTATTTTTAAATATATTTATTTTAAAATTTATTAATAATAATTAATATAATATAAATTATATTTATTTTTTTAAATTAATTTAATTAATTTAATTATTAATAAATTTAAAATAAATTTTATTTATAAAGTTTTAATATTTTTATATTTAATATATTTATTATAATATATGAAATATTAAAAAAAATAATAATAAAACTTTATTATATTTAAATTAATAATATTAATATATTTTAATATATATAATATAATTTAAAAATTAATTATTAATTATTATATTAATTATTTTAAATAAAAAATTATATTATAAATATATATTATAAAAACTTTTTTAACTTTTTTTTTTATTAATAAATTCTTTTATTATATAAATTAAAAAATAATATTATAATTTATTAATTTTTTTAAATAATTATAATAATAATTTAATTTAATAAAATATTAATAAATTAATAAATATAATTATATAATTATAATAATTATAAAAATATAATTATAAATATTTAAATAAATTATAATTTTTTTTATTTTTTTATTATTAATTTATTTATTTAATTTATTTAATTTATTTAATTTATTTAATTTATTTAATTTATTTAATTTATTTAATTTATTTAATTTATTTAATTTATTTAATTTATTTAATTTATTTAATTTATTTAATTTATTTAATTTATTTAATTTATTTAATTTATTTAATTTATTTAATTTATTTAATTTATTTAATTTATTTAATTTAAAATATATTTAAATAAGCTTGTTTAAATATAATCAGTTTAATATTAAGTAAAATATTTTGATATAATATTATATAGCGTTTTTTAATTTAAAAACTTCTGATTTAATTCTATATAACTTTTTTTTTTTTAAACTTAATTAAAGTAAGCTTATTTTAAATTTTTTTAACTTTATTGTTTTTAATGCTTTAATTATATTATAATTATAAAATATATTATAACTATATTATTTAAGCTTATTTATTTAAAGTTAAACTAAATATAATTATTTAAGTTTTATATAATTGCTATAGCTTCAAAACATTATAAAAAACATTTTATTATTAACTTTAATTTTAAAATATTATATATAATTAAGCAATATTTAATCGAATTAAGAACTTTTTAAATTAAATTGTAATGTTTTATTATAGTTAAAATATTAATAACTATAAACTGTAAAAATATTTTTTGTATTAAAGAAACTAAATTACTAAAACAGCAATTTTATAAACGCGTAAATAATATAACATATTTTATTAACAAACTTTTGAATAAATCAAATTTTAAAAAGCTTGTTTTCGAATTTATATTAAAACATTTAGCTTTTTTATATATATGTTTTTTTAACTTTTTAAATATAAATTAATATATTATATTTATTTATATATTTATGTTTTGTTTAATTGTAACGTTATTATAGCAACTTTTTGTAAATATTTTTTAATAGATTTATATATAACTTTTTAAACAGTAATAAATTAACGCAGAAAATATATAATTTTAAGTTTTAACTATAAATAGTTTATAAACAAATATTGCAAGCTTTAATATTAAAAATTCGAAGTTTATATAGCTATTAATATTTATATAAAATATATTTTATTTTTTTACGTTAATATATTTTTTTTAACAAAACTTATAATATTGTAGCAATATTTAATATATATATAAAATACAAGTTTTTTACTTTTAGTTATATAATTAGATTGTAAATATAAAACAGTTTTAATAGCTATAATATATTATTACTTTTTTAAAAGTAATTTTATTTAATATATTATAAAATTATATTATAATAACAAAAGTAAAATATGTTATATTATTTTTGATTTAAAAACTTAAAAACTAATTAAATTTAATATTTATTTCAATAATTTTACTTATATTATTTTATTTAACAATAAACTATTTAAATTTAATAACTATTAAATTTATAGCAAAAATATTACTAATTAATACATTAAGTTATAATAAAACTATTTTAATAAAAAACAAACGAAGTTTTAGCAAATAAGTTATATTTGATTTTATTTAAATAAGTTTATTTTAACTAAATTTTTCTAGTTTTATTTTATATGTTTTAAAAAAAAAAAACTTTAAAATAAATATTAAACTATTAATCGAATTGTTTTATTTTATACTTTTATATTTTTATTTAAATAAAAATTTATATTATTTATAAAATTTTAAAATAATTATTTAATTAAAAAACAAAAGTTATATTTTTATATAATATTTAATAAGCTTTAAGTTTTTTAAATATAACTAAATTTAAATTATATTATTAATTATTAAATTGTTTATAATTTAGTTTGTTTAAATATATTTTTAGCTATTTTAAAACAAAAATATTTTAATACTGCTTAATATTTTTTATTAAATATAATAAAACTTTGTTTTTTTTATATAAAAGTATTTAAAGCTGTTACAGCTTTATTAATATAATTTAAAGCTTTTTTATTATAAAAGTATTAATTTTTTCAAAGTTTTTTTATAATTTATAAAAACGAGCATTAATATTTAAATTTATACTTAATAAAACATTTATTAAAAAAATAAAAGTTTATTATAAAATAAATAAATAAATTATATATTAATTTATTTATATTAAAATATATAAAAAGCAATAAAAGTAAAAAAAAAAGTAAAAATAATAATTAGTTTATTTTAATTTTAATAATAATATTAAAATTTTTTTTTGCTATTTTTATTTAAGTTTATATTGTTTAAAGTTAGTTTTATATAGTTATAAACTTTTAAATTTATATTATTTTCAAATATGTTTTATTAAATTAATTTTCTTTTAATTTTATAGTGATTTAAATATAGCAGTATAATTAAGTTTGCTAAAAAGTTTAAAAAGTTGTATTTTTTTGATTTTTTTTGTACAATTTTAGTTTTTTTAATTTTTAGTAAATTTTACTTGCTAATTTTAACTATTTTGTTTTAGAAATAAATTTTATTAAAGCTAAAACAATTGTTTAAAGCTTAAGTAATTAAAAAAAAAAAATTAATATTTTTATATTTTTGTTTTTAATTATTTTGTATAAATAAAAGCAAAATTATAAAAAATAATACTAAAATATTACTGTTTAATTTAAACTTTTTCGATTTAACTAGTTTTTATTTATAAGTAGTAAAAATAATAAGATCTTTTTTTATATTTGCTTTTTTATATAAAGTTTTATATAATATATTAATTGTAATAAAGTTTAAAAAAGTTAAAACAAGTTTAAATATAGTTGTTTTATATTTTATATTAATACTTTTAATTAAATATTAGTTAAATATAACTGTTTATATAGTGTTTATTTTAAATTTAACAAAACAAAAATTTAATAAATTTTAATAATTGTTAAAGCAATTAATAAAAAAAAAACATTAAATATATTTAATACTATAAAATATAATCTTTTTATATTTTTAAGTTAATATTTTAATACAATAGTTTAAATAGTATTTAACAAAATATATTTTTAATATATATTTAATAGTAAAAAACTTTTTTGATTTATTTTAAATTTGTTAAATATTAAAAAAACGACTTAAAAAAGTAGTAGTAATAAAATCAATAAATAAAAACTTCGAAAAAATAGCTAATTAAAAAAAAATAGCAAGTTAAAAAATAAATATAAGTCGAAATCGTAGAAATAAAGTCGAAAAAATAAAAAATATATTTATAAATAACAGTATTAATTCAGTTTATATACAAATAAATAAACGATTAAAAGTATAAAAGCAAAAGTTAATACTACATTTATATATATTTAATAAAAATTATATAAATAAGATTTTAAAGTATTTAAAACTAGTAAAAAAACAAAAAAAAAAAGCTATAATAATAATAAAAATATAAATAAAATTAAAAAATATTAAACAAAAAAGCAATAGTAGTAATAAATAAGTAATAAATTAAAAAAATTTAGCAGATTTAAATATAAACAAACTTGTTTAAATAAAAACTAAAAAAGTTAAAAGTATTAAGAAATAATTTATAAAAAACTATTTAATTTATAAATAACTATTAATATAAATATAAAAATATATTTATTTAAAACATATATATATAATATTTTACAAATTAATTAAAAATAAAATAAATATAATAAAATAAAATATAATTATAAAAAATAAAAAGCTAAAACTTAAAGTAAAATTTAAAAAAATTTAAAAAAATTTAAAAAAATTTAAAAAAATTATAAAAAATTTTTTAAATTTTTTTAAAAAATAAAATAATTATAAAATAATAATAAAATAATTATAAAATAATATTTAAAAATAAAATAAATTTAAAATATTAAATAAAAAAAAATAAATAATATTAAAAATAAAATATTAAAATTATATAAATTAATTATAAAAAATATATAAAATAATAATTTTTATATAAAATTAATTAATAAATTTTAATTAATAATATATATTATAATAATAATAAAATTAATAAAATATAAATTAAAATAAAATAAAATATTTAAATATATAAATTAATTAATATATAAAAATAATATATAATTATTTAATTTTTTTAAAAATAAAAGTTTTTTTTAATTTAATAAAATATTTAAATTATATATAAAATTATAATTATTTTTTAATATATAAATATATTTTAAATATAATATTAAAAATAATATTAATTTAAAATTTTATAATTATAAATTTATTAAAATTTTTTAATATATAATAATTTTAAATTATTAATATATTTAATTTAATAATATTTTAATATTTTTAAAACATATTAAATATAAAAATTAAAATATATATATTAATTATTAATATATATAAATAAATTTTAAATAATTTATATATATTAATTATAAATAAATTAATAAAAGAAATTAAAAAAAGTTTCTATATATAAATAATAAAAGTTTAATTATATATTTATTATATTTTAATAAATTAAATTATAGTAAATAATTATTTATATAATTAAGTTTTATATATAAAATAAAATATTTAATATATAATAAATTTTTAAAAAATAAATATAAATTTTAAAAGTTTTATTTATATAATAAAAAATAAAAATATATTTAATTTTAAAATAATTATATATATTATTATTTATTTATTTTTTATTATTAAATTTAATTATTATAATAAATAATTAATTAAATATATAATTAATAATTATAAATATTAATTTTTTTAATTATAAATTTTTTTTATAAATATATAAATTAATTATTTATTATTAATTTTATATTATATAAAATATATTAATAATTATATTAAAATAATAAAATTATTATTTTAAATTATTTTTATTATAAATTTTAATATATTTAATACAAAATAAAAAAATTAAAATATAAATATAAATTAAAATAAAAATAATTAAAATAATTTAAAAATTAAATAAATATTTAAATTAAAATTTTATTAATTTTATATAATTAAAATAATATAAATTTTATATTATTTATATTTTTAAATTTAATAATTAAAATAATTTTTTTTTATTATTTTATTTTATTTTATTGATTTATAATTATATATTATAAATATTAATTAATATTTATAAAATTTTATATTAATTTATATATAAAATTAAAAAAAGAATTATTAAATATTTATATATAAATAATATATATATATATATATAATTTTTATTATTTTTATATTATTTTTTTATTATTTAATTATTTAATAATAAATTTAATATATATATATATATATTATAAAAAAAATTATAATTATAAAAATTAAATATATATTATATATATATATATAAATTATTTTAAATTATTAATTTAATTTAAAAAAAGAAATTTTATATAATAATTAAAATTTTAATATTTATAATTTATTTATATATTTTTATATATAATTAATTTATTTTTATTAATTCATTCTTTTAATATTTAATTAAATATATTTTATATAAATATTAATTAAAATATTTTAATTATTAATTTATAATAATTTTATAAATTTTTAATTTTATAAAATAATATAATATTAATATTAATTATAAAATTATTTTTTATATAATTTTTAATTATTAATATAATTATAAATTTAATTTAAAAATTTAAAATTATATTATTTATAAATATTTTATTATTAAAAAAGAATTTATATAATAAAAATTTAAAATAATATAATATAGTTTTTATTAATTTTTAAATTTATATAATAATTTATAATAATATTTTTTTAATAATATTAAAAAAGAATTTTTATTATATAATAATAATTTTAAAAATAATATATATATTATTATTAATTTATTAATAAAATAAAATTAATATAATATATTTTAAATAATTTTTAAATAATTTTTAATTTTATTAATAATTTATTACATTTTATATATTTAATTAATATATATTTAAATAATATTATTTTTATTTTATTTAAAAGTTATTTATAAATGAAAATAAATTTAAAGTTAATTAATTTTATATTTATTATTATAAATTATATTTATATTTAAACAAATAAATTTTAAAAATAATTAATATAATAAATTTATTAAAAATTAAATAAAATAATAAATATAAAAAAATAAAAATAATAAATAAAAAAACATTTATATAAATATATTAATTTAATTAAAAAAGTTAAGTTTATTTTTTAATTTTTTTAATTTTAGTTTTTTTTTTAAATATATAATATTATTTAATTTTTAAATTTATTATTAATATTATATTTATTTATTAAATATTATAAAAAAAGTTAATAAAATAAAATAAATAAAATAAATAAAATAAATAAAATATATAAAATAAATAAAATAAATAAATTAAATAAATTAAATAAATTAAATAAAATAAATAATATAAAGAAACTATTAATATATTAAAATTAATAATTAATTTTAAATTGTAAATTTTATTAAAACTTTTTAAATTAAATTTAAATTAAATTTATTTATAAAATATAAATAATTATTAAATAATATAATTTTTTTAATTAATATTAAAAAATAATTTATATAATAATTTAAATAATTTAATTTGTTTTTATTAAATTAATTATTTTAAATAAAAAATTATATTATTATTTATTATATTATATATTAAAAACTATTTTAATTTTTTTTTTATTAATAAATTATTTTATTATATAAATTTAAAAATAATATTTTTTTAAAAAAATATTAATAAATTAATAAAAATAATTTTATAATAAATATTAATTATAAAAAATATAATTATAAATATTTAAATAAATTTAATAATTTATTTAATTTGTTATTATTAAATTTAAATTTAATTATTTTATTATAATTTTATTATTTATTTAAAAAAATAAAAAATAAATTATATATTTTAAATTTATTAAATAATATATAATTAAAAATAAATTTATATTAATATTAATTATATATAATATTTTAATTTATTTATAACTTTTATTTATTAAATTTTATAAACTATTTAAATATTAAGTTTATTTTTAATTTTATTTAATATATAATAAATATATATTATATATAAATATTATTATATTTAATTTTTAATTTAATTTATTAATAAAATAATTATATAATTTAAAATATAAAACTTATTATATTTTGATTTTTTTAATTTAATTTATTATATAATTATATATATATTTAAAAAAATATTTTATAATTTTATATATATATTAAACTTTTAAATTAATTATAATATTAAATTTTTAATATAAATTTAATTAAAAATATTATAATTTAATTATATTAAATTAAACTTTTATAAATAATTAAACTTTTATAATTATTAATATATATTATTTATAATTTAAATAAAAAAATAAAGTTTTTTAATATATATATTATATTATAAAATAATTAAAAAATATAATATATATAATTAATATATTTTTAATAATTATTTAAAATTATGTTTATAAATTAAATTTAATAATTTATATTTAATATAATAATTATATTATTTAATTAATATATAATTTTTAATTTAATTTAATATAAAATATTAATTTATTTTTATATTTAAAATATAATTATTTAATAATTTTAATAAATTGTTTAAAAACTTATTTTTTTATATAATAAATTTAATATAAATATTTATTAATAATATAATTTAAATAATATATATTAAAACTTTATTAATATATTTATTTTATTAATTATAATATTAAATTTTTAAATTATAATATTTTTTTATAATTTTATTTAATTTATATATTTTATTTATATTATAATTTAATTTTAAAAAATTAATAAAAAATCTTATATAAAAATATAAATTTAATTTTTATTTATATAATTTAATTAATATTAATTTTTATATAAATATTTTTTATTATTTTTATAATTTTTTATATAATTTTTAATTTTAAAATAATTTTTAATAAATATAATAAATTATTATTAATTTTATAATTTTATAATTTTTTTATTTAAAATATTAAATATATAATAAAATAATATTTATATTTTTTTAATTTATTTAATATATTTAATATATTTAATATATATTATTTTATATATAATTTATATTAAAATTATATATAATATAATTAAATAATTTTTTATATATTAAAATTTAATATTAATATTATATATAAATTAAAAATTAAAGATTTTATTTATTTAAAATAAAATATATTTATTAATTATATATAAAATTATTTATTTATTAATTTATATAATGTTAATTATATTAATGTTTAATTAAAATTTAAACTTTTTAAAAAAATTAATTATATTATTAATAATAATAATAAAATTTTTTAATTTTTTAAAATAATTTTATAAATTTTTTTATATATAAATATTTAAATAAATAATATAATTTTTAAAATATTTATTTTATAAAATAACTTTTAATTTTTAATTAATTAATATTAAAAATTAAATATTATTATTTATATATAATAAATATTATTTGTTATATTATTATATTTTATATATTATTTAAATAAATATATAATTAAAAAATATTTTATAATAAAATAAAAACAAAATTAATATATTTATAATATAAAATTTAATTAATTTAATTAAAATTAAAATAATTATAATAATTATAATTTTTATATTTTTAATAATATTAAATATAATTGTTATATTATTTAAAGTTTAATTTATTTATATAAAAAAGTTTTTTTATATAAAAGTTTTAATTTAATTTATTTTAATAATTAATATTTTAATTATATTAATATTTAATATTATATTAATTATTTAAATAAAATATATTAATTATAAATATTTAATTTTTAATTTATATATATATATATTTTAACATAATAATAAAATATAAATTTTATTAATAATTAAGTTATTTTATTTTTAATTTTAAAATATAAATTTAAAACAATTTTATTATAATTTAAATAATATATATTAATTTTATAATTTAATTTAAATATATTATAATTTTAATATATTTATTTTAAAATATTATATATAATAAAATATTAAGTTTTTTATATTAATTTTATTTATAAAATATAATTAATAATTAAACTTTTTATAAATAAAAAAAATTTATAATATTATTTACAATTTAAAATATATTAATTATAACTATTAATATTTTAAATATTATTTTTATTTAATTTTTTAATTTTATATATATAAAAATTATTATAATTTAATTAATTTAATTTAAATTATAATTAATTATTATATTAAAATAATTATTAAATATTAATTAAATTTTATTTTATTGTTATATTAAATTAAAATAATTTAAATAATTTAATTTAATTTTTTTTTAATATAAAAGAAATATTATATAATATTATTTTTTTATAATATGAAATTAATAATATTTTAATATAAAAATTTAAATTATATTATATAATATATTATATAATATATTATATTTTAATAAATATAATAAATTAAATTATTTTAATAAAATTATTATAAATAATTTAAAAAAATAAAAAGTTTATATAATTAATATTTATTTATTTAATTTTAATATTATAAATTATATTAATATTATTAATATTATTAATAAAATATATTATTTAAAATAATATTATATATTAAATTTAAAAATATAATAATAAAAAAATTAATTTTAAATAAATTAATAAAATTTATTTAATTTAAATTTTAATTTATTTTAATTATTTATTTTTATTTTATTTTTATTAAAATATTTTTTTTATTTTATTATATTAATTAATTTTAATATATAATTATTTAATTTTTTATTATTATTATAATTAATATTTATATAAATTATTTATTATTAATTTTTAATTATATATATATTATTAAATATTATATAAAATAAATTAATAATTTTATTAAAATATTTAAATTAATTAAATTAAATATAATATTTTAATATTTAAAATTAATATTGTTTTTTAATTATACTTTAGTATAAAAATAAATTAAAAATAATTTAATTATTTAAAAATTTATAATTTTTATTTAAATTAATATAATTATTATAAATAATTTTATTATAAATTTAAATATAATTATAAAAAATAATAAATATAAAAATAAATAAAAAGTTAAAATTTAAATAATAATAAAAATAATTTATAATTTAATTAATTTATATAAATATATATAAATTATATTAAATATATTAATTATTTTTTAAAATTATTTATTTAATTATATATATATTTATAAAATTAAATATTAATATTAATTATAATAATTTTTTTAAAAAAATATATATATAAAAATAAATTATTAATATTAATAATTAAAAATTTAATAAACTTTTATAAAAAAAAAGCTTTTTTAAAAACTTTATTAATAATATATAAAATAATTAAAATTAAATATTATAATTAATAGTTTTTTTTAAAATTATAATAAAATTAATTTATAATAATATATTATTTATTTAAAAATATATTAATATATATTTATAAAAACTTTTATATTTTTAATATATAAATTTTTTAAAAAAAAAATATTTTAAATTTATTAATTTATTAATATATTATAAAAATTAATAAAATAATTTAATTAATAATTTATAAATATATATAAATATTATTAATTATATTATTATATATAAATTATTTATATATTATTTTAATATTTTTTTTATAAATTTAAATTTAAAAAATTTAATTTTTAATATAATTATTTTTTTTAAAAATAAAATAATATAAATAATTTATTTATTATATTATTTTAATATTTATTTAATAATTTAAATAATTTTATTAAAAATAATATTAAATTTTATTAAATTTTAATAAATAATTTCTTTTTATTAATATTATAAATTTTATATAATATTAATTTTTATAATTAATTTTATATTATAATTATATTATTTTTAAAGAAAAATTTTTTTAAAAATTTATATTATATATTATAAATAAAATTTATAATTTAAAATTTATTATATTTATTTATTAAATAATTTTATTATTATTTTTATTTATATAAATTTTTAAAAATTATTTATATTTTATTTTAAATAAATAAATAAAATAGTTAATTTATATTATATAAATTATTTATATAATATAAATATTTATTTTAATTATTTTAATATTATTTAAATTTTAAATAATATTAATTTAATTATTTTTTAATTATTTTTAATAATATTATTTTAATAAATATATTAATTTAATATATTATATAATTTATATAAGTTAAGTTTTTATTTTTTTATATATAATTTTTTAATTTTTTAATTAAATTTTTAAATTTTTAATATATAATTTTTATAATAAATTTATAATTTATTTATATAAATTTATATATATATATATATATTATATTTTATTATTTAATTTTTTATTTTATTTTATTATATATTTATTTAATTAAAATTAAAATAATAAAATTAAAAAAATTATAAAATTAAATTTAATATAATTTAAATTTATAATTTATATATTTTATATAAAAAATTATTATTTTAAATAATAATTTATTTTTATTTTATTTTATTTTATTTTTTTTTGTTACTTTTTAATTTATTTTTTTTTTATACAATATTTATTTTTTAAGTTCGAAAATTTTTATTTATATAAATTTTTTTTTTAATACTATATTTTAATTTTAATATTTTGTTTTTTTTTATATTTTAACTTTAAACTTTTTATTTAAAAAATAATTTATAATATTGTTTTATTAAAGATTTTTTTTTTTTAATTTTTTTTATTTTATTTTTAATTTATTTTAACTATTGCTAAATATTTATATTAGTTATTTTTTTAAAAGTTTTTTGCATAAACTTAGTAAATTTAGTTTTGTTTTTTTGTACTTTTTTTTTTTTTTTTTTTTTAATTTTATATAATATAATTAATATTTAAATAAATTTAATTATATTTATTTATTACTTACTAAATTAATTCAAATAGCTATAATTGTTTTTTAAATAGTAATAATTAATATATATTTTTTTTATAATTTTATTAAAGCTTAAAATATATTTTATATATAATTTTTTGCAATTTTTACTATTATATTGTTTATAAATTTTGTTTTTTTTTTTATTAAAAAATATATATTATATAAATATAATTATATATATATTTATATTAATATTTTAATATATTAGCTTTTATTTGTTATAATATAAAATTTATTTAAGTTTAATAAATTAACAAAAAATTTATATTATTTATATATTAATATAATTATTTAGTTTTATATTATTTTATATTATATATTTTGTTTTTTTTTAAAATTATTTAAATATTATTTTATATTAAAAAAAAAAATAAATATAAAATAAATATAGTTTGTTTTTAAACAATATAATATTTATTAAATATTAATTAAATTTTTATTTTATTATAAAATAAACTATTATTAAATTTAAATTTAATAAATAAAATAAATATATAAATAATTAAAATAGTTATAAATAATATTTTATTTTTAATAAAAATAGTTTTTAAATTAAGTTTTATATTTATTTTTTTAAATATAATATTTTTTAAAACAAATTTAAATATTTTATTTTAAATATTAATAAGTTTAAATTAAAACATTTTGTTTTATTTTAAATTTATTTTTAATATAATAAATAAAAAATAATATAAAAAAAGCAAATTTTATTTAATTATAATTATATATTATAAATATAATTAAAATTTTAATAATAAAATAATAATTTAAATATATATTTTTAAACTTTTAAAATTAAAAATATATAAATTAATTATAATTAGTTATATTAAATTTAAAAAAATTAAATTTTATTTTATATTATATTATTTTGTTTTAAAAAAAATATTATTAATTAAATTAAAATTAATAAAAAATATAATAAATAAAATTAATTAATTTATATTTTAAGCAATTATATTAAAATTATTTTAATAATATTATTATAAAACTATATATATATATTTAAAGTTATTATAATAAAACTATTTAAATTTTTTTATAAATAATATATAAAATATTTAAATAAAGCTATTTAAATTAAAAAATAATATATTAAAAATTATATAATAAATATAAATAAAATATTAAATAAAATTTATTTAATAAAGTTAACTAATTATAAAAATAAAGTTATAATAAAAATAGTATAAAAAAAAAAACAAAATCTTTAAAAAGAAAAAAATAGCGCAAGCTATCTAGTGTATGTATAGTGTATGTGTACATGTTTTGGTAGAGAAGGTATAGTTTTGACCCAGTAACCGCTGTGGGCCACCGTATATAGCCTCAGGAATAAGAAAGAAGTGACAATGTGCCAGGTTTCAGTATTGCGGGAAGGTACATTATACAACGGACAGTGGAGCGGTTCCCTTGTTAATTAGGTACTCCGTCCTATACCTCTCCAACATCAATATCCCTGACAAAGCCCTACACTATCGGCTCATAAATATATGTAGTATATAGCAATGAAATTTTAACAAATGCAGAAAAGCAAATGCAATATGTGCTAATGATATGTAATTGTTAACTTCAATGCTCTAAGGGTACCTACTAGGTAGTATGTATATTGACCAGGTATCTACTTGTCTACATACCTGCCCGTTGTGCAGCACCTATAAATTCCTTTCCCCACCCCACAATTATGTACCCCTCAACGCGCTCTGGACAAGGGAAGACGCGTGTAGGTGCTTGTCACACTCAACCTACGCAGGCACTTTAGGTAGGTACCTCTACCTACCATACAATACCGATAACAAGTATTCTCGATACCTACTCTGTACATTCTCTCGATACATATGTAGTCATTCAACTTAGTGAGCATGGATTAACGGCCTCTTCAAACAGACTCTTTTCTAATTTGTTTAGTTTCTATATACATGGAGCATCTTTCTATCTGTTCATATGTCTACGAGAGCGCAGGACTCAGACGCGTCGCGTCTTCTGCGGCCTGCGTCCTCCTGCGCCAACTCTCCCTTTCGCCATGGAAAAGAGGCACTGCCAGGCTCGGCAAATCGTGCTGATTCTTCCGCTATGGAAGAGCTCCTTCGACCCGTAATTGTTATCAAGGTCAGTGAAGAATCGCTTTATTCCCTCTCTCCTCTCTTCTCTCTACGTGCGAACCAGTCGCGCTAACTAGCCTCCAGCCGCATCCTCCCAAGCTCACCATCAAACCTCGCAGCCTCCAACCTTTGATGCTCCTACCTCGCGAGCACTTGAGCTTGTCATTCCTGGATCTCTCTTCGCCCTATGGGAGCTTCGAGTCCTCATCCTCCTTCGAAGCCAACATCAGAATTCTCGATCTCGAAAGCCGCGTGGGCAACCGCCCTGTCGTTCTAATCGCCAGACTGGAAAGCAACAGGAGTGTTTACGCTATCGAACGACAGCCTGATGCCCTGTATACCCTATGCCACTTGGGTTCCTGGATCGATCTTGAACAGCTATGCGACCTAGCTACCGCCTCCTGTCCGTCCCTAATACGCAAACAGCCCGCCCTTCCTACCGAGCCAATCGCACATGTGCCCTTAACAACGCCGCAAATATCTCACGCAAACAAGAAGAGACGACTCGCTATTGAGGCCATCCAATCCCTCGTCAAGAAGCCCACAAGATCACGGTCCATATCCGTACTATCACAAGCTGGAGAAGACTCGAGGCCACCCACCCCAATCCAAGGACGAAGCGACACAATTGATGCAGGAAGTGTAGCTGGGGTTCAAGACGGCCTGCCTCCTGATATTCCTGGTCTAGGGCCGGATACACAGGCCCAGGAGAGTCTGCTACAGGACCAAGATGAAGCTCTTAACATACCCAACGCCGAAGGCATATTTGACAATATTCGAAATCACTATTTTGAAGCTTTGTATCATTCAATGGTATGCTTTGATCCGTACCCCCCCTTCCCCCTTTCCTTTGCTAACATAATGAAGGGTTCGCTAGCCTATTTTGCCAAAGGCCCGCTCTCTCGAGCGCGTGCTGCTTTCCATCTTGATTGCGATTCTGTATTAGAAATGAGTGACTTGGTAGAATTCTTGAAGAGCTTGGTTATGACGACGGTCCAGATTGACAAGAAATACCGTGAGACGATTCCAAAAATCCAATCGGACATGAAGACCTTTGCCGAGGACTCTGATGCTGAACAAGTGCCGGGGAAGGCCAAACCAAGGAAGCGGAAAATCAAGAAGGCAAAGCTTGGCAAAGACGGGCTATATCCTCATGAAGATGACCATGTCCGTAGATGGTGGACTAACAATAAAGCTTCCCCTAAAGATCATGATGAGTCGACTACAATATCAACGGAACAACAGGACATCAAATTACAGGTGTCCTTATTACGGTCTCGAGAAACACAACTGCAGATGATCATTATTTTGGAAATTCTCTCCCTAGAGCCTCTAATAGTCAGCGAGACTGCACTTGATTCACAGCTCCCGGGCCTGCCTCCCACTAAAGAAGCTTTAGACTCGCCTAAAGAGCTCCCTGCTAAGAAGCGAAACAAGCACAACTTCCCTGTTCTCCTAGATGTACACGCAGACCGATTGTGTATATGGCAGTCTACGGCCTTGGATGAATTCAATGTGACAAACGAGTCCCAAATAGGTGCTAGGTCAGAGTCACGGAAATCTTCCAAGTCCGCCTCAGACCCTCTAAAAGATTTCTGCGTCGATATCATTGTCCCATTGTGAGTAGATCGAAAAGTCAGACGTGATGTACAATCGTTAACATTATTTTAAAAGCTTCTCATCGAGGCTTCCCGAGCATTGCGATTCTATTAATAGGAAGCTGGGCGGCCCTGTCATGATGGCTCCTCCAAAATTAAATCACAAGAAAACCGAAATACCGTCCAAAGCGAAGCCTAAGCCTGGTGCAACAACAAAGCGGCCAGCACCCCTGAAGTCCTCTAAGACTCTTGAAAAATTCTTGTCCAAAGAAACAGAGAGAAACCGTCGAAGTGTATCTCGTGGTCCGAGTGGAGTAATCGCGTTAATGCGGTCTGCTAGTACGACAACTATACCTTTACTAAAACGAGAAGCAAGTGAGCCGCTGTCCTTAGCAAGCATACCAAAAGCGGATTCAAGTACATCTCAAGAGAACCATATCTCTTCTACTGGTCTTGTATCTGCTAGACGCAGAGCTGAGACCAAACAGAAAAGAGATGCGTTTGTAAAAGCAGAGCTACATGATGCTATTTCCACACTGCGGCGACCTAACAGAGATGTCGTTGGGAAAGCTATGGCTGAGGCAGATCAGAGGCGAGCCGTTACAAGCCTCTCTCAGCTTAGAAGTAGGTTAAGTAGCCTCGAAAGGAAAGCTCTTTAGCTAACTAGTTATCAGAATCAAGGAAACCAACGCAACACCACTCCCAAAATGTTGTTAAAGCAACTCCAGTCGGGTCCCGATTTCACGATATCTTCGCAAAGGATCATAACTCGCAATCAGCATCCTTTCAGCGATCCAATATCATACCGGAGGAACAATTTCTGCCACCATCATCATCACTGGTCCCGTCGTCGGCACCTAGGAAGCGGAATCGGGAAGCGGCTTTCGGAAATACGTCGGCAGCACACCCAGCCCTTGGCGCGTCAACAACAGACCAAATCGTCGCAACACCCGCGAAACCATCAGCTCTGAACCGCAACTTCCTCTCGGCCCCTCAGCCTGACGAAGGGGTCGTGCTGGCATCGTCGCCTGTCATGTCTCGAAAGTTTTCGCAGCCAAACTTCGTAGCTAAGCCCCGGCCCGCTACCTTAGGACATCATGACAGTGGCATTAAGATGCCCTCGTCCCCCGCAGGGCCTACCATCCTAGAAGAAACACCCATGAAGTCGCGGCAGAACAACGTCATCACCTCCATGGACCACTTCGTAACCGTGACCCCTGTCAAAAAGGGCATGCCCAGTAACAGCGCTACTGCATCCGCAGGTGGAGCCGGGGTAAACGGTAGCGCTGCGCAGGATGGCGAGAACAACCCCGGGCGGAAAATGACCATCTTCGAACGACTGGGGTGGGATAACGATTACGACGATCTGGTATGATTTGCCGCACGCGCCTATGTACCGTAGGTAACGTGACGAAAGCGCAAGGGGAAACGATGGCACTGTCTATCTACGCAGGGAAGAGGCAGGGGAGTCATGTATGTACTAGCACGGAACGACACGAGCGACGAAACGTTACGAATCGAGCATTTACGGCATAGCGTGGCGCGCGGTAGGCTGGCACACACACACACACACGAGCAAGCGAGCATTCACGGGAGTTCGGGTCTTGGAGTTTTTTTGCGACATGGATTTATTTGCATACCTCCATATATCAGTAGGGAAGTATCGTACAATGTATCATTTCGTGGATGCATACGTGCCTCGTACACAGGGAATGAGCACGTTGGGCGCTACCTATGTCGGCTTGATGTAGGTAGATATCACGTAAAGAAACGGTGCTTGGTTCTTGATGACGGGAAGGTGTGTTAATTGTGCGTGGAGTTTTCACCGTGATACTTGCGTGTTCACTCTTATAGTCTAGAGTTTGCTAGCTATATGCTCTGCATCGTTCATGGTTTGTAGAATATAGTGATATGTTTACCGACACAGGGGATGACTATCTACATCTCCCACTATAAGCTTGTCAAGGCCTGTAGATTTCCCTCCTTTTCACGTAAACAGGTATCTGTTTAATACCTCATCTACAAGACCCCAGCCATTTATCTCTCATCACAACCCCCTACGCAGCACTCACAAGCTCCATCTTAGCCCCCCTCTTCCCCGTCGTCTCATCGCGCACATCACGAATGCGCACACGCACCTTCTGGAAGAGCTCAAGCCGGCCCTCATAAGACCCACTAAGACTAAGGACATAATTCTCCGCATCAAAGACGCTCTCCGGCTCCGGGGTCGCAAGGTCGCGCAGGCGAACAAGACCCTCGATACCGAACCGCGGCACAAGCACGACAAAGCCATTGCTAAAGATCCGCAGCACGAACGCCTCCTCCTCCGCGACGCGGCCCTTGAGGGACTGCCCGACGTAGTACGCGACGGAGGCGCGGCCGGCAAGCTGGGCGTTGCGGTGGCGGACGTTGATGTTCTTGCACACGGCCTCGAGGCGCCCGCGCGCGCGGACGGCGGGGTGCATGGGCTCGTAGCCGATGGCGGCGGCGAGCTGGCGGTGGGCGACGAGGTCGGCGTAGCGGCGGATGGGGCTGGTGAAGTGCGTGTAGATCTCGGACGCGAGGCCGTAGTGGCGGAACTCGGGGAACGCCTGCGTGCCGGCGCAGAAGTACTCGGCGCTCATCATGCAGCGCGTCGCCATGATGCGCACGAGCGTGTTGAAGAAGGGCTCGGCCGGGTCCACGCAGGCGTCGAGGGAGTCGGCGAGGGCCTTGGAGGAGTCGAAGCGGAGCTCCGCGCCGCGCTTGACCTTGAGCTGGTTGGCGAGCTCGTCGAAGTTGGTCTTCGGGGGCGCCGCGTGGCGCCGTAGGATCGCCGTCTGCGGGAATGCCGAGTAGATTTTGCGGGCTACGCTGATGTTGGCGAGCAGCATGAACTCCTCGACGAGCGAGTTGGTGTCGAGGAGCTCCTTGGTCTTGACGTCGATCGGGTCTGATGTCTCAGATTCCATCTGTACCTTGACCTCGGGTGACGAGAGGCTTAGCGCGCCAGCATCCATGCGTTTCTGCTTCAGCTTCTTGGAGAGCATGAGAAGCGTTCGCATGCCGTTTGTGAGGTCATCTTGCTGCGATGCGTCGTCGATGCGCAGTTGGGCCTGTTCGTAGCTGAACGCCTCGCGAGACTTGATGACGGACTTGGTGAACCGTACGTCCACGATATCCGCCGAGGGACTCAACTCCCAAAGGACAGAGAAGGCGTAGCGCTCCACGTAGGGTTTGAGGGAGCATAGGTCGGTACCTAACAACATTGGAAGCATATCAATGCGCTTGTCAACCAGGTAGACGGTTGTGCCACGTATACTAGCTTCCGTGTCCATAGCATTCGCCGGCTTGACGAAATGCGATACATCAGCAATGTGCACTCCGACCTCATAGTTTCCGTTTGGTAATGATCTGGCGTGTAGCGCATCATCAATATCCTGGCAGCCGACAGGGTCGATACTACAAATCAGAAGACCCCTTAGATCTTCTCTATCTTTCCAGCCCGGATCATCCGTGCTTGCAGGAACTTTCCAGTCGTGGCCCTCCTTAGGTAAACAATCCAAAACGGTCTTGGGGAAGGGTCTGTACTGCACGTCATACTCGAGTAACAGGGCTTCGGTCTCAGCAGCCTTGGTCTCCAGTTCGCCCAGCGAACGGACGAAGTGGCCCACAGGATGCCTAGACTCACGGTCCCAAGAATCAATAGTGACTAGGATTCGCTTTCCGAGCAGTTCGCCAGCCTGGCGTGTGCGTATCTTGATCTTAGGGATCTTCTTGTCCATTGCGATCAAGAATACGCTTTCCTGCTTTCTGCCTTGCCTTGCTGTTTGGCTGACCGAAGACGGGTCTATATGACCCACGTACTGACGCCAGTTTCGTTTGATAACACCAACAACCTTGGCCGTCGGCTGTGGCCTCCCTTCGGTGGTTAAGCCTTGCGTCTTCTTCACCTGCTCCTGAAGGGCCCGCCTTTCTCTCTCAGTAACGACATCTGACGCATCCTCGTCATTATCGGCGTTTTCGTTCTTCGTAATAGCTTCTTCTTCAATGATCTTTGTAGAAGGTTCCTTCCACTGATCTTGGGGTAGCACTTCGACAACTACCACATCTCCGTCTACGGAGCGGTTGATGTTATCCCGTCCCAGGATAATAAGAGGTTTCGGGAAAGCGGGCACTTTGATTGAGCCCTCGAGATAATTGTATGGTGACACGTTGAATATGCCTTGATGCAACATACCGCTCTTCACCCCCGTCATCATCTTAGATAAACTGAAGTATTCCGGGTAAAGAAATTCGGTCTTCTTCTCCCTAGAAGCGACTCGTTCCTGTGACTCGGCGATCATGTCTAGTAATTTCTCTGCATCCTTTAAGCCTGAGACGTAGTCACGTAATCTAATGGCAGGGACTTTCTCCTGTTTTGCCCTCTCCAGGTTGCCCCTATCGTCGGAAAGCATGACTGTGACTGGCATATCTTTAGATTTGGTCTGGCCCAGGTGCTCATTGTACCACTTGACTGCGTGGCGTACAGCGCGGTCATTACGATCATTGATACTCTCGTCAGCATCGCGTTTTACGTATGTCTCCAATCGAAATTCGTTGAAAAAAACATAGAATCGTTTTTCTTGGCTTTTTGTTAACCCAATAAGCCGGTTGTACAACGGCAGGGATCTATTGCGCAGTTCTTCTAGAACAGTTTGTAGAATGATAACGTCAAAAAAGGCAGAGCTTTGCTCAAATAGGTCCATAGCGTTCAACAACACATTCGTGTCTGGAACGAGGTAATGGCCTTGTGGATATGCCTTGGTACCCGCCGGTTTGTCCGAGAGGACGAACGGGCTCACTATCATAAAGGTTAGCCACGACGAGCTTCTTAGCAAAGGAAGTTGGCTGAGATGAGAGAGGCTCACAAATGCCAGCCGCATTTCTGGGTGCCGTAGCAAGACATCTTGAGCAGAGGCGCGAAGAGCATGGGATGTCTTGTCGCAAGTAGACCTCGCGCACGATTTTCTGGACCTTGCCACTTTTGGTTGATCTCACATAAACCTTGCTAGAGAGGTTGGATGCATATGGATCGGATCTCTTGAGACTCGTCATCGTAGCTGTCCCGGTCGCCTGCCCAACCGATAAATCGAAACTTGTCTCCTCTATGCTATGGTCTGCAAATTCATCAATGGGGGTTGAGTTTTAGGTGGCGGGTGATTGAAATAGACTGAGGATTGATGCTTTGGTTGAGAGGCAGGTACACATCAGTGAGCTAGCTACAGTAAGAATTTTGACGTACCCAAGGTTGGGCGTGGTTAGCTAGGGAATGACGGCGGTAAATTGGACAAATCAGCAGTGCCACAGCGCGTCTGTCTGTTGGCGGACAGTCGGCTGTTTGAGGATTTGCCGCTTATCGCTCGAATTTGCTCTACGTGCCAACCCCGCGATCAGATAATGGGCATGCAGCGCCAGCCGCCAACGGCCCGCATAAGTCCGTGCGCTGCTGCTATGCCTGCAAGACCCAATTCACCGGATCACGGTTCTGATTCTCGTTGGGCTTCGAATAAATCTCCGTGATCCCGGATTGGCGAAACGCACGAATGACAGGCTATTCTGCCTACATTATACATACATTATGTCCAGTACTTACATACAAAACATCGTCGAGCACAGGCAATGTAACACATACGTGCATGCATACGTACGTACATGCACTGCCATTGACCACTCGTTAGCGAACCTGCTTGGCTGCGTGTTGCTTGCGGCGGATACAGTGTAAATGGCGAGTGTCTCACCAACATCACCAAATTCAATGATCAAATCAATCGTCAAATCAAGGAAGCGGAAGAGACTCTTCATCTCTATCTCTCACACACCACACACACCACATACACCACACACGCCACACACCACGCTCCACACTCCACATCCACACACCTACAAGTACTGCGTATGGGTATGTGTGTATGTAGGTATGTATGTATCTACGCATACATTATTACTATGCTATGCACCTTGGTTACGGTCAAGGTAAAGCAGGCAGACCAGGTAAACAAGGCCGCTTTGCAGCAGCAGTCCACTTACAAGTAATCTATGTTGTGTTGATGTTGTTAATGCGGCGTGTAGTCTACCAACTTACATCACCACCGACACAATCATCTTCTTCATCATCACATCATGCCATGTCATCGCCGGAGACATCCATCCACCCATCAAGGGATACGCTTCATGTACGGCACTAGATCTAGAGGGAATCCTGCTCTTCGCGCAGACCACAAGCAAGTCCCCAAAGTATTTGGAAGACGCGGTAGGCAGGTTTATACGGGACTCTGTAAGTCGCCTGCGACGATCTCCATGGCGCGGAGACAGTGCCGGCTGCTGTCCGCGACGCGTGCAACACCACGAGACCACCCCTCCATATGCATCAGATGCATCTTATCTGGAGAGAGTCCACCATGTGCGTGCGCGCGTCGTCGCAGTCCCTCTTGCTCGAAACGTGGCTTGGCTTTCCCTTCCCTTGACACCTACGACGTATAGAGCATAGGGAGTCTTCCACCACCACCACTACAACCACCGCCAACACCGCCACCATCTCTAGGTCCACGCTCCGGGTTTGTGCTCAAACCCGCAGCCCGTCTACTTGTTGGTACAAAGTTGTATCTCTGAGTCTCTCGCTGCTGCTAGTACAATGTAACAACGGGCACCGCAAGTGCTGCGTATGCGTATACCTGCCTTGCCACCAACGCTGGTTACAACACCATGCCATTGCAGATGGGCACTTATCTTTCCGTCGAGGGAGGCGAAGACAAGCCCTCCACCCTCTGGCAATCCCTTGTCATATGATAGACGCCATTCAACCGGACATTTCTGCCAGATTAGATAGGTCTCTTGCGAGAGAGCATGCAGCACGTTATGATCGCCTGTGGCGGTGGCAGAATGCAGCCAGCCAGCTTGCTAGACAGGCGAGCACCTTTACACATGCTCTGCGCGCGTTTAGCTTGTGTGTGTGCCCTGTGGGGAGTACGACCTGCTGTAGCTACTGCATAGAGTTAACTAGGTTTGACAGACCAGAGCTTCCGCAAGAAAACGCGCCATAACTCGTCCTCACGCAGCAGTAGTAGCAGCAGCAACGCATAAGCATGATCGATCTTTGTGTGATGTGATGCTAAGGCACTCTGAACTACATGTCCTACACCAGCCCATGCGCACAACGAGAAGCTGTGCCACCGAGATCGGCCATGTTCTACAGTACGTGGATGATGAAGGGAATTCCCGGGGATGTCTCGGCTGCTGGAGATCGACCAGACCTAAATTTGACTTCATCCGTACACAGGAACACATTCTTGAGTCGTCGTCTGCTCGACGACAACGCTCTGGTCCCCATGGTCCCCATTTTTGTGTAATGGTCTGGAGCGCGTGACAAGCTAGATTGGCGAGATGGCCTGATTTAGCCCAGGTTTAACCCAAGGTGTCCGCTATGGGGCGATGGGGCAAGGTGAGCTCTGGCAGTTTGTATCGAGGCGCTAAGACCATCATCGTAACAACCTTCCTAGAAGTATCAATTGGAATTCTGAACAGGGTGTCGTCTCTATCTAGCCTGTGGTCTCTGTGGCAGCGACCTCATGGGGCATGCCCCATGTCGTCGGCGATCATACGATAGCCTTCGGTATAGAGAATGCACCATACCGTGCAATATGGACCATGCAGACAGGCTTACATACATCTTCTGATAATCCTGAACACTGTGGCGTTCCTCTGGGGGAATGTGGAATATCCCCCAATGATGCCAGCCCGTATCATGAACCTCAGTCCTGAAGGGGCAAGACACGGGGGACACATATCCCTCGGTCAAGCGAGCTTGTGGTTGTGCGGGAGAAAATACGCAACAAAGTCTACGATCAGATTAAAGCTTCCCGACTCAGCATCCAATACCAGTAGATAATGCCCGTGCTCCGTTAGAAAGCTATCCGATAATGCTGTGGCACGATGCACTCCATGTGTTCCCCTCGGATGAGCATATCGATACATGACCAAATCAAGCCGGTGACAACTACGCTAGCTTTCCCAAGCCCAGCACGGGCAGGGAAAAGAAGCAGCCCGGAGCGAGAGATTCAGTTAAGCTCCCGAGATCTCACCACCCACCAGGCACGTAGGCGTTTTTTCGGTGAGAGTTAGGCAGTCCCTTCGAAGGTCTGTACTCTTCGCTAATGCGCCAGGGACCACCTACGCGACTCACTTCCATTACGTCACCTCTGCAGCCAGCGCGCGCGCGGCCGCCGCCCGCTATTAAGAATATGCACGGTATATCACTGCCTAGGGCTGTCAGGGTCAAGGGAGTGAGTGCGAGCGCCAGGACAGGACCCGTATGCATCGGGATGGAGCGAGGGGACCATTTCCATCCATCGCTGGGAGGGCAGGAAGCCTAAAATGCAATTAAATTCGTGGGCTGTAGGACTGAATGGGCTAATTTGACTCACTACACTTTGTACGTCGTGGGTTTGTGGGAGCCTGCAAGAGCGGGTAGCAGGGGTTCACCCGCGCTGTTGGCTGTTGTGATATGCACAAGCAACGGGCGAACATGTATACCTAGACCTTCAGTGTATCCTTGGTAGGTGGGTTTGTGTCTGTGTGTATGTATGTATGTGTGGACGCAGTATGTAGGCATGTATGTTGTGTGTGTGTGGGTAGGTTGGTGGGATGAATCCCAGATCGTGGAGTGCACACCTTGCGCCTATCAATACCGTGTGCAGGCAGACGTCAACTTGAGACTGCCGAAGGAGGGCGGGTAATTGGACACCCCAAAGATCGGGCGTTGGCTGCTCGCCGTCGTTGGCTATGCAGGCGGGCAAAGGCGCCCAGGAGCGCTAGAGAGGCTGAGTTACGCAGTACTATCGACAGGACTATCTAAATAGGGTAGCTCGGTTGACTCGGGGAGAAGGGGAGCGCGGATAAGGGGAATTTCGTTGAACGAGCCCATACGCATTAACACGAGCAGATAAGAGGTCCACGGTCTTTCTTGGGACGTCGCATTGCAAGGAGCGCGAAGCGACGCAAAGTCATACCGACTTCTGCGCAGGCCTGCAGCTTCGCAAGGCCATGAGGATGCAAGACCATCTGGGAGATGCTCGACTGTGGGGACACGATTGGCCGGATGGCCCTCGACGGACTTGCAGCGATGTGCATTTGACATGAAAGAGGGGTGGGACACCCAGGCGCCAAGCTGATCGCTCATTTGCAGGAGGGTCTGGGGTTGGAGCCGGGATCCCAGCATCAAAAGGTGTCAGCTGGTTGGATAGCGAGACCTCATGGCGAAGGTTCGGACCAATGACCGCCACACCAAGCCGCATGGCCCCAGTGCCATGCCCCTCCTCAGTGGTCACTCTGATTCCACACCTTGTCCCATGGTGCACACCCTCTCGTGGAAACAGCGCGGGATGGTTGTGCTTCCCTGCAAGTTCTGGGCCTTTGGGAGAAAAGTAGGCCTCCGCAATATATCAGAGACCAACTGAGTCACCTGAGAGCGTTCCAAAAGCGCTCATGATACCGGCAACTCTCTATTCCTCGACCGAAGACGGCCGGGTAGGAGCTCAGTTGCAAAAGCTCCACGAAAAAGACAGGAAGAGGCTAGAGAAAAAGGGCAAGTCGCAGACGGAACCCGTCCGCGAAGTGAGGGGTAAGTGGTAAACTGGGTCGAGGCAAGGCAGCGAGATGGAGAACTCGTCGATACCCAGCGCGGCTGCGATCGGGGTCTCGAGTGCCCATCTGCTCGTTGTACGGACCGTCACGCTCCCGAATCGGGGAGACTGCCAAGAGCCACGGCCCGGTTCGTTTCACAAAATGCGATTAGAAGTGAGTGTGAGTAGCGTAAGCAGACAGTCATACAGAATGCCTATCTACCTACTTACGCACACATACCAACATGGTAATCAGTAGATAGAAGACGGCAACTGAAACGACTGCGACCTTAGAAGCACTGCGAAACAAGGTATCATTCACACGAGAGCGCCAACAGGCCCAAAATTACGGTAACCAGTCAGCAGTTCCAAACAGATAGTTTCAACTTCATGCTTTAGCCAGCGCTAGCGACGGCCGTTCGTGGTAGGCTGGTCGGCGGACTTGATACCAACGTTGTCGATAACCTTCTCTCCTATCAGGAGAAGCATTCGCAATCGTGGCTTCATTATTATTCAGCTGTGGCGTGGCTACGAGAATAGGTCCGGCATAGCTTAATCCTCTTGGGCCAATGAAGTCGGCCGATACAGGGTCAGACACGCGCATCCACACCAAGTCGGCATGTCGAGGCTTGGCTCTCGAAGTATTAGTCTTACATTGCTTAACGACATCTTTAGCGTCCAGCGCCTCTCTCACCATGTAAAAAAAAGTTCCTCCCAATAACCCGTGTAAGTATGCGTACGCGAGGACTATACAATGTATGCCCTATCTGCTCGGTCGTATTGCTGACATTTCAGCCAAAAGTACAAGCTCGCCTACGCTGTTAGGGTGCGCCGCACACCGGCCTCGGTGAGTATGTAAGTACATCAGCTTGGAGCTCTGCTATCATTAATCGTATTCCTCCACCGACCAATACTAGCATCGAATACCGGCGGCGGCTGCTACGGGTGTCACTTTCTCGTAGCTACATAATGTAGACCCGTAACACAAAGTGGCGGGTGAGGGTGGATAGCTCCCATGTCAAGCTGACCATCAGCGTCCAGATAATAGCTGAAACGCGTCGACCTAACGGCACACTAGAGGCGACAAGTCGCCCAGGTGGGTAAAACGTACCCATACCTGAGGACCATGGAGCAAGCTGCAAGTCGACGAATGTGCAAAGCTCGAAATGCTTGGCTGCAGCAGCGTGCAGTAGTCTGCTGTATAAATAAAAGACGGCGTAGTCTAAGTAAAGGCGATAGGTTAAATAGCCGATATCATTATTTTCCAACGGTTGAATAGTTTAGTCAGTCTTAGGTAGTAACATGGTACACAATGCTGTATCAAGACAACATTCCTCGAGAAGGAAGCTGTTCAGGCCCTTGTTTTTTGTGAGTTACTCGGTAGTGTAGGGCAACCTTTCTAGAGTGGAAGTTGTCTCTGTGCCGTATTCATACATATCGGGAACTACCGGTGAGGAAGACATGCTCGGGAAATAGTTGATGGTGGGCTTCTGTCTAATCCTTTCGTTAAGATCGTCTTCTTATTCGCGAATTCATGTGGAGGCTCTTTAAAGTAACGTCTACATATGCGCACAGCCTACGCAGTGATACACAAGACGGACAACTTCCAGCTATGATATCGAGACGGCAAGCGTCCTCGCAGGTTAGCATATGTGTCCACAACGAGGATCACGAGTTATTACTAGTATACAGTCTAACACGCGCGATGTTCGCCTACTAGAGGAGATTCTATACACTTACCTACCGATACCCGCTTGTTATCGTCGGAAGAGAATCCCCGGTATAAGCTCATGATACAGACACTTCGCATGATGTTGTGAAGAGTGGCTGGGGAACACCCCATCTGCTAGACACCGGTGCTTGCACTTTCAGATGATAGAAGAAGATAGTATGTATGCTAGATAGACATGGAACTACATGACGACCGATGGGACTGGACCAAACTTGCTCCGCGCAACGTAGCATCCGCATGGCGCGGCTTATACCATTTTACGTATCAGCGATAGCAGCTCGTTTCTGCAACTAGTATCTGAAACCTATCTGCGAGAGCACGGAGAAACACCCTTCAGATCAAGAAAGATAGTAGATAGGTCGCCCAGCTGCGTGGATCGGCCAGGTGCATCAGACTTGCTTATCCAACAGGCAGGTTGCAGCATCCCGCCAAACACTTGTAGAGTCCGTCGTAGTCCTATTAGACTTCGCCGCTGGATAGTCAAATGACTATCCGTACGTGGGTTGTTCTGGTTATTAGGCCCTTCTCGATGCTTATACTCCGATATCACGAGTGTTTGTTGGTCCGATCGGAAAGCAGACTCCGTCAGACAGAGCCCTTTCGGCCGATGTAACTGACAACAAGCGGCCTGAGGGACGATAGTTGAGATGTTGGTCTCCGCGGTGGATCACCGCAAAGTGGCCATCGGAATAAATGGTCATCTCTTTAGAAACGATCAAGCTTCTTCTTGGTGGCCGTGCAAGGGGTCGTAAGCGCCGGGGCGACAAAGATGGCTAAGCCACTCGAAGACAAATCATGGCTCCTACAATAGATTCACCTAAAAGTCTCATAGGAATTTCCAAGCTGGGAAGGTAAATAAAAAAGGTTTAGGCTCGCGATATGCCGTACAAACCGCCAGTGCCTAGCAGTCTGGTCGAAGGTGAGGTCATCGAACAGGTCAGGTGGGATGATCAGGGTCCTCAAGCGGGGCAACACGATGCTACCGCAACCACACAGCAAGGCTGTCTGCCATAATCGACACCGCAAACGGTAGTCTACTTAGAAGGGGGCAGAGCTAGCGTGGAATAGTGGACGCGGATGCGGTGGGTGAAGGATTCAACTACCGGCAAGGGTCGCCGGCGGGACTGTAAGTATGAGTCAACGACCGACTTCTTGTTGCTAGTGTCGCGTATCCGAAGTGTAGTATCTACTGTATCTACCTAGATCGTGTAAGTAAGTACGTAGGAAGAGGGGGTGTGGCGCTAAGATGATATCTGTGTAATTGCTGTAAGCTAGTAGGCATGTATAACTTATACGGAGTAAGGAATAGGACAATGGTTTTGCAGTTACTACTACTCACTTACATAACACGTTATGCGAACGCGCGTGTCTCTGTCAGTTAGGTAGGTATACAGAATACACATACGCAAAGAGTGGTCCTCGGGACCCGTTCTGATACCATGTACGTACACTCTGGAGCCTGACCTTACAAATACCAATCGAGGATAGGTGTGCGTACCGTAGGAATCAGGATGGGTAGGCAGATGAACCGTGAACGGCGGTGCTTGTCAACCTACAGCCTAAGTCTCGAGGACCGAGCAAGGCGCATTACGCCTAGACTACCGTACACGGCATGGCATTTGCCGTCTGATGCCTTGGTCCGTTTCATCTGATCATGAACGACGTACATAGTCATCGCGGTGGACTGACGCGCAGCCGTCGTGGCTGATGGATGCGTGTTGTTGGTGAACCCTGACAACCTGAGCCTAGCTAGCTGAAATGCTACTACGGAGAATTAAGTGCTCCCGCTATTAAGTCACGGCACATATCTATCTATAGCATTTATTGCTATGTCGATGAGCGCTATACAGAGTAATGAGCTAGGTATAGCTAGGTATAATGTGATATGTGATATTATGTAATTCCTAATTCATCCTTACTTATGTACCCACGGTGCTAAGGGATTGCATAACCGCGATGCATAACATCCCGAGTTACTTATTGCGTACGCATGAGCCACGGTCAAGACTGTGTACCCAGACAACCTGACCAGTACCCCCCCTTGATCAACACACCAACACCCAAATCAGGTCAGTGAAGTGGATGCGATCAACAGCGCTAAAACACTAGTACTGGTCGGATAATTTCAAAGTAAAATTAATAAAATAATCGATTATTAATCGATTGCTATTTAATATTTTTAACTTAGAAAATTTTTATATATAAATAATAATTAAATATTAATCGATTAATAATTAATTAATAATTAGTATATGTTATATATAATATATTATATTAATATTGAAATATTTTACTACAATCGATTATTAATCGATTGCAGTAAAATATTTCAATATTAATATAATATATTATATATAACATATACTAATTATTAATTAATTATTAATTAACAAATATTATATTATATATATATATATATATATATATTTTAAAAATAATTTTTATATATATATTTATTAATTATTAATTAATTGTTAATCGATTATTAATCGATTAACTATTTCATAAAAAATATTTCAACTTTACTAGTAGTGGTCGGATGGGGCGGCTCTCTTATTTGCTATTGGCTGTTTTTTAGCACTGTAGGTATGTGGGGGTAGGGGGGTACTGGTCGGGTTGTCAGGCCCCTCGTCAAGACTCTCTCTGTCATTTTTTATCCATGTTAGGCAATAGATAATGGTACACGTCATAGAATGAGAACCCGATGTCTACGCAGGCCTCTCAGATAGATCTTTGAATACGAGACGATCGATTATTATCACGAGCGATCTACTGCAGAAACGCCCACCAGTTCGTGACCACGATGCCAAGACTCCCTTCATTGTGTACGCAGTAGATAGGTATGACTGGTCTGGTCTGGTCTGGTCTCCAGGTTCGTGTATAAGCGCAAGTTGCACGACTAAGCAGATTGCGCTACCCATCGTATTTTCTTTTCCACTTTGGAACTTTGATGAAGCCGGACATTGCCCAAGGCCTTTTGGCAAACTCCACGGTGATCTTGATGTAGCACTCCTAACGCGGGCCGATTCGCGATCGACCTAGACCGTCCGTCCAGTACCCTCATCGATCGAGAGTGTATCAGAACTAATTGGCTCCACTCGTGAGGCTAGTCTGGCATTGCAGTATCTAGATGTCGCGTGACAAGAATAGCTTCCCAGCAGGTAGCATCGTCCCAACTTCCTACATACGCATAAAGACGTCGTGCCCAAACGTGGGTAAACCCTACCTACGCTATGAAAGGTTAACACGCGATACAGCTGATA
Source organism: Nemania diffusa (assembly GCA_038501195.1). Classification (NCBI taxonomy): domain Eukaryota; kingdom Fungi; phylum Ascomycota; class Sordariomycetes; order Xylariales; family Xylariaceae; genus Nemania; species Nemania diffusa. The sequence continues at coordinate 6,516,378 of JBBPUQ010000001.1, forward strand.
GGTTTCTAGAGCCGCGATAACTTATACATCACCGGAGCTAAGCAGACAAGATATGAAACCTACACTACCTGGGTAGGGTAGTATAGAGTCGTTTGATCGGAAAACGTCTAGCGGACTGGATAGAAGTTGATAAATGTAACACATCTACTAAGACTAAATAATTACCTGAATACCTGACAGAGTCTTCCTAATCGAATTTGAGTAATGAGATTAGTGAACGAGCACTTAGGCCCACTCGAGCGGAAATAAAGGATAAGCATAAACTTGTAGCCCTTGGTGAGTAATGCCCAGCTCCATTTATCCTAATTGAGTAGATGTTTGCGCTCTTCGAAATGGATTTCGCAATCCGTACAAGTTTAACCTATTCGCTATTCTACCTATTCGCTTTCCTAGCCACAGTAGCTCTCTAATTAGTCTATCCTATTTGCAAGTACTACCTAGTAACTAAGTTACTAAGTTACTAAGTAGATGAATTCATATGTTTGAGAAATACAGTAATGAATGCATGCTACTTAGCTACCGTCCGTTCCACATATAGGAGGTGCCCTTCATAACATCGTCGTGCATCGCATGGCATCGCATTGCATCGCCGCGCAGCTCGATGGAGAAGGGTTTCGGTTGATACAAAGTGCGTCGTGTGCAAAACGCGTTTCGCTTTCTTTTTCTTGGGGAGAACAACGTGTCCTCGGCGTGGCTGTTGTATCTCACCCCAGAGCGAAGCGCGTCATCATCATACTGTTACGCATGTCTTGCTACACACGATATATTGCTTGGAGCAACGCCCAGACTTTGCGCGGCCGACGCGGCTACATGGATGGTAGGTAGATAGTGGGCTGTATACGCCACAAATGTCATAGATGGACGATAGGGAGGCATGTATGTGTATATGTGTATGCATGCGTACGCAGCAGTAGTGTAGTACTGTACGCGGTATACCTACCTCTATAGCTCTGTTCTCTCCTTATTCCTCTCGGCAATCTCGTGATCAGCTTAGTCCCTCATCATTACAGATACAGATACTCTGTGTATATGTATATACTCTGCTTCTGTCAAACATCATCGCTATCGTTGTCTTATCTCACGCTTCCTCTCCGACGCCTAAAGCGCACGAGCATGCCTGCAAGCTGCAACTCCTTGCATGAGTAGTGCGGTTTACTCAAGTGGGCTTGAAGAACACCAGCAACCCCTGTTTCTCCGTCTGGGTATTTCTTGGCTAGTCTCTTCTTTACCGGTTGGCACCACAGTGCTGGTTGACCCTAGCTACTCTGTACAGTGACATAATTATAAGTACTGGTATTATAGCCGCTGCTATCTACGTAAGTAAGTAAGTGAGATGTAAGAGGTATACTTGTAGTTAGATAGGTATAAGTTAAGAGGAGGGGCATGTTGTACTTTTGTCTGCCCGTTGCTAGCTGCCTGAATCCAAACTAGAATACTGTTCGCTGCCCAACGCCGCCTGCGATCCAAGGAGGGATCTTTATGTCCGTAGAGATCAAATGTCGTCGACCTCCCATCCAAGCACTTACACGGCGTAGAGATCCCAAGTATAGAATACTCGGCATCCTCTATTCCTGCTTACATAGTGCTGCGCTATCTAATAGTTAGTACGCGCATACTTACGCATACCTTTCGCGTTTGTCCAGGTGCTTTATCCCGAGGTTACCTAGGTAGTCGTATGTACAACTAGCTACCTACATACACACCCCATTCTCCCCATGTAGGTAGATAGGCATTCTGTGCTCCGGCTCCATTTATATACAGCTATGATGCTTGGTCCAGCTTACATCCTGATTCCATATGGCGGTACCAGAGCTGGGGAGAGAATATACAAGGTTTTGGTCTGATAACCCGGTACAGAGTCGTCTGAAAGGTGAAAATCTTGATGGCACCGCTAGCTAGCTACTCTACATGTTCCAACCCTAACCCATGAATACTCTAACTCGAGGCAGTGGGAATCAACAATTAAAGCTGCCCGGTTGGTGCCGGAATTGTGTGTGCCTGGGTTCGACCATTAGGTAGTGTAGGAGGTAGGGAGATATAAATTCTGTCCAGAGGCGCACCCACGCAAGTCTCTCGCAACCCCACCAGACAATACAACTCGACTGTATGTACATCCATGATAGCACTCCCACCAACCAACACCACCCTCATCAGTGAAATACCCGTCCGTCGATCCACACCCACCCACCCATCGACTAATGATCCCTCCCTCGCTGTCGCTGTGTCTGGTTCCGGCTTCTAGACCCCCCTCCCCCCATGGCTCATAGGCGACGGTCCATTCCACAGAATAATATTCGCTCTCTATAAGTGTTCGGGATCTATTCGTCTATTCGAGTCGAAGCGCGCTCTTAGTAACGGGAAACATACCTAACATACCTACCTCCTAAGTATTATTACGGCTGTGTAGCAGAGAAGGCTGGTGCTGTACAACTACTGCAGCCGCCCGTTCTCCCGCAAACATCTCCCACACACGCACGCACTCGCCCCGATTCTGACCCGCAGCGACCCTGTCTATAACATCGCTACGCCAGGCAATAGTCGAGAGGACTAGCTAGCAAACAGCTCGCTCGACAGACAGGCAGACAGAGGAACCACAATAGGAACAACAGACAATCCAGGCCCGTCGCCGACTATTTCCAGCTTTCTTTTTCCGTCTACGCAAGAGCTAGATGATTGCAGGATCCTGTGTAAGACGGACAGGACCTTGCTCAGCTTACAACCGCTAGTCTCAGTTTTGTAATAACCGGTACTAATAACACCCCTCCTCGCTTGCCCGCCAGTCGTTCTTCTTAGCTTAGCCCCCCGCGCCGCGCCTCTGGTCTCGGCCAACGACTTTGCTTTGCCTGAGGAGAATAACTGTTTCTATTATTAAGACGAAGACCCTGGTTTTCCTATTTTACTCAGTACATATCTGGCTGTCTTCTCTGCTTTTGTCTAGCGTGGTTGTTATTCGGCTGGGTTACCTACATACGTATAGAAAACACAAACTAATTCATGAGGTTAAGGGCTCATATGCGTACAGTAACCTCAGAGAAGAAAGCTTGGACTGACGGGACAAGCACAAGCAAGAAGAACAGGGGAGGAGAAGGGGAGTAACTAAGATAGAAGACATCCTCCTAAGAGTCATCTAACACGGTATTCTTCTTCTTTTTTTTTTTATTAAAAAAAAAACCAAATCTCCCTACCACTCACTACCAACGTTATACGTACAAGTATGCGTACATACATAGGTAGTAGTCCACATTTGATACCCACGAAAGAAGGAAAGCCACTTCGAGATTCTCCGGCGATCCGATACTAGGTATTCTATTCGCCCCGTTGATTCACCCACTTTATTCGAACCGCCTAGGTCGGTCCTTGTTGGATTTCCCTCATAACAGACCACGGCGGCATCATCGCTGTCATCATTATTGCCATTTAACATCATCATCCATCCACGCTCATCATAGCAAGCGAGGTTGATTCTCCTCATTCCGACGATTCCTATCTTTGCTGGGCTACTACTTGTAAAGCATATCCATCTATAACCTCTCCATCTCCATGCAGCCACGCCCACGCCTACGCATACTTATACATACATACAGACACAGAATACCGAGTGTCGTGTCGTACTGCACATAGCACCATAGCACATACGACTTACAAGTACATGCCCACCCCTGCCCCCTCGATATCCACATTCGACCTAGCTACCTCCTACACAACCTGGGTCTTATACATTCTGGCGACATTTTGCGTACATACTTACAGTACGTGCATATGTATGCTTTATCCACATCGAGCGCCCACATATCTACAGTGCTACCTACAGGCCCTAGGATAGGACGCTTTCGCGCAGATACCCACCCCGGAAACTATCATCTGTCACAGGCGGTTCGTTCACTCGTTCGTTGGTTAGCCTGTTGTTTCTGCGCTGGGTTCCCCACGCTCTTCACATGATAAAACAGACGAGACACAAGGCTCAGGTATCCGCGCAACCACGATACATGCTACATACAGACCACCAGCCAGCCCAGACGGACAGACGAACAGACTCGTTCGTTGGCAGGCTAGCCGAGCAGCAATACGAACAAGCACTTGATTCGACGCTGCGCCAATCGACCAGTTAGATACGAGAGCAGGCCTGCAAAACTCTACTTACACTAGAGGCTAGGTATTACTAGGATCTGTCTCTCTGCGCACACAAGTACTCTCTCCCCTCTTTCCCTCTCTCACTTCTCTCTCACTGCGTACTTATATGCACCTCGACAAACGGTACCTTGCCTGGGTGTAACGAGAGGTACAACATACCTACCTATGAACCCATCTACTACACTACCTACATTACATTACATATATATCTACATATCACCAACCTACCCATCTCCGAACAAAAGAATCCCCCGGTATTCCCTACCCTTGGCTTGCCCGACTTTCCCCGGCATAGCTAATAGCGGCGGCGGAAGAAGAAGAAGAGGAAGAAGAAGCAGCAGCAGAAGAGAAGAAGAGGTCCTGTACGATACGGTCCCCCGTGTTAGTAGTCTAGCGTATGCTGTACATACATACATGTAAGTGAGTCTAATACGCTACCTATGTAATGTACTGTATCGTACATACTGTATACCTACCTACTTATACTTCTTAACCAAACCATCCTACTTACACTACCGCGCAATATCCACAGATACATACACATGCAGCAAACCTAAGTAAGACTTAGCACCATATTTACAGGGATCGTGACATACCTAGACTGCTACATACTTTCCCCCAAGGTACCTACTTCCTACCTTTACCTTTCTACGCAGCAGCATCGGCTACCTCTTTGTAGGTTTATAATACTAAGGTATACAGATACTGCATGTACTTGCTATCACGCTACTGTCACTGCTACTGCTATTGCTGCTACTTGCTACTACCTAAGTAGTTTACTGCTGTAGGTTAATTTTTTCATATGGTTTCTCGCTCAACTTTCTTCCCATCGTATGCGACAGTCCCAAAGTTCCTCTCAGTCCCAATACCCCCGGTCACTAATCCCAGCTCCGCACCCCCTGTCGTCCCCATCCCCATGTCCACGCCCACCACTCCCACCACTCCCCACGCCCTCTTGTGCTCTCTCTCCTCTCCCTCTGTCTCCCACTTCCTTCCACTCCCATCCCGGCATACGCCCACCCACACACGCCCACACCCATGCCGCATTCCCATGGCCATATCCCCCATCCATGCTTAAGTAGTACGTAGGTACAAGCCAGTACGTACATGGAAACACTCACACACGCACACACCCCCTCCCCCGGTCCCTTGTCATCTCCACTCTAACCAACCCAAGCGTACATACATACTTACTTCTTAGCACAGAGTATCTGCTGCATAGAGTACAGACTAGTACCTAGCTCAACCTTGAAGGCCGCCAGCCAGAAACGGGGGGGGCGCATTACACACATATCCACAGCTATCCACTCATCGACCCAAATCCCCAATCCACTTTGCCATCCATCCCAAGATCTGCTACCTTGGCTACCTTGCTTCCAACTCGCGCGCGTCATTCTCAAAGAACCTCGTCCTGCGGTTTGCTCGTCCATCCAACTATATCAAGACACGTCGCTCTGCAGGCACCGCCCTTCTCCACGTCTCTTCCCGCCGCCGCGACGCCGACGACCCGACCGCCGCCGTTTTGACGTTTGACGCGCACCATCGCATATCGTCGTCGTTTGCCCGAATGTATTCCGCCCAGCCCAACGGCGCTGAGGGTGCGACCATCAATCCCGCAACTATCAACCCTGCCGCTCTCAATCCAGGTAAGTTCTGTCCAAGTCTGTTCATTTAAGCCTCAAAACCTCCCTCCGCAACCATACACACACACACATACATGCCATCGTCACCATCACTACCGCTGCCGCTGCCGCCGCCGCTGCCTTTCTGCCGCCTTGTCTTGTCTTATCTGGTTTTGTCTTGCCCTGTCTGATCCCGTTTGATCGTCATCTCTTATATACCTACCTACCTACCTTTGTTTTATTTTTTCCTTTTTGGTATATATATGTTTTGCCATTCGCCGGTTGCCCTTGTCGTCTTGGGTCAAATCCAGCCTTGGTGGTCGTCGTTATTTGCCAGCTTTGCGCGCGCAAACTGCAGTGTCATGTTCTGTGCGCCTTTCGTGTGCGCGCTGAGGATATCGAAGTCTCCTGTTATAAATATCGGCGTCATTCATTCCTGCACCCGTTAATTAGTGAATTAATGCACTCGCCTGCGCTCACTCATGGCGAACACTGCTGTGAATAAGAGATCGACGGCTGCTCTTGTCTTCGCAATATAACCACCGTCCGCCTCCCTTCCTCGTCTCCTCCCCCTCCCAGCATCGGCCGCAGAGATGCACGGCACGGCATGGCATGGCCAACGGCCGCGGTCGCCCTGGCCGCGCCCTTGTCGTACTGTCGTACTCTTCTACGGCGGTGGTGATGGTTGCGGGAATCCTAATCCTCCTCGTCCTCGTCCTCCACTTTTTTGTGTTTCTTGATTGCCATGCCATGTCTTGCCCCCTCGTGTCACGGCATGTCGCCGGGTACATGCTGGTCGCTGACCTACCGCTCTCTGATTGCACAGAACTACTAAATCCAGCAAACTCCCGACGCCTGAAGCGGAGTCACTCGCCCGACGCCTATCAAGACGCGCCGACATCTGAAACCCCTGGGGACGATGGTAAGTCTCACCCTCTGCTCGGTTTTTGTGTACCCTGACTGCGCCCCGACGTTGCTCGACTAGTACTAGTACGGGTCCTAGTTCCAGGCGCTCCCCACGTTGCATTTATTTATTTGTTTATCTATCTTACCTGCTTACATCCCTCCCCCCCCCTCCTCCTCCCTGCTGAACAACCTGGTTTCCATCGCAATACCCATCGGTACATTGGTCGCCGGGCCATTGGGATGGATAGTCGCTTCAGCCGTGTCATTCGTCAATGAAGCATGGCCTTTCTATGCCTACTAACCTCTTCGTCGCATCGCAGGTGATTCAAGACAGCCAAGAAAACGCGGTCGTCCTATGAAATCACGACCCTCTGACAGCTACCCCGACACCATAAATCATAATACCACATCCATATCGCCCCCAATGCCCCAATCACTCCCGCCACAGACTCCGCAGTCGCAAAATGCGCCGCTCCCCGGACAGCCTGGGGCCTACACCCCGGCTCAGGCATCCCCTCCTCCGAAGACGACGCCCTCCAAATCGACGCTGAAGGCTCTTCCGACCGTCCGCGATCACACCACCGACCAGCTCAACAAGACTGGCGATGAATACATGCCGCGCGAGTCGGACGAAGCAGGAGAAAAGAAGGTTATGCCTAATGGGCAGCTATTGGGTGGGCGCGAATACCGATGCCGAACCTTCCTTGTCCCAAATCGAGGGGATAAGCTTTTTATGCTTGCTACTGAATGCGCGAGGGTGCTAGGATACCGCGATTCGTATCTTTTATTTAACAAGAATCGGTCGCTCTTCAAGATCATCGCCAACCAGGTGGAAAAGGATGATCTGGTTCAGCAGGAAATACTACCGTTCTCGTACCGGTCTAGGCAAATTGCTATCGTCACTGCGAGGTCCATGTTCCGACAGTTCGGCAGTAGGGTAATTGTGAACGGCAGGAGAGTACGCGACGACTACTGGGAGGGGAAAGCGCGAAAGCAAGGATTCACCGAGGCAGACATGGCCGGCGAGAAGCGACCAGGCGCGGCCAAGGCCCGAGAAGCAGCAGCTGAGGCGAACAACAGCATGCCCCCGCTTCCGGGAGGACCCCAGGGAGAGATTGTATACGCGAACACCCACCAGTTCGGTGGTGCACCGCAGCCTCTCGTGCAACCAGGTATGATGGGACCGCTAGGATCCTCGACAAGAATGCCAATGATAACAGTTGGACCAGATATGAATGACACGAGGACCCGAGACTACAGCAATTACATCAAAGGAGGCCCGCGCCAGGAAATCACAGGCTCAGCTTACCAGGACAGGTCGCAACCCAGCCCGCTGGCCGAGATACACCAGCAGGCCCATCACGCTGCTGAGTTCAACCGCTCCCTGAACCAGGCTCGAGAGGTCCGGTCCGAGTACCTGCAAAGCATGTGGAGGAGACCACACGAACAGCCAGCGACCTCGCAGCCCGTCGCCGCGGAGCCCAGCTTGCCCACTACGAGACCTGGCCAGTCGCCGCACACGACTCCCGCCGGCCTAAGCTCAGCTGGAATACTGCCCAACCAGAGCCCTCAAATGCTGATGACCGCACCGCCGTATTCACAGCCCATCCACTCTCAGCAGCCCATGGGCCAGCCGCCGATGCGAGCTATGCCTCAGCCGTCGAATCAAAAACAAACTAGGGCACCGAGCCTCCAGTCTGGCCCAGGTAGCATGCCACAAGGTACGGCGGCGTACAGCTACGGGTCCTCAAACCCAATGTGGGGAGCCCAAACGCCACAGACTCCTCAGCAGTACGGCGGCTATACGACACAGGCTCAGGGCTCACCCCACCCCCAGCAATCGCCAGCGCCTCAGCTTCGTCATCCTGGTGGTCCACCACAGATGCAGCCGAGCACTATGCCGTATCCCGGTATGCAGGCCCTTGCTCACGGTTACCCGGCTCAGGGACAAGGAATGTATCCTCCTGATCAAACCCCAAGGCATTTTATGCCTCAGAACCCGGGCTCTACACCCGGCGGCACGTCGAATTGGACCACACCTCAGAATCAAGCAGGTGGGAATTGGTGGCCTAACCAACCCCAGTGATCGACACAGGCTCGGGACTTGCGAGGATCCCCGCTTGATCAAGCCGCATCTACCGGCATGGGATGGCATTCTGCATCAGCTATCGCGGATTCCTTTCGGTTTTGATTATTGCGGCATAGTTTGCCGTTGGCTGGCCATAGAGGCGTCCAAGAGGGGCTTTCCATTATCTAAAAATCTTGGTGGCACCGCACCCGCCCCCCTGGCGGGCAGGCTTTGTCGACTTGGTCTTTCTGGCAAACCACGACGAAGTATGACTACCATCAACGGAGTAGCATTTGTCCTATGCACATGATACCACTCAATTTTCTGTTAATTCTATTAATGCCATTATGAATGCTATCTGCACTCCACTCAGCAAATGTTCGCATTCTACATCTAAATTTTGGTGGTCAACGGCCGTGGTTGTTCGTCGAGGATAGCCCTATGAACCATAGTCGGCAAGATAGGTCTGGGAGGGATTTTCATCCTAGGGAGGCTCCTTATCGTTTCACTTCTCATCGTCATTTGCGGGAACATCCGGTTCTGAGGCAGGCTTGTTGTTCGCTTTGGCTCTTGCATCCGAGCTTAGCTATTATACCCACTATACCTGATTTTTAAGCTGTGCCGCGGTGGGGAGTTTTCGATACACGCAAATCTGGCAGCATGGAAGGAGTTCGTTACACAGTGGTACTTGGTTTTTTGTGGTCATTTCTTTTCTGCTCGCGATTCCCACTCACGTTCTTTGCTTTGGAGGGTTCTGGTTTATACCGTGTCAGTCCATTCGTCCGAGACTTGGAACGCATTGTCATCCATGATACATACGGGAGGTTATCTGTACTTGACTCATTGAGTGAGCCGGACAGCAGCTCGGATGGGCTGTTATGGTTTTGTTTTTATGGCGGGTTCGCAAGATTTCTTTGTCAGTGCAGTTGTTTATTCTGTATGAGGACAATTTGCATCTCGGATACCGGAGACTCAAACCGGGGGTGGCAAACGTGTTTTTCTATTCGATCACTTCTCTTTCTCTTCATCCTTTTTTTTTTTTTGATTTGTAACTTTCTACCAAGGGTGTTATGTCGCCCTTACATAGTTTGATGCCGCTGGATGTGTTGGCAGAGGGGCTGCGCCACTGGCAACGTATAAGCGCAGCATTCTAATAGTAGTTGAAGCCTTAAACTCCTCTAGCCAGCTTATATTGCAAGAAACTCCCAAGCAAGTTTACAAACAGGCATGACCAGAATTTTAGATATGATGTGTTCTCTTCATTGAGGTTATATTGTGATATATGTATGTGGCCTGCTAAATGATGGTGTTTCGATTCGCGTCTGTTTGGGCTATGTTATTTACCATCGACGATCAATAGTGTGCGTATTCAGCATTATAGTATCGTATTATTACAAGCCAAGGGTCTTCGCATCTTACAGGGCTCACAGGTCAGAGCTATACCTATTAATTTGCTTCTATTCATTGTGTTTATCACATGCTCACTTATGTTGACATCTCTCTTAATAGCGTTGATGAATAGCAGCAGAGTTTATGCAGGCGCAATACTTGGGTTATGTGACCAAACACAAAATATATACTTATATGGCTCTTCCTTTAAGCAGTTAGACAAGACCACGTCATTTAGTTCGCGTGGAATTTATGTGCTTCTGCAGAAACGCTATTCAATGTTGACATCAGACACTAGTGTACACAGTACCTACACTAAACAACAACCTACGAGCAGTAAAGTTAAACACCGGCATATGTATTTCAGCTCTGCTTTCTTGCCTACTTGCTTACATGTACTTCGTTTAGGACCAGAACTTTAGGTACTTACTTCTATACATATACCTAATTATACACCCAGACAGACAGAAATCCCATCCACGTGTAATGTCGCAGGCACTGTACGCGAGCTTCGAGCTTCCCGTTCCCCGACTCTGCTGTAAGTCTAACTCTGAGTCTGACTCTAACTCCGTCCGCGTCGCCGTGTACATCCCATGTCCTGGTCCGAGCCCCGTGTCATCCTTGTGGGGTTCTGTATGTTATGCTTTTGTTCTTACCTTTAGTGTACATAGTATAATATAGTATGGTTATTCACTTAGACTTGGTACAGCCCTGTGCCGCTCATCCGCTGACCACCTTTGCCTCCGCTCCTCTTCTTCTCTCCTTTTCGCCCGGGTTTTGGGTTTTGAGTTGATGTATGCAGTATAGTAATGTAATGGAGGACTGGCTGGATCCCAAGGGAATGGTAGGTTGCCCTCCTTCCGTCCCTCCATGCTGTTCGTAGATTTTATCTTCCCGTCCCTCCTTCCCCTTCCCTACTCCCTACTATTCTCCCCTGCTATTCTCGCTACCAGTACATTGGTTTCTTAGGTAGCTATCTACATATGTAATTAATATTTAGTTACTTTCGTTTGAGTACTTATATACGGTCTAGCTGTAGCCACGGCTGCGGCATTGCTTATGAAAAACACACTATTTATATACTATATACTTTCAAATATTATATTAACTCCCAGGGCGCGTCGCGTGTTTGCCTATTCTGATATACACTACGTACACACCCACAACTACATGTATGGTGAATAAGCAACGCAGCCTCGGACATGGGATGCCTGCCATCAGATGCCGGCGTGATATCGTGCATGAAGAGGACCACGTCTAGAGGGTGTGGGTAGGAAGTTAATGGGTTGGGGTAACGCCGAATGGAAAAGACGCAGCGAGATACTTTTTCACAAGTGACAAAAACCCGGCAAAGCATAATGTGGTAGTCTCCCCTTGTCACCTATCTTGCGCTTGAGTGAAAATGGCGTATATCCGAATTTAACTCTATCTTGCCTTATTCTTTTTGTAAATAAGCAAAAAAAAGAAAAAGAAAAAAAAGGACGAACTTAATTGCAGACGGCTAGCGTTTCAGAGAGGGTTTACCCCGTGTGTAAGCCGCCACTAGACTGGGAGCATCTATTCCCGGGAGGCACTGGATGAGGTTAAGGGTGCTGGTGCTAGATGTGGGAGCTAAGGCATGGGACTTGAAGAGGAGGACAGCGGGTGGAATGAATGCAAGGGACCATGGGAAGGTAAATTAGATTCCTGTCAACTATATATCTAACCTTGTTGGTGATAACCAAAGGTATAAACTATAGTTTTTGTTAGGCATGTGGGTAGGGATTGCTGCTGAGACTTCTTTGTCATGTCCTAGCTGCAATTCAGGCGCATTGCTAGGTAAGACGCCCATGTATATGTTCCCGCCTTTGCTTACATGTCATACTTACTCGATTCCTCTCTCTATTATCTAGGCTTACTGAATATAGTACTTAGCCTTATAGTAATATCTATAGTCACCTGGAATAGGTATATCAAGACCTATGGCCGGTAATATCGACTCATATGCAAGGCACGGGTTTAACTCTAGAATCGTAAGTTATAGCAATATGAAGAGTAGTGATGGCGCCGCTACATTCGCCACGCTTACCGCTGACAAGCTGCCAGTGCCCTACGCCAATGTTGATAATCACAGGCCGCTATAATACAAGTAGAATGACATACCGGAGAATCCTTTGTCAAGCCCCTCGTCCGTACGTAAATCCTCTTCAGCGGAACAAAAACCCCTAACCCCAGACAGGCTGGTGCCTGCCGGTTTTGACCAGAAAGCGCGTGGGCATGTCCTCACCATCACATCTAGAACTTTCGAGGCCCCAAAACGAGTCGGCGTCGGTGTTTTCGAATTGGTTCATTATGCGCTCTTGTCTTCTTGTTGGGCAATAGGTAGCCGTATTGACACCTAACTCATAGCCTATTTCTTGTAAGCGACTAAAGGCACGGCACTTACAAGTAACAGGCCCCGAGTAATTATAAGAGGCACTTATAGCCTTATTATCGCTCTAGGCGTTTATATTAGAGCCGGAACAAGTATTTCTGTATGAGAATATGGATTATAGATAAACTAGTTTGCAGTTCGTTACGTGTATGCAGATGTTAGACTTTACTCGCGAGTTCTAACGCGTAAATCTGACCTAGGATATGACCTTCGAAGACGTGTACATGCAAGACTTCTCTAAGGTAGTTGACAAATTCGAGTGTTTACGTGCGCTGAAAGGTAAAAGGTGTTGGCTTGGAGCCATCGCGGTGTGGTATTGGCAGCAAATCAGCCACAGGTTGCAAAGTGCTTTAAACAAACTGCTGGACCAAAGATGGAAGATGAAGCAGGAGAAGGAAAGCGTTTCTATTTACGCAAGCCAATTCTGTGTAATTTTGAGAATATTGAATACATATTGTAATGCTAGGCTACTGGACTGTTTACAACACTACAAGACGATGACCATTGCAATATTAAACGCTTGGTACGAAGGCCTGTGGCGGTGCAGCAATTTTACTCGTTTTACCTTGCTCAGCAGCTCTCTCGTTCTTGCTTCCAGTGTTTTGGTCTTCTATTACTGTTTTAACCCTCCTAGAGTTCTGTATGCCCTCATTAAAAGATAAAATCTTTTCAGTAGTTGGAAAATGGTAACGAGTGCCCAATTCTTAAATGGATTTAAGGGGCGTTTTAACTTAACAATTGTAGTGTGGCTTGTGAGATGGCTTGGTCCTGGTAAACAACCAATAGACATGTTTGCGCACCTAAGCCTCAATTCCTGTCACGGTCACATAAATAAGTGGCTTGAAACGGTCGATGTCACAACCTTTACAACGTTCTACTTTTGGTAGTGTCGTATAGTTCGTAGTATAGTGTTGCATATCGATTCATTTCAACCTCTACCTACCTACGTAGGTCCTGGGGCTCTATTAAGCGTTGGGTTGTAGTCTTCAAAGCCTAGAAATGCTTGTTGTTAGCTATCAATATAATACAATTCTCGTCATTTTTCTATTGAGAGGGTGATCTAGTTCTTTGTGGCACAGTGCAATTTGTAGTAGCTCCGGAGTATTAGCGCATCATCTATAATGGTGTTCTGCGACAGCTGTCAGGGTTTCACATTCGACACTGTGAAGGAGGATTCATAGGTGGTTTTGAGGCAGTCATACATACGGACCTTAGTTTATTGGAGGAGTGTTCAAAGTTGCGCCTCATTGTTGTTTTGGGAAGGGTACTCTAGATGTAGGAAAGACTAGTCGCCATGGTAGAAGGTTATACATAACGATGAACTCGGGACGTTACCAGCTCATTTTCGCGGTTATATATATATGACGAATATAAGGGCGAGAGGGTGAAAGGGTGATGATAGTATTTTTTATCGACCCCAAAGCAAGCGATTCCAAGGCCGAGGGATTTATATAATACCTTGCTCTCTCTATTTCTTCTTCTTTTTCAGAAGCATACGTTACACTACAGGGATAACCTAGATGGCTGGTTGGTTTGAGTTATGAGAGAAACAGATAATGGATCGTTCGAGTGCTTGAGCCATACTGAAATCGATTCCATATTTATGACAACGGGCAAAAAGTGGCCTGTGGTTCTGGGTTAGGTTACATGGTGTTGACCGAGGTTGTGCCTTAGTAGAAGTAAGTAGGGGAGCAAGGATTGTATAGGTCAGTGTTATAAGCAAGCTGTCTCAAAACGTAGGCATACTACAGAGCATATATGCCGACATTTCTATGATCGTAGTAATGGGGTTATTTTGGGACAAGGAACTCATGAACCACTTTTAGGAAAGAACGTAATGTTCATATGGCATTCATGTGCCATAGCTGAGCCGGAGACTTCACTAATCCCCAATTCTACGAACTATAACAAGAACAACGGGAGATGCAAGGTGGCTGCATAATGGCCGATTATAAGTGGTATGAAAATAAAGATTAATAATTTAGTAGTAAGTACCCCATGCCATTGTTAGTCTCTGAGCTGCATGCCTTTTGTATAACATGCTGAGAAGTCCTCTTTAACTGAGAGCAGCTTAGAGTTAGGAATACTCGAATATTTAGGTTATGGAATGTGGAATTCGGTAACGTATTTCTGAACATATAATTATTAGATTTGTAGAGTACACAGGGGCCTTTCCTTTCATAATTTACGATGATTATTATTTAAATCAACTGGTTTATCGAGAGATCTACTATTATATAAGTATGTCTAGCACTCAAAATACTGTAGGCAATAAACACTGATAGGGGGATATCAGTTCTCCTTGTAATACCTCATATAACGATAATGACTGATACATATATCAAAATATCAAACTCCTTGAATCACGCCTTCGCTTTGTCTTACCTCTTTTCATGTTGCAAGTAGATTAAGGGCCACATGTCACCCAATTTCGTCAAAGCTTTGTCATACTGTCGGTCCCATGCCTGTGGCTCGGGTTCGGGTATACCGGGCTCCAAATATCGATACCATTCCGTATTACATGCTACCGCATCGTACCTTAATACCATAAGTTGCGTCTCGTTATAGGACTTATATTGTAAACCCAACGTTGTATTATTTTCACCACACTGCGGGATCGCCGGCCCTTTGTACAACTACCTACCTAGACATATACCTCCTTAAGAGCAATGTACCAGACTTACATGGCCGACTTGTACTTTTAATTCGTATATACTTAAACACATCTATAATCAAACATCACAAAGGAGTCAATCCGATACCGAGTCGCCAATTTAGGGCCATAAACCTGAGCGAAGTTGGTGTCAGCCCCTCATGTTCTTGTTCGCTCGTGAACGCGTATTCGCTACCGTGGCATCGGAACTCCCGGAACAGCGGGGGTGAAATGGCAAACACGAAACGGGTACCGGGTAACGGGCAGGCATCAGGCATGAAGCACAAAATGGGTTACCTGTGTACGTGCTAGTTCGGAGGGTATGTAGCTCGCTACCGTCACACCCCTATTGTAGATTCAATACGTGTACTAGGTACGGGGGATATACTTACAGTAATTCAATACAAGATGATTCCACATCAGCAGTACATCGTACGGCATATAGTCAGGCGAAAAGCCTCAGGTCTTGGCTTCCATCAAAGTTGGAGAAAACTGGATCGCAAAATCCAACAATATCAAAACCCAATAAACCTAGTCAAATATATTCCAACAAGCCGGCGGCCCAAAATCTTCGGGTATTTGTAACCTCATCATAGTGAGACGTCCCAATAGCCCCAAGTACTCCAATAAACCCCAAAATCCCACGATTGCAAGTCCCGCATGAGGATGAGTGAGTGAATTTCTAGGTCGCATCCCGAGTGGCCCTTCAACAAATTAACGTACATATACTAAATATACACCACCTAACCTAAATACAACCATCCGAGCCGAGAAGTTTCTTTTCCTTCATCTCACGCGTAAGACGGAGAGATAGTTATAATCTACCGCAGATCCGTACGTACTTAGAAATAACAACAAACTGAGATTCTGAACCGGCCGAACCGCGGCCCCGAGACTCCAGACAACCCCACAAATTGACGACCCCCAATGATGGCCGCCACTATCAGGTAGGAATACATATTTCTATACGCTATACATACTACTCGGGCACATTAGTTCTGACTCAGCCCTACTTCCTTACTTACATAATAATTAATGCCATGATACGGCGTAGCGCAACGACTGTAGGATTAAGTATACGCATACATTAGTGTAAATATGGCCATGGAGGCGAATTTCATGCGTCTGGACATTTACTTGTAATAGACCATAGTTACCATGGATACTTCGCCTACAATTACACATTTAGTAGCTCACGTGGATAACTCAACATTTCACTTAATGTTGGCCCCTTGGAATCAACTAACTAGATGTGGTGGTGCAAAGCGAGTGTTAATATATATATCTAAGGCACTAAGTTGGTTGCTGAGGGATACTATTGCTCCTGTCATTCACAGGGACTAATACCTCCCTATCTCCGGGAGAAGCTCACTGTTCAAAGTAAACTACCAAGAGAATCGAAGCGAACCAAGTATGATAGAGGATTTTAGATCATAATATGCCGTAGCCTGAAAACTAGTCGAGATCAATATAGATTAGTGATTGGACAATATTAAACCACGAAATTATATCCAGGAGATTGTCAAACGTCTAATATCTAGACAGAAATGTTCCTAACGACCGAGAAACTATAAAAGCTAATTACCTAAACAGAAGCCGTCAAAACTAAATTTGCCACTTAGACCGCCATGACAGGTACAGAGAAACCGCTACCATGGTACTGTCTTTCTGCAAAACACGATGCTATCGCACACTAGCCTAGTCGCCGAACTAGTCCCAAACTACCATCACCGACGCCCCATCCAGCGCCGCGCACAACTACAGTATGAACCTCAGTCGACCGCTCCATCCAAGCATCGTCGCAGACCCCCGTGCTTCCGCCGCAGCCGTCGAGCCTTAGCTCGGCGACGGACTCCGCGCAGCTGAAGTCTCACGGTCCCGAGAAGGCGGTACGAGCTAGCGAAGTGTCCCCAGCACCAGCGACATGGCGCCATCGTCGCCCGTTGTTGGGACGTAGGAGAAAAAAAACGAGGCTAACGCCACCCGGAAATGAAGGCACGATTAGGACGCCGTTCTTCGTCCAGTCAGATCGACAATCATCGAGACGCCGCCGCGGTGCTAGAGAGATCATGCAAGGAACGCGTCCCTCGAACTGTTCGTTGAGAGCACTAGTTCTTAGACATGGCGCCATTCGATGGCACGTCGTCGGCAATCTGCTCGGTAGTACGATGCGACCAGATAGTTGGGTCCGAAGACGCCCGATTACTTGCATGTTCGAGGTCCGTGTATCGACAACGTGCGGATCGTTATAACGAGCGTTATAACGCCGAGGGCCGTTCCTTCGTCACCGCCCGGCCCTGTATTAATTGCTGCTGGTATACCGGTTATTAATAGCGCGGCTGTTTCCGCGAAAGGCACAGCTCGGCTGAGAAGTGGGATATAATCCTCCATGCTTGCCTATAGTCGAAGAGCTGGAGGTATTATCAACCTACTGTACTGCTCAACATCTTTTGTTCTGCGCCATTAGACTGGGACCGCTAGACTAGACTATAGCACCAGTTTAGCATATCTACTAGACACTAGATACCGAATCTAGATCCCCCAACGCACGTCGGAAAATACCCCATCTTGTCCTGGCCTCGCCAGGAATAGCCTGATTCTCGCTTAACTCGCGCTCGCCATTGGAGGGCTGAAACCTGAGCCGCGGCAGACTAAAACGCCTGGACCCTTTCGCCGGGGATCGAGTCCGTTCCCAGCAGCGCGGGCGAGAAAAACCAGCTAACGCGTTCCCGAACCCAGTGGGGATGGTTCTGGTAGATAGATAGGTAGCGATCGCGGGATCCAGCACCTAACAGTGCATCCCCCCTGCATATAGAACGAGCCTCTAAGTTCTAGGTATACAGCATACTAGCCAAGAGGCTGAACGTAGCTACAGTAGTGTAGGGCACCTATAATTAGACTAATGACTAGTCAACGGGTCCTTTGCTCGCGCTGTTTCCAAAGAGGGCCTCCACGTGGAAGCCTCCTCGAGCTAGGTATGTACGATGGATGAAACAGACCGGGATGGCATATCGGGGGTATAGGGGCAGAGAGCTCGTCAGAGCTGAACAATCTAGTCGCTCCGCAGATAATATCAAAAGGTACTAGGAATACCTGTGAATCCAGAGCTCTCATGTAGTGTGGATCCTGACCGCACTGAGGCCCTGGTAAAGATAGTCCTCGAAATCTCACGACAGACGACGTCTCTCCTCCGTAGCGTATTTGTAAGTAACGAGACGAACAACCCAATCCCATCGCCCCTGTCCTGCGCTCCCGCAACGCAGTATCTATCAACAGCCAAGCAACCGTGAAACCCGCACGTGCACGCACGCGCACGCACGCTCATCGATTATCTCGTCCTTAGTCACTCTTGGCACGAACGTACGCAACCGCCCAGAACCGCAGCCCTGCTCGTCCCCTCGCCCGCCGCCGCGTTGACTAATATTACAATAGCCAACCAATGACGTCGGCCGCCCCGGGATCCCGACAGCAGCAATAGGGAACTTCTGCCAGGGGGAAAACGAGTGCCTTATCGCCGTCCAGCGAGGGGGCGCTAGCGGGCTCGACGGGGCCAACGGACACGGGGCTTCGGCATGTCGGGCGAGGGAGAGGACAACTCGCATCGACATTCCCCATTCCCCATCCCCCATCTTTCGGGCCTGTTCGCCGCCAAGACGCGGCACGACTTTCCCTCTTTACTATCCCTGGTGGTATGCCTAAGAGTGTGGAGAAAAAGCGAGGGCATCATTGAAGGAGGAGAGAGAGCGAGAGAGAGAGAGAGAGAGAGGCTCGGATAGCGGATCTGTAAGCGAGTGGTAAGGTCGCCTCTGCAGGGGATGGCATGGTCGCCCTGAGTCATTGCAACCTGACGTCGGCGACGTTCGTCGTGTTGATCCTGGCGCTTTTCGGAGTACCGGGTCAAACCGCAACCTCGTCTCTCCTCTCTCCATAATTAGCCCCCCCCGCGCGCGGAAAACAAGCAGGGCTAAAGGTTCCTTCGAAAGAAAACGTGTCGAGGGGAGGGTTGCAAAGGTGCCATCCGGGGAATTTTTTGGACAAAGGCGATGGTACGTTGGTAGGTAGGTGACATGGACACGGCGCATAATGGATGGGGCGCGTTTTACGGGGATCGAAAACCCCAGCCGGGGGAGCGCAAGAGAGGAATGAGGACGCGAGTCGAAGCAGGGAGACTAGGAGGGCGCTAAACGGCATACGCCATCAAGTAGGCTTTGGAGAGCCCGATGTACTCTAAGTGTCCTTCATATGTAGTCCAGTAGTCAAGTAGTCTAATCGAGTAGTGGTCGAGTCACGAAATGCAGCGTCTCCTGATTCACACTCGCATCAGACTAGATAGGTATTCCAAGTTCACAAAGGCATGTAGAATTAATACAATAGTGATTTAGACATCTTCAACCAGATGTAGTAGAATATGGTATACAATTAGCGACTTCATATAGTGGTCCACCATTTCCTTTTGCTCTCATGGAGGCCATTAAAAACACCAGACCCGGAAAAGACGTAGACCTCCCATAACCCACCACCACAATTTGTTTCAACACAAGAAGAAACCTGCCTTTTGTCCGCGACACCTGTCCATACATCTCTCGTCATTCAGTCGAATTCTCGCTTGCTCTCAGCGCCTGTAACATACAAAGTCTTGGGGTATTGTTCTGGATGAACTCGCTCGCACGGAGTCTTTCATCATCAGCAAGAGTTGGACGTGACAAACGAAATCGACCAATTCCAAACGAACTACCCCGATTCCCCGGGTATCTGTGTAGTAGTGTTGTTCCCTGTCCCCGCCGTGCTTATCCTTGGTCATTACATTATAAAAGAGAGATGGGTAAAAGGAAATGTGGAGGTGGATGAAGATGCCAATGTTTTGGGTAGTTATATGCCCGTCCCAAACCTTTGAGGTAGTCTATGAACAACTCCTTTCGCCTTGAATATGAGAGTATATGCCAGCTAGGAAACCGAAAATGCTGCGGCAATAGAGAAGGCTATTGATACATGTGACCCTAGCGAGCTTCAGTAACCCCTAGGCCAGGAGACTGAGCACGAAGGTCTTTTAGTGATGCCTGATTCCATCTAATGGTAGTCCTGGGGGGTCATGTTTTGTGTGAACTGGATCTGCTTCGATCTCGGGTAACCGGGAGAGGATCTCGACGATACGACCGACTCGTTGGCATCCCAATCGTACTGAGTATTAGCCATGGCATTTCCAGTGAATGCCGAGGCATTTTCTAGGTTCGAGCCCATTACGTTAGCGTATACCGGCGTTACTGGGCTACCCTCGCTTGTCTCCACGTAGCCAGGCACGTTTTGCACGGACAGATCGGGAAATTCGGAGTGAAGGTACGGGGTCAAAAGTGGCTGATCAATAGTGATGTTGAAGCCAGAGCCAAATTGGTTGGTGACGAATCCGTTTGTGTTGAAGTCAGCCATCATACCAGGCGTTGTGGGCGGCGTCTTAAGGTCGTGTTCCTCCTTTATCTCTTGCACGAAGTTAGAAGTGATACCCATCCCCAAAGAAAACGAGCCATCATCGGGAGATGCCGAAATGACGGTTGGTTCTTGGCGGTGGTGTTGATCAAAAAGAGCTGGTGTCATCGGCGTCGGGGGAGCGGCGCCTGGGAAAGTAGGCGTTCCTGAGCCGATTGGTGAGCGAGTATGGTACTGTAGAAGAGCCTCGGGGCGTCCAAAAAATGGTGAGCGCGGCCCAGCAGTGCACTTTTGAATTCGTCCAGCGCCCATCCCAGTGGCCGATGATATTCGGCGCATGGATAAAATAGGACTTGGGATATCTATCCGCTTTGGCCCATCTAGTGCTGTCTTCGGCATATTAAAAGAGCGACTTCGCAGCGACGCAGCTTGTAGTGCGGCCGGGCGAGTGAGATTCCGCCGAGAAGCAATGTTGGCCGGCGGAGGCGGGGACTTGAATGAGTCTGTGGGTGTGGGCATGCCCTGGGATGTCTGATCGTTGTGACAGTCGGGAGATGCAGTAGTGTTAAACGGGCTCTCGGACATGTCGCATGTGTCACCGTTCGATATTGGCGAGAAAAACATGGACCTCGCAGTTGAGCCTGGAAACCCTGTACTATGCATGCTGGTATAATGCTGAGAGCTGTGGCTCTCAGCGCTCATACTTCGCTCCGTGCGTGGTAAGCCGTCGTGGAAATTACTGGTTTGCCCCTCTAGAATGGCGTTGGGGTCATGGCTAATTGACGAAAACAGCCCACTAAAGTCACTCACCGACCGTGGTTGAGGGTACCCTCCAGAATTGTGAGAGTGTGTGAAAGCCGCTGCTGGTTCAGGCTGTGAAAACTCCATGGAGAGCGGGGAATGGTAAGTATCGGCGAGGTCAGCTTGAGCTGAAACCGAAGATTGCATGCAGACGGAATTCGCGCCATTGAGTTCGTGATCAGCGCCGTCATCCTCCTCATCCTCGTTTTCCTCCTCATCATCATCTTCATCCTCTTCATCCTCATGTGAGGCATCAGTGATCTGAGAAGGCGAGGAAACGTCAGGAAACGCAGCTGACGAAGGCTGCATACGCTTGTGAGACCCTTCGCTTAGGGAATCTAGAGCTCCAGAATATGAGTCGTCATCTGGTGACGAAGGTTCCGAGGTTGACTTCTCAGCCAATCTCCGAGCCTCGTACTCTTCTTGTTTCCTTTCTTGCTTCGCCTTGGCACGCCGATTCTGGAACCAATTCTAGCACCCCAAGTTAGCTTACATCCAACCGATACCAGCGTGGGACATCCTACGTTAATTCTAGGCCGTTCCAAGCCAAGACCATCTGCCAATTGGGCCTTTACAGAGCTCGAGGGTTTGGGGTTTTCCTGGAAAACCTTTTCGAGCTTCTGAACCTCTTCCTTGGATAACCGCGGCTTAGACTCCGTCTTGCCGTCACATAAACTTCCTCGATCGGTCATCATGGGCTGGCGGTGAGCCTGATAGCCATACATATACTGGAGGCCGGGATAGGCTGGGTGAAGCGAATACTGGGGTTCTGTGTATGCCATGGCCGGGCCTTGTCCTTGAGGGAAGCCGTAGGGCTGGGCGAAGCCTGGCGGCGGGCAAAACTGCATGTTCATGGTTGCGTCGGGGGTTGCTAGGCGGTTCGCTATTACGAATATTTATATATGCTATATGCAAAGATAAGATGGATGGCAGCAGCTTCGCGTGTAGGTTTGATGTGTGTATAATTATATTGGCCTCGTGGTTTCGACGTTGAACTTGGGGCGCCGGAGGTGTAGATATTATGAGTGAGAGCACATCTGCTCGTATATACTAGTTATCCGCCAAGGTTTGCCGCCGAAGCTGAGTCCGATAGGCTAGAAATTAAAGAACGACTGAGGGTCAGAGGTCGATAGACCAGACTAAGAATAATATTTCTTTGAGAACGAGCGTGGGAGGACTGGTCCTGGAGCAAGCAAGACCAGGCGCTCTGTTGCAAGATGGAGAGGAACGGGCGAGTATAAGAGCAAACGGCAAGGTGAAAAGCCAATGGCCACAAGCAAATTCTAGTGAGACAGAGCTCACTTCGACTCGTCAAGTTTCTCTTTCGAGGCAGAGACAAGCAGGAGTCGGGGTGGAACAGGAGACAACACAGGAGGGCAGGAGATCGGAAAGGGAGGGGGGTGGCAGTACAAGTAGTTCGCCAGCCAGCTAAGTACTTAGCGGTGGTGGGTCTGGTTTCTGAAGGAGCTTGCGCGACGATGGGATGGGCCAGCCTTCGTCGTGGGTGTGTTGTGTTGTGTTGTGTTGTTCGGCCAGGACGGTACGTACGGCTGCAGGTACATCTGTACATGGCCGGTACGACGAAATTACCACATCTGCGAAGAAAAGACACAGAGCCCACTTTGGGGACGAGGTAGGCCGATGGTCGCCAACTGGGGGCCGACAGGCAGGTAGTGGATGTGCATGTAAGTCGCGAGCAGGCTGGGGCTAGGAGGGTACATGGCCCATGTATCGGATCGCTGGACAGCACAGTACACGGCGAGTATCCCGCCCGCAAGTACACATGTACCTACTGTATCAACTTACATACAGTAGCGCCGTAGGGAGCAGAGGGGACGCTACCTAGGTAGGCTTGGGCGGTAGTGCAGTGCAGTGCAGTGCAGTGCAAGTAGACAAGGTACCTGGTATTTGTGACTTTGACGGCTCTGCTCTATGCCGCTGGTGCGTTTCGTTTCTTTTGCAACGACGACGACGGGCCAGCAGGAGGTACGTAGTAGGTCGCGCGCGCTCGCGGGTGGCATTGGGTGCATTGGGGTCGCAGAAACCGCAGAGATTTGTGGCTGGCCTGGGCGCGCTACCGCATGCTGGGTGCTTGGGTGCTAGGTGGGATGGGAGTGACATGGTCCAGCCCGCCAGCCAGCCAGCCAGCCAGCCCAGTCCACAGTACAGCAGCACCTAGCACAGCGCAGCACACCACTGGGGCACCGTCCACTCATCCTCTCTCCCATCCTCCCCCCGACAGCTGCAGCAGGGTCGGCCACCCAGGTATGGGGCCAAGAGCAAGCCAAGCGCCCAGTGGGTCGTTCACCCATGCTCCTTAATGGATCATCAGGTCGACGCTGGTGGGTATGTATGACGAGGGTTCCTGGCTGGCTTGGTGGCCTTGGGTCCTCTACGTACAATTACTTATCTAGCATGTATTGTATTGGCGGCGTACCTGTTCCAACTGTATTTCCCACCAGAGCTAGGGGGGCCTCGGGATAAGATTGCATGCTGGTTGCCTCTTCCAGACTACAACCTACGCATACACTACTGTAGGTTAGGTACCTAGCGTGCGCTACACGATTCTGTACAGAGCCCGCCGGAGAGTCCACCAGAGGGAGCCGGGCTTCACTGTGCTGGCTGGGCCTTTGGGCATCCTGCCGCTACCGTGCTGTGTGTACCGGTCCCCTGTCGTCTCCAAGAGGCATCCCTGTCTTGGAGCTGAATATGGAAACACAGTGTGGGACACATGTACCTATGGTTTTGCACAGTGTCCGCAGTTGGGCCGGTAAGAGGACGATGCAGATATCGTAGAGTAGTCTTGTGAGAGGACGTCTTAAAGAGAAGCGAGACAAGATGTCATGTCACATCCTGCCGATGTATGTCCCATCGGCAAAAGAGATAGAGCTAGGAAGGGCCAGGAGATAACGAAGGACATGAGATGCAAGACATCGGCGAAGACGCAAGCCTGCCTTCACAACACATTCGGCCTTGACAGGAAGAAAACGGATCAACTTACTCAGTCAGTGAGTAAATACACTATCCACTTCACTACGCTACATTGGAGCGCAGGGGCAGACACACTCTCAGGATAGTGTACTTTGTAGTGCAAAAGGCGTGTAAGAGGAGGCCGGCCAGGGCATCAAGTTGGAGAGACAGGAGGAGGGAGGGAGACCGGATTGGCTCATACACGCACAGTACTTTCTACATAGGGCCCTGAATCTACCTGAATGGGAAAGGCAGGGGTACAGATGGGCTTCAATTTTCTTCGTTCAGGTAAACCGCAACCCCTGTCAGCCGCTACAGTGTCAATACCGCCCCGACACGCATCTTCAGGTCTATCGGGATTTTAGTGGTTGATCATTCCATCATCACCACCACCTATCACCACTACTTAGTACATGTGCAGGTAGGTACCTATGTCCGTATCTGGTAAGTAATACCTAATCGACAATCATCTCGGTGGCCTGAGAGCCCGAGAGAGATGGCACGTCTATCGTCCAACCCGAATTGATTCTCACGAGCCACTAGTTTAGTGACAAATGAAGAAACAACATCATATACTTCTTTCAGCGTTCTGTATTCTGTGCTCATCGACAGGCCTCCGTAGCACTTGGTACTTACTTACATACCTACTCTAGTCTACGACGCATAGGGAGGCAGGTAGTTTAGTTTCGCAAGCGATCTTCAATACTACTCTCGGCGCAGGTGCAGGTGCTCAGCGAATTACAGCATACGGCAGAGACCTCTTAGAGACATTCGGCCTACGCCTCCTGTGCTTCCATGTCTTAGATCTCTTGGCTACCGGAGGGGCAACTTCTCCACAGCATCATCAGTAATCGGTTACTTACTGTAGGATGGCATTTTGCCAATATCTGGTCGATAATTGAATCCCTGATTCACAGACGAGTTAAAGGACCTGACGTAGTGCTGGCGATAGGCTGTGCAAAGTCCGCGATTCCTGGTTGCTGTGCGGTTATCGCGTTACTGCATGACATAATCTGCGCTATTTGTGTTGTCTCTCTCTTACATACGCTACATACGATGCCTATCTAACCTAATATTTCTAACTATATTCGAAGTCTAGAATAAAGTTGACTGTTGTCGCTGCCGCATTAGCTTATTTAGCCGCAGTGCATGCGTAAATAGTATGGCCATGGTGATGACGATGATGGTGTGAGTGGTGCATTCGTTCGATTGAGGCAGAGTTGTCGTGATGCATCTTCCGATCTCTAGCCGAGGACTACGCAAACCTCCGGGTCCTCTGGCCGGTACGCTTTGTCCGAACCACGATGGCAATGCTGGCGAATCGCATCCTATGCTAGGTGTGGTGTACCTGCCTACTGTATGCGTGCATCGCTTTCTACGACTACCAAGCGTCCCAATAGCAGAAGTCGGTTACTCATCATGCCATTTACATTATTTACATGTTGCGGAGCGGCATCACCTGCACGGCAACCTGAGGGCTGCTGTCGAGCAATAGCTGGTGTCAGATATGAGCCTCAAACAGTCTCGACCCCGTTGACCTCGCCATGACATTTCCCCGAGGTCTATTTTGGTTCCTCTTCAACACCCATCCATCCTTAAGCAAGCTGACTGCATACACACAACGTCCAGCAAACCTACCTATCTAACTAAGGTAGGGTACCTGGTGCACAGCCGCAGAACCCCACCAAAATAGGCACGCCGCGCTCGCTCGCTCTCACTCTCACTCTCTCACCTCGGGTTCGAATCCAAGGCGGACGGACGACGTCGGCTCCAGTGGGGATGCAAAATTCCTCTTATTTCTCCGGCGCAGAGTTGCATTGCTTGCACACTTAGCATGTCGGGCGCATCATATTCCCCACCTCTACCAGATATACCGCCCTGCTGGTCCTGTAGAATGCGAGCAACCCGGCACTGTGAACGGGGCAGTTGGGCTTAGGTAGGCTTGAAGCACATACTGCGTAAGTATGCGTAGGTAACTTCGAGCAAACACCCGGCAGCCACTCAACGGCGCCTATGATCTCACTGACTTACTGTAAGAGATTTAATCCTTAGGTATTTCTAAAAAGCGATATAGGAGCATAGGGAAGTAAGCCTTGGAGCACTTATCAGAACGACCAATAAGCGCGGCGTGACGCCATCCAGGCCCCGAGATCTCGGTGCCGAGCGGGAGAAGACCGGCGTGTGCCACAAGTGCCGTACGAACCCTCTAGCCAGGCCTGTTCTATGCCTCTGTAAACTCCAATTCGATCGTGACTATCTAATGTCGGAAGGAATATTAGGTAGGTATTCCCTCTATCCGATTGCTATAATTATCGCAAATTCAATATCATCTTCAAATAGATAGCCCAATAGACATGTATTTGTTCAAGTTACATCAGAGCACTGCCATCTAGCGCGGGGGTTGCGATGCACCTCACCTCTCGCAGATGGTCGAGTCTCTTTTTTCTGTGAGTTGCATTGGGGGCTTTTTTCTTTTCTTTTTCGGCACCCTATCTAGCCAAATTCAGCTTTAGCCCAACACTCCATCATTCTGATTTGCAAATACCTGTTCCTTACATAGGTATCCTCACCTCTCTTACGTAGCTAGGGTTCGTGAAATTAAGGAATGTTGTTCTAATGTATTAACCTGTTAGATAACTGTGCTAGACAAAGTCCTTATAAGGGCTGATATACCTACCTAACTGGATACTGTTCGGGAAGATCATAAGATGTGCGATATTGATATGATGCGCAATATAGCTATGCTAGGCCTGGTAATTGGGACCGCCATACACGTGTATTGTTGAGAAACTGGAGGATGCATTAGTTCCCTTCTCGCTTAATAGCACGCGAATTGATTTACTACACTGACACTAATAACAAGTGCCTGACTAGACTAGAGGAGCCCAGCAGACTGGAACGTCAGCTCAACCAGGGAGTTAAATCTAGACTAGATCCCTGCTGACTTACAGAAACAGACCTGACAGCTACCCTATATACTAGGTGCACTATAACCCTTCTAGGAATCCCTTATCCAATTGACTAACACGAAAAAAATACTGCGTAGACCCAACCCCAAAAACAAACCAAAAATACACATCCTATCTACAGTAGACGCAAATCCGGTACCTGACCTGCTAGAAACACGTAGATTATTCAATCGATTAAGAAACAGGGCAATATGTATCTGCGGGCTGATATACCGCAAGCGAGGTATTCAAATGCCGAGAATTACACAGCCATAGCGCTCCGTAGGGCAGTGTCAAACAGCAGTATAAGGAAGCGATCGTCGATCTCTCCAGGCTGTCGGAATCGGATATCTCCTTAGGCTTGAGCCGTAGAATTGGGCCCCTGATGCCAGATGGTCCACTGCGTGCGATTACGTACCGTAGTCTATCTACTGTACAGGACACTACCGTGTCTCAGGATTATCTAGATAACTGCCCGGGATACTGTACGCAGTACCTACATTCTATCCTACCTACCTAGGGATGTATGTAGGTACCTAAACTCATCTGACTTACGGGATTTACAGTCAGGCAGCACCGGTTGATGATACCTGCATAATACCAAGCAGTCTAGGTAGTCTAGTGTACGCTGCAGAACAACATTGGACCCCGAATTCACTCGGACACTAAATTATAGTAAAATGCCCGATGTACAGATATGCAGAGATTGATCATGACTTGTGATGAAATGTAAGATCCGTCTACGTAGCCAATCAGCCAGTCGGTCGACCTCGAAAGACGATGTCCTCTTCCTTCCGCCGTTTCCGCGATAGCGAAGAAAAGGGCCGGCGTCTAGACTCTGAATGTTCCCTCTGTGGGTAGTTGTACTGCACAAAGTCAGCGCCGGCTTATATCACTCTTGCTTGTAATTGGTAGCGCATCCCCGTGGCCGTTCCCTATTGCAGTTAGGCAATCAAGCAATTTTCATGTTGTTGGTCGGCCGTACCTTATGTACGCAGTGCTACGCGCAAGTAGTTGAACTACCTACCTAACCTAGAACCACAATACCCGCTACATCACAGCGTCGTAGGGCAGCTTGTTATCCAGCAGAAATGCTACTCGTGATGTGCTTGTACACTTCAACATACATCCAAAGCAGAAGAACTTTGAAAATACGGCGTGAAGACCGGTGTAGAGATCCGTCGAATAGAAGCTCACGCTCTTAACCCCCTTGCGCTCCCAGCCAACCAGGAGCGAGGAACACAGGGTCGCGGTAGGCAGGCTACTACTCTGTATGTACTGTAAGTATGTAAGTAAGTACGCAGTAAGTAAGTCGGTATGTATAGGTACCTATGTACACTACGCTGCACAGGTAGACCACAGAGCGCCCGGTGCTACGCTGCATTTCTCTCTCGCCTGTCAACCACGTTGATGATGTCCAGGGACTTTTTCCCCAGGATCACTGTTTTTGGCCCGCTCTCCCAGGAGATTTATCATCATCACTTCATCAAGGCACCGCAGCGCATCCCCACCGGGCCTGGCGAATCACCACCGGCACTGCGTTCCCATCCGGCGGAGTCAGAAAAAGCGAAGTCTGCCGGGATATCACAGCCTCTGATTCTAGATTGTGTAATGAGTGGTGCGTGCTATGTTAGGTGCATGACCCTCCCGGATGAGCGGGTCATCGTTTAAGCCGATCGAAAGGGGTGACTTGACTGACCCATCTGTAAGTACGTATTCTGTAAGTATGTACGTACGGCCTCACGCCAACACGAGTATGTACACAGTGGCCGTCGCTAATGCCAGGTGGTACGCTATTCCGTACATTGCACGAAGAATGTTCCTTTTTTACCCCCACGAAGCGAAAGTCATTGGACGATTGCCTATTGCGAGCTGTGGCTGTGGCTCACTCTAAGCAGAGGACCCGAGTCCCTGGAGTGGCTGCCGAGACACCGGCCGGGGAGATATGATCTAAGATCTCGGAGCCACCTTGCGAGGGGGGCAGGAGGGGAAGATGGGATGGGATGGGATACTATGCTTCAGAATTCAAATGGCATCATCATTCTTCTCACGCACAAGTCACTCACTCACTCACTCACCACGGAATACTACCTAGTGTACCTACATACGGAGTATACGTATAAGCATGTAAGTAACTGCTTATCTTACGGGTGGCTTCAATTGGCCCCGACAGCTGGTAGCGATGATACTTATGCCCGCGGCAAATTGAATGAACTCGTGGCCCAGCTCCACACCATCACCACCCGTGCTGTCGGGGAGTCATCCGAGCGAGAACACCCTCTTTTCCTACGCGCTATGGTGCTACTTACCTAGGTACTTAGGCGGGCGTCCGCGACTCGCTTTCAGAACGCTGACCCGCCGCCGCCCGGTGGCTAGAGCCGCGCGCTCGCGCGACAAACCGTGATCTTTTTTTTTTCTTTTCAGCTTTGTCCCGTTTCGTAGCGTGGTTGCGTAGCGAGCCGCTGCGTAATCAGCTATTTCGAGAAACCCAAGGGTCCGGGGATGCTTTCCTCTTTGAGGTCCCTACTGCCGTAGCAAAGGCCCATTCTGGAGCGTTTCTGGAGTTGCCGAGTGGCTAATGAAGGAGATCAGACTGGATTGGTGTGCGCGCGGCAGATTTCTTAGGGCCAGCTCGCATGGGTGTTGCGTAGGTAATCACCAGCCATGCCATGCTTCCCTAGTTAAGCAACCACTTATGCCTATTCAGTCCAAACAGCTCAGAGCTAGGGGAGGGGGGGGCCACTGGGGGGGCGCGCTGGGGTCGTGGACGGGACTCGGAATTCAGGACCTTCTGCTGGCCCGAGCAGCCACGTGGAACGAGATCTTCGGAGCAGGCATCTTCCCTGTCACCATTGCAGAATTGGCTTACGCCACGGAGGGAAAAGTGCCCGATTCCACGTCTCATTGGCTTACCAGCTGACCGGAGCCGCTCTGTCTCCCCTTTTGCTGAAATAACATTGTCTGTCCCTGTACCGCCTGGCGGTACACCACCGTACTGTACAGCATACTGTATTCTGTACTTGTAAGTCTGGCCTGCGAACCGTCACAATCGGCTCTGAGCCAAGGCAACACTTTTGCATACCTCATCTGATGTATGAGCACGATTACGTCCCAATATCCTCGCTCACATGATCAAAGAAAACTAATTAATGTCACCCTGAAGTTTATCTCTATTCGTCCACGACGTAGAGCAATGCCATCTAGACTATGCTAAAGCTATAAATTAACTTATAAAACAGCGAGAGGAGATGGCCTAGATGCGTGCTCTCTTATGATATCGTTCATTTAATACTACGCATAGCCATACTCAACCATAGATTTGGCCGCTCACATTGTAGGTATGTGCCGTCAGTTCCGCCGTCGACGAGTGACTTTATTTTCGACAGTAGTTGAGGGAAGGACTCAAATGCTGGATAGAAGAACGGTTACTGTATGGATCAAGACTATCCCGAATAAGGTGCTATGCCTATCTTGACGCTAGATCACCAAGTGATCGGCCGTAAACGCAGATCTTAGATACCAACTTTACCGCGGTTCGGAGCAGCAGCTATCTATTAAGACAAGATACCTAGGTAACAGACTTATACTCATGTTTAATGAGGCTCAGTCATCTGTAACCGTGCTCGCAAGCGGATGTTTCGATACGGCAATAAAGATGAGATAATATGAGATAAGATGAGATGAGATGACTTGAATGCTTCATTAGTCAGTCACCTTTCCTTCGCTAGATACCACCAGCCCGTGCAGTGCAGCGCGGTACTCTGCGAGAAACCGAGGGAACGGTCCCCTGGCTCAGCCACCAGACACTACCGTGCACACTACCATGTAACTACGCAGTACTACATGATGACTTCACAAAGCGTGGTGAAACCACGAGCGGATAACGCTCAAGCCGCATCCCGGCAGCCTATCACGTCGGCGAGCTAACCGACAGTCGCACTGGACCGTTTTTTGGGCTCGAGAAGAAGAATCTGACATTTACTTACGATTGTCTCGCCTTCGACCGCCGCCGCCGTTCCTGCAGTAGGGCGACGACACCGCCTCGGTTGGTTTGCATCGGACTTCTCGTCTAGCCACGCTGCTTCCTGCACTGGAAATGCACCGCGCTGAACCCGGCGAGGGAAGCGCATGTAAGTAGGTCGAGTAGGTCGAGTAGGTACCGCGAGTAAGCACCTTAGGTATACATACGCGCAGGTGGCTAGTGCATGTAGGTGGGCAAAAATAGAGTTGGCCGGCTAGCTACAGAATAACCAGGTCATGTACAGACAACCATCACCACTACCACTACTACCTACTCTGTTGGGAGATTTCATTGCCTTGGTGCCTTGGTCCCCTTATTCCTGCATTTCGTTATCCAGCGAAATAGTCAGCTCTGGGGCTACAAATGGCACGAGTACGCACGTCGCGCGACGTTGACGACCATCGAATCTGCTTACATGCCGGATCCTTTGGTAGACTAAATGTGGTTACAAAAGATCGATATCGATCCAACGGTTTTTCATCTATTGCATTCCGTTCCTGATTTTTTCTTCGAGTGAGTTGCGTGACTCTTTTTTTCGCAAACTCACGATAATGCACGCCGACGCGCTGCAACCCTATTCCGTATTACATCTATCTATCTAGATACTATGTATGTACTTACTACAAGAGTGTGGCACTGCCCACTGCCCACTGCCCACTACCCTTTTCAGCGCTCACCGCTCTTGGCGTTCTCTGATTTGGGGCGAGACTGCTCAGGCCATGCCATTCTGAGCCCGGCACCGCATGTTGGCTTATACCCGTCTCCGCAGAGAGCATCTAGATCTCGCCCACACCAGATACATCAAGACGCAAAAGACGGTTCACGTACCGTACGTATTCTATACGCGTAGATATTACATATTTAGACTAGACGAGGGCCAGAATGCACATAGGGCTCGAAGCTGTAGCTGCATGTTCGTCATCCATCCCGTCGCTTATGACCACTTACACGATGCGTATGTACGCTATGAATAGGAGAGGC
The DNA here is from genome assembly GCA_038501195.1 of Nemania diffusa. Taxonomy (NCBI): domain Eukaryota; kingdom Fungi; phylum Ascomycota; class Sordariomycetes; order Xylariales; family Xylariaceae; genus Nemania; species Nemania diffusa. The sequence goes on from JBBPUQ010000001.1 coordinate 6,548,702, forward strand.
TTAGCTCTCTCGCTCGCTCGCGTTCTGTCGGTAGGTATCTGATGAGACCTTGTCTTTGCGGAGCTGACCTCTTAGCCTTTTTTTTTCTTTCTCTTCGCTTCTCAAATTGGGTTTTGGGGATGGGTGAACAGGTTGATTGATTTGATTGAATGTTGCAGGGGAGCGAGAGAGGGTTGAGCTTCTTTCGCTATCGCCGCTCGCTTTCAGCTGGCCACCGTAAAATTCAGGTCGGCGACCATGCCCAAAGATCAGCGACGAGCAAAACCCCGATAGGGGTTCAGTCAGTTAGTCTCGCACGCACGCAGACAACCACCCACCACCCTTTCGCTCGCTCTCATTGCCTCTTATCTGCAGGTCTTGGACGCGAGGGCGGCTGGGATGACCTGGCAGAATCCCGAGCGACTGCTGCAACCACCCACCTGTGGTGTGGTGGTCGAGCTGCTGAAGGGGAACCCGCATTTTCCCAACCCGCGCACTGTAGGTAGTAGGATCATGAATCGGGACCTTGCAGCGAGATGCTCGATAGACGAGTGAGTGGAGGCGAAAATAAAAACAAAAAAAAACAAGAACAAACGAAGCCGCCTCCGCGGCCACGACAATGCTTACATAGTGTTGTGTTATAGTGCGAAGATGGGGGAGGTTCCTTCGTCTGCCAAGACGAGGCGACGAGATCCATCCGTGGATAGAGTCCCCCAAAAAGCATTCCCATATCCTCATCTCCGGGCTCTTCTCACGTTACCTACTCTGTACCACGACATAGCGTGGCGTGGCTAGGGCGGCGCGTGCGAGCGCGAAGGAGGGGAGATATAGAGAAGAACACACACATACGCATGCTGCTGCTGCTGCTGCGTACACACAAATACTTAGATTGTTCGTCCAACGGTCGCTCATGGTTATGCCGAAGCCACGGACCTGGGAACCGCGAATGAGGGCGCTGGGTGGTTCATCCCCCCCGCCCGTCGGTGTTCGGTGTGCACAAGGACGCCTTCGTGATGACTGAGCCTGCGCACATACACGCCTATGTAAGTAAGTTACATGACTAACGAACCGTGCCTTGTGCCCGTTGCGTATGTAATACCTGTCTCTCCATCGCCCGCTCGCATCCATTTTCCGCCTCCCGAGCTTTCTCGTCTCCATCCCATTGCCACCCTTCCACGAAAAAAAAAAACACGCAGACGTAAAACCTCGTGGCCTCCGTCGTATTCTTCAATAGCTATCTGTCGTGCGACTTGATCTCATTTTCTCGGTTACGGGCAGCGAGATAATCTCACGCGGCCCCCCCTTGCTTGTACGCATACACGCTGGTGAGCCGAGCATCTAATTTCATAGCTCGTGTTTTTTTTGACCGCCTTAAGGCCGCATTCTGTATGTAAGTAAGCAAAGTAGCACCCATGCGTCTGTCTAGCTATCTAGTTATCTATCTGTAGGTAAGCTATTCGGTCCCGTAGTATACGTAGGACGTTGAAGAAAGAGAAAAACAAAAACAAAAAAGTGAGTTATCCACCTGATAATACGAATTAAGTTGCGGACGAATCGCCGTCACCAATCAGGCGGGACGCTACACGGGACGCAAGGGGGGCGCGCTTCGCTGTCACCCCCAACTTTCTCCTCGGGTTCCCCATTACCCGGACACAGGCCAAGGAAAACAAACGTCATTTCAATTTACTTTGGGATTGATATGATCAATCAATCGCCTGCTCGCCCTTCTCTCCGGTAAGTAAAGTAAGTCATTAATGTACTATCCCGCTCTGCCTCTGCTGCTATCCGACAACGTCTATCCGCATTGTCGGGTACACGCCGTCAAGCCTTACTCGCGGGAACTACCTGGGCTAGTAGGTAGATCAATACCACAAACCCATCCTCCTTGAAGACTGTAAACCCGGGGTAAGGTAGGTAGTGTATGTAGGTACTGTAGGTACATTCTACTGCACGGACGTTTGAGGATGTCACAGCGCGAAGAGGGCAAAAAACAAAAGAATACGAATTCCTCTTCTCTCGGGATTCATTGACTGTGCCTTGACATTGATGATCTGTGCATGCAAGAAAGAAAAAAAGAGAAAAAGAAAATAGGTTCCATCCGGGTACCTACGCCTATGCGCGAAGAACGTGACTTTTTTATTGTTGCATCTAATCTTACACTGGCTAGGCATGTGGTGATGAGCCTTGGAATATCACCGAGCAGCGTAGATGGATAAGCATTGTATGTAGAGTCGACATACCCGATGGTCAGTGGTAAATAAGACTGCGGGTGCGCTCCGCAAGTGTACAGCATACAGTACACATCTACATACTTGACAGACAGGTAGACCACACGATCTAGATCGACAGGCCGGACCGATTCAGTAGATTTCCCCTCGCTCTGATCTCTCTTGCTTGTTTCTTGCTATCTGTCATGTACATACATTGCTACGTACGGTAGTGCACATGTGCCTTGGTTGTTGAGATCCCTCTTTTTGCTTTTTCGTCCCCGCCCTCACCTAGGTCAAGCACCTAATCTAGTGTAGTACGCTGCACCTAATAGGGAGCGAGAGGAAAAACAAAAAGGACCATACATGGGGTTCCACAGCACGCGAGATAAACTGTAATCTGTAATCTGTAATGTGCAGGCTAGCTAGGGAAACATGGTCACGATGCGAGAGGTAGGTTTCCTTTTTCTCGATCTTCATAGGCTCTGCGACCAAGATTACTCATCGAAGATCGATGGTCGTCATTAGCCCGTGTAAGTGAGTACTTGCGATACAACTCCCTAGCCCACCCACGGTATTTGAGTAGGTACCTGCGGAATACTAACTGGAACGCTTAGACTACGCGAGGCTAAGGTACTGAGTAAGAAGCTTAAGGGACGGGGGATCAGGAAGACTGTCAGCGGTTAGTTGAGCCGCCCGTCCCGTGCCAGTCTGCCCCCTCGACACTATCGACAAATACCGATACCACCTATAGCTGGGGCGACATATACCGGTACCCATATACAGTAGTTATAAGCACCAACCAGGTGTGTGGCTCAACCTTAAAAAAAAAACGAAACTGACATATGTTCTGTTATATTACCTATATTACCTGCCTACTATGTATGTAGTATAGGCTATAAGTAGCACCCGTCTATGTGGCGAACTAATGCCAGGTACCGTGATATAGGTAAGACTTCCTGATATCATACTACGTAGTATACTTAGCAACGTATGTATGCGTACGAGAAAGCCCGCCGCAGGCAAGCAAGTAAGCGCAGCAGACCACCACCACCGCCGCCGCCGCTGCTGCTTCTCGCCGTTAACCTATTATAGAGATGGCGGACTTCTGTAGATCCTTCCCACGGCGCAAACAGACTGTCGGTAACGCGGAGTGTAGGACGAGCCGTAGTTACGAGCCAGAGGGTGAGTGAATCGGCGGCAGCGCGCGCGCGACGCAAAAGACCCTCTATATCACCCGCATCACCTACACCATCTACATACGGTAGCAAACCAACATCGCGATTTAGTGGTAGGCACAGCACGGCACGGCACGGCACAGTAAGTACATAAAAGTACGATAGAGCGTGGTGTAAACCGGTTGCAGTGACATGATTGTGACTCGACCTACAGCGCAGAGCCACCGTCTACACACCTCACGGCGCCGCGCTACCAGTCACCACCACATGCTGCTACATGGTACCATACTTGGGATAGATAGGTATCTATCTAGTGTGCGGACGAGAAAGAAAAAAACCAGGAACGCGGCACGCGCCGGCGCCTCTTTGGCGCTCTGCCCATCCCACCCTACCTACGCAGTACTTGCTTGCGGCCTCAGACCACAGTACCTGAAAGGTTGGGTGGCGCCGAGTTCCTAGCACATGTTCATGTCCGTCATCCCATCCTCCATAGGGCCTTGACCTGCCTAGGCAAACCTATCTATATACTCTCAAGTTACTTACATACAGTACGCTATTTTTTTCTTCGTGTCCCTGGCAGCGGGGTCCGGGGCCACGGGAGAGTGATGTCCCATGTCTCGCGCCGCGAAGATCTTCGCCCGAAGAAGACAAGGCGAGTTCGTCGTTGACTGGGCTTCGGCAGATGAGCGAGAGGGAGAGGGAAGAGATAGGTAGAGGGAGATAAAAAAAAAAATGGAGTGAGGCAGCCAAGGTTAAGCCAAGTTGGTCTAGCGCAGTTGTGCTGTATGTATGTATGTATGTATGTACGCATATGTATCTACATACTTAGATAGTAGGTTTACTGTAAGTGGCGGCGATCATGGCGCTTGCTCGCCGCTGCTGATGGGGGACTAAGGACGAAAAAACGCACCCTGCGAGGCGCGTGTCTTGCCTGGACCTGTCCTTGCGGTGGACGGGTACATATGCGAGACGATGTAATGGATTTACATCAGGCATTTCTCTCCCAGCGTAGCGTGCGTGGTGTAGTGTATTTAGTGGTCTATCTATCTTCCCATCTAGTTCTTTCGCGGCGGTGAGGAACGAAAAACGCAAATCAGAATGCGACGGGACAAGCCGCCGCCGCGTTCCACTGGCGCTGCCACGCCCATGGCTCTAGCGTTTATGATCTGGTTTTACCGGTACCTACCTACCTATCTCCTGTGTGTATGTACGTATATGTATGTATCCAGGGCACGCCAGCATACCTACCGATGTAGCTACGGTGCACACCGAGGTAACCCATCGTCAACGGGATGGAGAGGAAGAGATAGATGGATAGATGGACTTCACTGTCTCGAGTAAAAGTCCACACACACAGCCTGCTGTGGGATGCCGATAGTCCCTGGTGATCTTCATTTTAGACACGCTACATACATGCCGCGCGCGCTCGTCATAAGAAAATGCCCTGCAGGTTTGACATCGGGACCAGCGCCGGGGTCCCGGGCTCTCCCGGGCGGGTAGATAGATGAATCACATTACACCACCCAGGGCAGTGTAGGCAGGTATACCACGCCGTGTTATTACGTCCACGTACAGAGGGAGGTAGATATCGAATTTAGTGTGTCGTCTCGAGCAATATCGTTCGCAGGTTCATGATGCAGAGGACATGTATGTAGATAGCTCGCTTCTATCCGCGTGGCTTGATCATACCTACCTACATACATACATGTAGAAAATATACGGCACATACAGCGGATGCGTACAGCCGTCTGCATTGGTTGCCTGCCTGCCTACCTCTATGTACGTAGGCCTGTTCTCGACTGCGATTTTATTTTATTTTAAAAAAAAGTTTTTATTTTGCCCTGCCACCCCTCTATTAGTCCCCTGCCTCGACATCGCGATAGGGTTTCCCTCCTCGTGGGTCTAGATTGATGAGTCCCCCACGAGCATGACCTCGCTAGAACCAATAGCTGTTCTCCCGGCACCCCTCGCCTAGGCACCTCGCTGTGATTAGACGAGATTGCATGGCAGGCTTATTTTCTAAGAATGCTAATTAATCATCCGGGGCGTCACGCATCGTGTAGTACCGTCCGCAGCAGCAGCAGCACTGGGAAGGACGGCAACCGTTGGGTTGGGCAAGGTCTAGATGCGGTCTTGGTAGTGGATTGGAAGTCTTGTCTCTAATCTAAGCAACTCTATTGACTCTACTACAACTATCCATTCCGTGCTTCCGTGGCCCGTCGCGATGCAAAATCCCGTCATGTGCTGTCATTATCGTCATCTGTATGCAGGGCCAGATCTATAGACATGGGGGCCGTGGTAACGGCACAACCCCTTACGATGAACCTCGCTAGGAAGAAAAAAAGAGCCCCCATTTCGCTAGCTAACTCCTCACTTTCGCTCCCGCCCCCGATAAACTACCGACATGAGCGAGCTTATTAGGTTGCGCTCCTGATGGAGGAAGGCATCAGCCGCCACAGGGGGGGGGACTAGCAAGCAATGCGTCCTCGCCATGACGAGCGGATCATACGATGCATGCGTAAGTGTGTACGGCGTATGTTCCTCACTGAAGCTTATGGACCAGGCCGTCAGAAAACTGCAGCGTCACCCGACCATCCTCGCCGCGCGCCAGCATCTTGACCGAGCTGAGGTCCTGGACGATCCAGTCCGGCTCGGCGGCGGCCACCTGCTCCCAGGTGTGGCTCGTGACGAGCCCCAGGACCTTGCACCCCGCGGCCTTGCCCGCCCTGATGCCCGCGGGGCTGTCCTCGAGCACGAGGACGTCGGCGCCGGCGGGCAGCCCGAGCCGCGCCCACCCCAGCTGGTAGCAGGCCGGGTCCGGCTTGCCGTTCTCCACCGACTCGGCCGTCACGAGGTGCGCCGGGTGCGGGAGGTGCAGCACGCTGAGCCAGCCGTGGACGAGGGGCTCCGTGCCCGAGGTGACGATGGCCCAGGGCGCGTCGGCGGCGATGAGCTGCTGGAGCAGGGCCCTCGCGCCGGGGATCTCGACGGCCGAGTCGCCGTACTTCTGGGGCAGCAGTGCCTCCATCTGTCTTACATCTGCCAGATCGAAAGGATCGTCTCGGTCAGCTCTGGGGTGAGACATCGAGGCAGGAGGTCAGAGAGGAGGGGAGGGCGGGAGAGCTAGGGAGGGTCTCAAAGTCAGGTGCCTGTCTGTCTTGTTGGCTGGCTGTTCCTGCATTTGGCCCCCCTTCGACACCCCGCCGCCGCCCCAACTCCCTATATATAGTGTGGCTTACATTCCAACGTTGCCTTCTCAGGGGCGAGCAGCTTCAAAATATCTATCTGCACAGTTCACACAAGTCAGTCAGTATCTGTGTGATAGTCCCTCGAACGAACAGGGACAAACTTGGCCCCCCTTGATGCAGGATGGGCAACAACAATTATACCCCCGAGACCTGCCTGACTCAAGGGGAGAAAGGCGAAAAGATGACGAAAAGATGCTGCTGCAGATCGGCGATCACTTACACTCCGGCGGCCGTGCGAGGTCTGGAGGATGACTTCGGGATCAACCCCAATCTCATTACCGATCCTGTAGGCGATCGAGTTCACTTAGCAAGGGTCGAGCCTTAAAGGGATGCATGTGGTGTATTTAGACAGACAGGGGAGCGAATCCTCACGTATGCCAATGCTTCACCACAGCAGCCGTGGAATCAATTATAGTCCCATCCATGTCGAATAGCAGACCATGAAATGTGACGGTCTCTGGGGGCGCCGCGTATGCCATCCTTGCGATTCGTATTCTTCCTTCTGACCGAGATACTTGGAGGGAGGCACAAGGACAAAGTGTGCAAGTAGTGAATATGTATCAGTATTGTATCAAGATGCTTGTTGTATAAGTTCCTGGTGAAAAGGGTAGAATCTATAATCTACTATGTATCTAAGTATGTAGGTAATTATATGCAGGTACATGAAGAGGGAATAAGGCGGCCCGTGACTTGACGAAGCTAGAAATATGGCGGTGTATTTCTACCTAATACGGAAACTCCGCCCATGGTTTTTGTTTGTTAGTGCCCATTTATGTGTTTCCTAAACCCCGGTACCTATGCGTCTATGATGAAGTCCGTATTCGCCGGTTATCCTCGAGCTTATCGGACCAGCACTTGCTGCTTAAGCAGTGCATCGTCAAGGTGTCGTACAGAAACATGCCATGGACTTTAAAGATGATAGGCAGTTGGGTTGGTTAACAGAGCGAGGAGCCCCGCTGTAACAGGTACGAAGGCACTTCACGAGGGCCTGGAGGGACAGCGGGGTTCTACTGATAGCGGGTAGTGGGCCACTTTGGTGGATTCAGTGGAGCTTATCGCTGGCGGTCAAAAACGGCAGAACCGCATTTTACAGGGAGATGGTCAACTTTTTTTGTGTGGTGACTTCGATCGTGAAAGAGTGTAGGTAGATAGATAGAGCTACCTATAATTACACAACAACATCATATACGCCAAGCTTGCTCTACATTTTGCTCATTGAATATCAGGCAAGATGGCAGGCGGTATCAACAAACCCAGAAGTTAGTTCAATTCTATTGCTACCCATAATCAAACGATGCATTATTTGTTAAGTTGACTTGACTGACTGATATATGTGTTTGTGTAGAACCCAAGTCAAAGCGCACGCCTGTTCGGTTAAGACACAAGATCGAAAAGGCCTCGGCCGCGAAGCAACGCAAGGCGAAGAAGGAGGCGAAGAAGAACCCACAATGGAAGTCCAAGCTAAAGAAGGACCCCGGTATTCCCAACCTGTTCCCCTACAAGGAGAAGATCCTTCATGAGATCGAAGAGGCCCGTCGGAAGAAGCAGGAAGAGCAGCAGCAACGGAGGGAGATGGCTAAGGCCGCGAAGACGGGGGCCACGACAGGAGACAACGAGGGCATGGACGAGGACGATGATGTGGACGAGGACGGCATGAGCGGCGCTTTCGACGATAGCGACATGATGGACGAAGATGATGATGACGACGACGTCGCCGACTCCTCAAATCCCATGGCTGCTCTCTTAGCGAGTGCAAAACATGCTGCTGAGAAGTACGAGCGCGATCTACAGAGCAGAGACGACGTGGATGAAGATGAAGACGACGACGAAGACTCCGATGGTGGCTTTGATTTCACTATGCAGGATTCGTCGAGGAAAGCCCACGATAAGGTCTTCAAGCAAGTCGTAGACCAAGCAGATGTCGTGCTCTATGTCCTAGATGCGCGCGATCCTGAAGGCACAAGGTCGAAGGAGATCGAGCGCATGGTCATGGCCGCTGCTAGTGGTGGGAAGAGATTGATGCTCATATTGAACAAGATCGATCTAGTCCCACCACATATCTTAAAAGATTGGCTCGCTCATCTCAGACGATCCTTCCCTACTCTACCTCTCCGGGCCGCCAAAGCTGCCCCGAACTCACAAAACTTCAACCATCGCGACCTCACCGTACAGAGCACATCCTCAACCTTGTTTAAATCCTTAAAGTCATTTGCTGCCTCAAGGCAGCTGAAGCGCGCTGTATCTGTTGGCGTAATCGGATACCCGAACGTCGGAAAGTCGTCCGTTATCAACGCTCTTCTTTCCGGCCTCGGTGGTCAAAGGAAAGCCGCCTGCCCTGCTGGTGCCGAAGCCGGCGTGACGACGAGTATCCGCGCCGTCAAGATCGACAGCAAGCTTACACTGCTCGACTCACCCGGTATCGTCTTCCCCTCTACTACCGGCAGCGATGGTCCCAAGCGCAGCGCCATCGAAGAGCACGCTCACCTTATCCTCCTCAACGCCATCCCACCTAAGCAGATTGACGACCCGATGCCCGCCGTCTCGCTACTGCTACAGAAGTTGTCCTCTTCGGCGGAGCTATTAAAGAACCTAATGGAAGTATATGACCTGCCGCCGCTCATGACCACCGATGGCGATGCCACCACAGATTTCCTGGTGCAGGTCGCCCGGAAGCGAGGAAGGCTGGGTCGCGGCGGCGTTCCCAACTTATCAGCCGCCGCCATGACGGTCATCACAGACTGGAGAGACGGGCGCATCCAGGGATGGGCGGTACCCCCGAAACTACCAGTCTCTCTCGACAGCGGTAACGGAACCGCGGCGAAGGGAGGCCCTAAAGTAGCAACCCCCGCTCTAGTAGACCAGAAAGAGATCGTCACAGAATGGGCGAAGGAGTTCAAGCTCGAAGGCCTCTGGGGTGACGACGAGGAGACGGGGACAGGGGATGCTATGGAGCAATAATGGATTAATGACGTTCATCCAAACGACTTCTACAGTTATCTACCTATGTATGTTGTCTTGCTGGCGTTGGGTGAAAATGGGCTGGCTGGATTGGGCTTCTGCCTCGCTGGTTCTGGTAGACTTGATAGGTATTAAAATATATGAATTACCTCAGTACCTATATACTCGTTTACGTGTGTATCAGCCCTGTCATTCAACTCACTGCCCCATTCAGGTGTGTGTTGTTTCGGTCTAGTATCTAATGCGTTTCAAGCTCGAAGAATTATTGAGCTTATCAAGTACTACTAAATATATAGTCTACTCTATCTTCTCTGTCACCGTGTAACAAATAACGCGCAGTCTCTAAGGAATTCGGAGAACCTACAGAATATACACGTGCGCGCAGGGACAGTAAACAGGTCAAGTTCAAGGTGGTTATCTTAGTGGTGGTGAATCTGATACTACGTGATGTTATCTATCTATTTATCGAACGGTGATATTATTTACCTATTCGACGCGAAATTTTCAGCTGGGATCCTGCGAGGATTTCTCTTGACCGAAGAACTAGGTTACTAGAAGAGAAGGGGCGATGTGAATTACCTCCTAGAGAGGCTGGTTTATCCAAGGAAATGATCAACATGCCGTATAAACATGCTCTGGCAGTTCATCGGCCGGGACTAAGTCAGGATTGCGATGACATATCCCCTTACCACTCCAGCTATGTTGCTTGTAGCTAAGAAAGTGGTAAGAAAATAGAAGAGCACGGGGATTCTCACTACACTACAGTAGTAGCGATGATTTAAACTAGATAACTAGATAGATAAACTAAATAAATGTAGAGTTCATGTAAAACAACAACGCTGCCGGATAATAAGTACCTAGTATACCTATGCTAAGACAAGGTAGAATAAGAGGCATATACCTGGCTTGGCTCACGCTTAATACGTATTAACCTACTTAGCTTATACCTGTTTATTAATAAAGTAACAGGATAAATAGAAAGACTAGTTAGCTATCCCGTTTTCACATTTCCCTCATTGCTGAATTATTTTCTAGCATCACATACCCAGCCGTGAGAGAACCCCTATCTGCAAATCTTGTCAAGTGAGAAGTTATGGCTTATGAGATTACTGTTTATACCTTATTCTATAATCTAAAGTAGTCAAAAAGAACGCTTGGGTCAATCTAGTACAACTAAAATTAAAAAAAGACAAATAATAAACAAACAAATATACAAATAAACAAACAAATAAACAAATGAGTACACCCATAAGTGAGCAAAATGAACATGTCCTAGGACAATATAAATAAAAAGCAGATGCAACGAGCGAGCAAGTCAGAATAATTCATTCCCAAACCCAACCAACCATCTAGTCCGCCGCTACCTAAACCAGTAACTAAACCAGTAAGTACGTAAATAAATAAGTTCGTCTGTTCATTTACCAATCCCTTTCCCCTAAATCCAAATCCCCCCAACCATCCAACCACTACCCCTGCCCCCACCCCATCCCCATCCCACCCATCCCGCCGCCTGCGTACCCGAGGCCCGTGGTATTAAGATACGTATCGATGTCCTGCATGCCCTCGTTCTCGAGCACGGACATGAGCTCCATCTGCTGCGCCTGGCTCAGGCTCCCCTGGCGCTCAGGCGGCAGGCCGCGCAGTCCGACGTCGTCGTCGAAACCGTTCATTCCGGGCGACGAGGACGGCCCCGCGCCGTCCCAGAACCCGGCGCCGATCCCGCCGAAGGAATATGGCGACATGAAGGGCGGGGGCGGGCTGAACCACTCGTTGACGGCCGCTTGTGGTAGCGGGCGTTGGCCTGGCGGGAGCTGGCCTGGTGGGACGGAAGGGATGGCGAAGGCTGTGCGCGGTTGGGAGTGGTGGAGGCCGTTGGACAAGATGCCGTCGGGCGAGCCCTGGGACGCCGCCGTGGCGAGCAGGGGGGTCGACAGCAGGGGGGTGCCGCCTTGCATGGAGGACATGGACTCGGGCGGCGACTGGGCGAGGAACGGCGGGGATATGGTGGTGGACTCCGAGGGAGGCGGGCTGGGGTCGATGCCCGGGAGGCCGTCGGGTTGGGTGAAGTCCGGGGGGAAGTAACTGAAGCGGCGGCCCGTGTGATCGTTGGAGGCCGGGTTGAGGAAGATGGAGTTGGACCGGAAGGTGGGGTGTGAGGGGAAGGGGTTGGTGAGGCTGTAGTTGTCTACGGATTCGGGCGCCGAGCCGAAGACGTACCCGAATTGCGGCGGGTTGAAATCAGGCGCTTCAGACTTCAGCGGTGCCGCGGCGCCTGGTAGTTCCATGGCATTATTGGATGAGGTAGTTTCTGGCGGTGGTGCTGGCGGCGTGTTGAGGGAGCCTGGACTGGATAGGACGGGAGTATTGTTAGAGTCGTAGCTCTGGAGACAGGCTTTTGTGAGGATGGAGTATAGCTCGGATGCCGAGGCAGTACCTGGCCACCGCTCGACGCATTGGTCGATGATGTCTAGCGCGATGTTTACGAGTTCTTGTACCTCCTCTCTGGAATGCGCGGCGCGGATGTCTGGATACCTAGTCACGCACCATAGAAGAGTGTTGAGCGACATATACAGAGTTAGTAGGAACACCCATGTTATATCTACGGCAGCCGCCCTCATCTGCTTGCTTGAGATATCTATCACATAGGTAGCAGAATTGAAACAATTGGTCGCCGACCGTACTGATGGCCGCGGTACTTGGGGTGAAGGGCGGTGAAGAGTCACTACCATTGTATGATATCTACCTGTGAACCTGAGAAGCCAATTAAGTCAACGCCACCACTGTCGAGAATAGGGGGGAAGGGGGCTCACCATGGCTTGCACCACGCGGGTTTCTCAGGGCATGACCTCAGCCATTGGTCCATCTTCGCCTCCATATCGGCAAACCAAGGATGCTGGGCGTTTCTTGGTTCGGGGCGCTTCATCTCATATAAGGTGCGGCGGATCTCGGCTTGGAGGAGTCGCATCTTGCAGAAGTGAATGGCCACGAGCTTCTTTTCATCTGGCGGCCCGGCTATGATGCCGTTTTCTGAAATGTTGGCATCGGGCACCGTCTCAAACCACTTGATGTCAACAATATCATCGGTCTTGGCAAACCCGTTTGGTCGACCCATAGAGTGAGATAATCCAAGTTCAAAAGTGCTGACGATCCAGCTCAGCCGCCGACGCATATCTAAATTCAAAGGGTTGCTGGCGCCTAGAGCGATGGTCTTCTCATCTGCGAGGCCGAGCTGCTGGCTGATCCTCGTGGCCAGACCAACTACATAGTACACGGCGGTTCTTGTTGGTGTTAGTAGTGAGTATTGACCAATTAAGACGAGGCACTGGAGGGTTTTGAGGTCCTTGGGTCGAACGACTGCCTCGAAGTACTGCATCGCTGCGAGATAATAGCTGTCAGCAAGCCCGGCATAGTTGGAGTCGAGCTTCTGCATGCTTATAGCCATGACGAGACGGACAACGAAGTTCTGGTAGGGGTCCTGGCTGCCGGCATAAGCATCCTCGAGGGCATTCGCAAGTATATTTTCATGAATCGCGGGGGTAAACACTTGAGCTGCGATCCAAGGTTAGATTTCCATTTGTGAGGGGCTAGGATTCTAGATTTTAAACATCACATCACATCACCTACCCCGTTGATGGAAGACCTCGATGAGCTTATCCGCGATGACCCTACTCGGAAGACCCGGCGCTGCCACGGCACTGATCATGGGATAGCTCTTCTTTCTAGGGTTTACGACGGGCATGCTGAAGGACTGCGATCTGTTGCCAGAGGGAGGAAGCCCGGCGCCTGTGGCTTTCCGCCTCCCCTTGACATTGGGTATAAGCTCGGAAATTCGGCCGGTATCGGTATACCGTTTCGCCTCTTCCATGACGATGCGCGTCATGGCGATGCCGCTCGACGGGCCGAGATATCGGGGGGTCTCGTCCGTCTCGTTGAGTCTCACGAGACCGCCGGGGCGAATGAAGTCCTCGTGGTCGTTGGCGTGGAGGTCGTCCTCTTCGTCGATGTACTGGCCCAGCTCTGCATCCAGGGCGCGAACCCTCTCCTGCAGCTTGACGACATAATATCGACTAATCTTCTTTCCCCTGGTGGTATCGTAGTATTCGCATGTCGAGCCCGACCGTTCGCACGGGAGACATCGAGGGAGCGTGGGATCGCATCGGGTTTTCCTCTGGGCAGGTCAAGTTAGCCAGTCAGGCCCCTAACAACGCAATTCTAAAGTGCCTAGGCGACAATCGACACCCGATCGCGGAACGAGCGAGTGTCTGAAATAGGCGCATCACTCACCTGGCGACAGCGGCAGCAGGCGGTCAAGGTATGCGCGATGCGATGCGGGCCCCCGAGCTCGTCGTGTTCGTCGCCATTTGGCGTCTTTCTCGGCGGGAATTCTTGGTGCTGGTGATGAAGCTGATGCGGATGCGGATGCGGATGTGGGTGCGGCCTCGGCATATGACCACCGAAGCCGTCCACCTGGTGGAAGACCATGGACGCCTCCATCTGTAGGCTTTACTACTGTTATAATTCCACTGCACTGCCTAGGTTGGCTTCTGTTGCGACGCGGGAACTGAGGTCTGTGTCGTGGTGATCTTGCCCGCACATGGGCACGCGGCGGGGGAAGAGTCGTTGCTCTGTCGCACAAGTTCGCGGGGGAGACTCGAGGCTCTGTGGCCGAGTTATCGCGGGGAGCTACCTCTCTGAGGTGAGGTACCTGTAGAGAGTAGGTAGGTATGCTGTGTGATACATGCGCTAGTTCACCGAACCAATTCGCCTTACTGTATGAGCATGTTACGCCATCCACGGGAAACCAGCGTGGAATAGAGGCTTTTGTCTAAGTGCAAGTAAGTAAGTAAGTCCCTAGGTAAGTTGTCCATTCGCCAATATAGGAAACAATATAGGTAGGTAGATAGTAGTGGGTAGGCAGAGAACAACGCCGCCATTAATATGGTTGTGATATCATTTGGCCCATGTATTTTCAGGGGTGTCGAACAGCGAGTGTCAGATCCCTGCACTTACTTTATCTATCTTAGTACCAATCTAGGTGGACAGATGGGTCGCGGGACACTCTCTGGTCTCCTTGTTAGTGGAGTGTAGCCAGTCTATGTAGAGCCCAGAGCGCTGATCGGTTCTACATGCTTGGTGGATGCATGTACCGAGTAGCGAGAAATAGGTAGCGAAGGCCCTGTATTTCCCTGTATTCCTGCGTAGGTACATACTGTCGTAGCTGAATCCTGACGGCTTACACAAAACATTGGAACGTTGGGGGCCACGGTCCCTACCTCTAGTTCGAACATTCCAGAGCTTCCCGATGATCAGAACGGACCGTCTCGCGCGGTTTCACGGGCTTCGCGTGTCCGAACTCTTCAGCCTCTTCCCTCCTGTTGTATGTGTTTCCACGTGGCGAAGATCCAATCCTTAAAGTGTCGATGGCTAGATAAATAGGTACCTGGCTGACTTTGTATAAGTGGGAGGGCGGTGCTAATTGCACTAAGTTAAGTGCCTTACCTCCACTAAACTATTACCTAATGCCTCAGGTAGCCACTGAGGATTTTTTAAGGGTACTCAGCTGTGGGGAAGTGTGATTTTTGAGCAAGATGAAGAAGGGCAAATATGCTTATTAGGTGGATTCTTCCCGCCTGTCAATTAGGCACCCTACCTGTAAGTTTCTATAAGTAGGTACATGGTTGATAGGCTGACACCCGCCAATGCGGCTTCGCGGTGATGCTGCTGCCGTGCTGCCGTGATGGCGGGCGAATTGTCAAATGCCGATGCTAGCAGGTATTTATGTGTAATTTCATGATAAAACTGACAACATTGTAATCTCTCCAACTGCCGGGGCTCTGCTAGTGTAAATATCTTATCTACATGGTCAGACGACCTAATCTCATAGAGTTTCAACTTAGGTAAGTAGGTATATATATAAAGTACGACCTACCTATATACTAGGTAGCTTAATATTGCCTCGGAAAATTTACGCATAGATAGGTACGAGACTCTTATTTTGGACGGTCCATCTTCTATCGTATTTGACAAAGTGGACTATCATAGCTGGCGCATAAGTGAGATGCTAGTCCGAAAGCCAAAAATACAATACCTAAAACATTGATTGACGTTCGTTTCAGGACAACAGTAGCCTGCTGCATGAGGTCTTCGAAACAACCGTGGTACCGAAGGAGGTAGTAGTAGCGCTGATGCCGTCTCCGAAAGTGCATTTGCATTAATGCGTGTTGCGCTGCTTATTGATCGCCAACTCCGGTGTACATGAGATACAAATAAGAAAATAAACTCATGAATTAACACATAATTATGTCGATTAAGCTCATGTCAAATGAAAGACTAAATGTCAATTAGCTGTACACTCTTAAATATGAAAAGAATTGCCAAGACTCTTGTATCAATTTCAACTGGTGGCATCCTGAGGGATACTAACAACTGTAGCAGATACCTAGCGCAGCCTCATTCCTCCTTGAGGCTTGGTTATGGGTCAGGAAAGATATGGGACTTATCTAAATAGATAGATAGCTATTTACAGATAGATCCTCTAGGTACGCAGTGTTCCATTCTATAGTAAAGCCTTTGATGCATGAGAAGGATTCATTCATTCATATACTCTAATAGGTATCTAATGTAAAGATGAACTTGGAGATTCGAGAACAGTTAACTCTCTGCTGTCACTGTCGTCGATCGTTTCACCGCTTCACCAAATCTCACCCCCCCAAGCTGCAAATCAAATCCCCCCACTCTTCAATCGCCTGGCTCGGGTAACACCATCTAGGTAGACCACTTTCGCGGCATTCTCACTGGCGAAAAGGGGGGGTTGTCAATAAGTTCCTAAGTGGGCAGCCGAGACCCCGCAGCCCACTCGCTACTGCCATTTCTCGAGATTTAGACCAGGTACTAAGACCTAGTCGACCTAATCTGTCTATCTTTCGTAATCGAGCGTCTTGTCTTGTCTTGTCTTGTCTTGTCTTGTCTGTCTTGTCGCATTTAATGTGAGGCTCTCAAAAGGTTGATTCTAAAAGAGCATATTCCCACCCCCTATCTAAATATCTGACTTGTCGTTCCATATTCGATAACAGGTCGAATCTCATTCACACACAAGACAAGACATACATACACTCGTCGCAGTACCCAGAGCCTCTTGCTCGGCCCGCCTCAAGCTAATAGGTCTGCCAAGCCCACGAAGCGTATGTTGGCGGGGCAGAGGGTTGCCTCATCGGCGCAGCTGGACGTAATGCGCTTCGGCGCTTATTAGCAGATCCAGATAGACCCCAGATACCGCGATTCTGCGCGTGCCGGTGTCCTCGCCCGCCCTGCCGCTGCTGTCACAGATAGCTAAGCACCTAGTCGACAGCGGGATTATTCATCCCTGACCCGTCGATCAAGTCGTCGGACATCCGGTAAATATTACAAACCCCCGGTGCGCTGCTGCTGCCCGCCCGTCCGCCTGCCTGCCCGCCTGCCCGCCCGCCTTGCGCAATGCCGCCGCGGTCTAGTTTCTCCGATAACCCGCTGTTGCGGGTGTCCCGTCCAGTATCGGCTTGTTCCAGATGTAAATATCACTTCTTTCAAATACCACAGCACGTCACGTCGAGGCCCCTAGGAACCCCCGACTAATGAGTTGTGCACAGGTCGGTCCGCTAAGGTCAAGGTCTGTTGTTCATGTCGTCCCGCGCTTCTCATCGTGCTTTGAGCCCTGACATGAGTAGTGCGATGGCAAATTACCAGCCTGCACGGCGTGCGAGAAGGCTGGCCGGGAGAATGAGTGCTCGGCAGCTAATGACCAGTTTGCGAGGGGCAAGGAACGAAGGCAAGCCAGTCCCGAGTCCTATGAAGAAATTCTGGTAATAGCGCATACAGACTAACACACTGGTAGCTATGTGGCGGCGCTTGAGCTTCGGATAGAGAAGATGGAGAGGCGGCTGGCCTTCGCGCGATCGAGAAAGGCGTCGCTCGCTCAGCACGCGTCTGGACCATTACCTCCCATCCCTCAGCCTGAACGGAAAGACTCTCTAGCTAATATACAGGCCGCCATGTATCGCAAAGCTGCGAGGAGTCGCGAGAACTCGGATGTCAACTCGCTCATGTCTGACTTCGGTTTCCTGTGCGTAGTCTCATCACTCTCGACCGCGTCTATCTGGGTGCTAATGAATCGCTGTGAAGTTCCGTCAATGCGACAACAAGAGATTTTGAGCCATCCACAAGTAACATGACATTCGCTCGGCTTGTGCTGGCCGCCGCCACGAATGACCCTCTACCCAGAGACAATCACTGGCAAATGCCATCCAAGCAGACGGCCCTGGCATTAGTTCATTATTATATGACGAATATATACTGTCTCTATCCTGCTTTCTCCGAGACCGCTCTCTCCAATGCCCTCGAACAGGTTTACATGCATGACCGCATCATCAAAGACAGCGACTATTGGCTTCTGTACATGGTTCTAGCCATTAGCTCAAGTGCACAGAGCCAGGTCAAGAATGACCAGTATTACATCGACGGCCTTTACTTAGTGTCGCGGGCCCTGAAGCACGCCGACCGAGCCCTCATGCCGGGCTATACGACTCAAATACAATCACTCATCCTTCTAACCCAATACTCAACCTTAGACCCGGCCCACTTCGACAGTTGGCATTTAATCGGGTTCACATGTCGTGCGGTTATAGACATGGGATTTCACCAAGATCCCCCGCCAGAGCAATTACCCGACAAGTCACTCCTAGACATGCGGCGGAAGACTTTTTATTGCGTATATTCACTAGACCGGTATGCCAGATGAGCAGATATATCGCAGGATCATTGAATTATGCTGACACATTTCTAGGTCAATTAGCATGGTTCTAACACGGGCCTTCTCATTCACAGACGCCGCAGCAAACGTCGCCTTCCCGCGGCCCTCCTCCTTCAGCCGCCGGGCCTCGATAACGGGGCAGTACCTCGCAGGCTGCGAGCCCGCTCTCCTATTATTCCAGCTGCGCCGCGCGCAGTCGCACTGGTACCAGATACTCTCGCAGTCGGACAACTCGGCCCCCGCACCCGACGCGCCATTCGTCTGGCAGATGTGTCACCAGATGCAGGAATGGTCGGAGCGGTTGCCGTCGACGGCGCTACCACCGGGCGTCCGCGAGCTCTTCGACCTCGAGCTGCGCTACAGCTTCGTCTATTGCATGTCCCCGCCTTCGGCCGCACACGAGCCCGCCCTAACTGACTACGAACGCCTCTTCATCTTCGAGCACGCCCTCGCCTATCTTGACCACATCCACGACGTCGCGCATAGTGGGCGCAGTGGTATCACGGGTTTGTATTCTTACCATGACGCGCTGCGCGTCTACTTCATGGCCAGTCAGTTTGTCGCCGTCGTGCGCGACGCCGAGGACCTTTTGCTCTCGGGGATCGTGCCCCCGCCGCCGCAACAACAGCAGTACTCCCTAGAAAAGGGGGTAGGACTGGTGATGATGCCGCCGCCGCTCCCCCGCCGCATGCCAGGTGGCCCCGGCGTCGGCGGCGGCTTCGACAACCTCGAGCGCAGTCTTGGTTGCCTAGAGCGCACAGCGGGCACGCTAGCAAGGTACGGCGAGCGCTGGGACGACTCAGTGATGCTGCGGCACAGCTTCGACGGTATGTCGCGCCCCATCGTCGAGCGGCTGCGACTGCGGCGCCAGATGAAGCAGCAGCAACAACAGCAGCCGTCCCCGCCGCGGAACATGCGGTGGGTTGACGTTAATGTCGAGGCTATGATGAGGGGGAACGTTGGCGGTGGTGGCCCGAGGCCTTGACGGAGTAGGTAGGGGTAAAGTGTAGAAGTAGACGGAGATTAAAGCGAAGACATCGATACGATATAGAAATAGCGAGGAGCTTGCTTACTTGGTTACCGGGTATTATTCGGTGTTTGGGCAACGAACTGGAGGGAGCTGCATACAGGGGTTTATCCACCACCAATTACGTTTCATTTAGGACTCGGAGAGGGCATTGTCTGGGTATGGTAATCTATCTGATATCACGTTGAATGATGTATTTTAGCAACTGCGATAGGCCATTTCTTTTGATAGATTACGAACTGCTTATTTTTTGCCTTGTAACTTAGATAAACTCTGTGAGGTACACTTGATGTCGCAAACTAACGGACTGTTGATCTCCATAATACCCCTTTCTTAAATATTGTTAGTAGAAGTCGGAATTTATGGGGTTCTCACACGGGGATCACTAGTCACGGAATATCTATAGATCAATCCCTTAGTGTCTATACTAGAAATTAGCGAGAGGCTGAACGTATGTATAGTAGGATAGGCTACTATTTTAAGTAGCATCTATAATGGGGTTGACGGTCGTGAGATCGACAAGGTAGGGCGATACCCATACTTCTCGCCATCATCTATATTACGTATACCCAGCTGTTATCCGGCCACGTGCCTCGTATATAATCCCAGTATACCACCCAATACTCACACAGAAAGTCGCCTCGTCCTTTGCGTGAGTGAATCCTTTACACCACCCTCAAGACAGACGCTGTACTGCGTAAAGTAGGCGAGCTTACTGAGACGATGACCCTGCGTGCCGCTATGACCGCCGGTAAAATTCTCATTGGTGGAACTTGCTAGTCGTATTTCTCCGCAAATACCCTCTCTCCCCAGCCTTTCCGGCTGTCTCCCCAGACGGGAGATTCCACATCTGTGGGGAAGGAGTCAGGGTTTGAGTAGTCGGTAAGATAGTGCTGTATGTGTAGAAGAATCCTTTTCGTACAAGCAGGCCTATACACTATTGTAGAATCGCGTGACTGGTACGAGCTGAAAGGCACCGGGTGATATACAGGCCACGGCCAAGCGAGACAGGCTCTAGAAGAGCCTCTCCTGCCCCGTCGCCGCTGCTCATTGGCTCCACCTGTGCGGACGTGGGTTCAAACGTCTGCGCTGCAACGGTTGGACTACACTAGACTAGGTGCAGGCGCGCAAGGCCGGGAATATGGTCGGAAACGGGGCTACTGCGAGCGTGGGCGCCACCAATGGCCATGGGGGATTAGCTGAGGGCAAGTTCGGTATGGGACGTATTCATTGATCCCGGCTTGCTGGTACTGCCTTGGAGAGACGGTATGCGGACTATTCATATACATATTTAGACACACCCTCCCTGGGGACCTTCTTTCTTTCCTTCTCCTTCTCCTTTTCTTCAGCTTGGCTGAGCTCCGTTATATCTAGGCATATCTTGGACTTTGTTCATCGGCGTTCAAGATGATGAGCTCGAAGAAAATATACAACTGGTAGGTTTCCTCTATGGGTTTCACTTGCTCCGGTAGAAATGGCTACTGATACGGCGGTGCTATAGGTACATCGCCTTGGTGGCGGCGATGTGCATGGTGTTATACGGATATGATGCCTCCGTCTTCAACGCAGCTCAGGGTTCCCAGAACTGGCTTGACTGGTTCGATCTCAACTCTGTGAGTTCCTGGGTACTAGTTGGCTCTATCTATGACCACGCCTGACTGAGATGATCCCAACAGAAAAACGATGCGTACCTGATAGGTCTCGTGAATACCGCCTATACCATCGGCGCCATCGTCTCCGGCTTCTTCTTCGCCGGACCAGTTGTACGTACTCCTACCCCTCATCTACTGGGTATCGTCTAATGCGAGTGGTAGGCCGACTACTTCGGAAGACGATGGGGAATGGGTCTCGGCTGCTTCCTCACCATCATCGCCACCTTCGTCCAAGCCTTCGCCCCCCGCCACAACCTAGGCGCCTTCATCGGCGGCCGCGTCCTGATCGGCATCGGCCAAGGCCTAGCCCTAAGTACGTCGTTGCTAACCACCCCCCTCGCCTCCCCCGCCACGCTAACCCCCGCCCAGCCGCCGGCCCCATCTACATCGGCGAGGTCTCGCTCCCCGAGGTCCGTGGCAGCGTCATGACGTTCTGGCAGACGTTCTACAGCGTGGGCAGCTTCATCGCGTACTGGATCGCCTACGCCTCTAACCTGCACCGCAAGACCCTCGGCAACTGGGACTGGCGCCTCGTCGTCATCTTCCAGATCCTGGTCCCCCTCATCGTCATCATCCTGCTGCCCTTCCAGCCCGAGTCGCCGCGCTGGTGGATCAAGCGCCACAACAACGTCGCGGAGGCGCGGAAGGCGCTGCGGCGGATCCGAGAAACAGAACAGGACGTCGAGGACGAGATCCTGGCGATCCGCGAGGCGATCGAGTATGAGAATGAGGCGATTAGTGGCTCTTACACGGCGCTGTTCAAGGACCCGAGTATCCGCAAGAGGCTGGGGCTGGCGTGCGTGATCAACATCGGCCAGCAGCTCTCGGGGCAGGGCACGCTGAACTCGTACTCGAGCGCCATCTACAAGCACATCTGGACGTCGAGCGAGACGATCAACCTCATCAACGCGCTCAACGCCACCTTCGGCATCCTCTTCACGCTCAACGCGCTGTGGAGCGCGGACCGCTTCGGCCGCAGGTGGTTGCTGATTGTGGGCGCGCTGGGCATGGCGACGTGCATGCTCATCGTGCCGATTGTTGGGCTGAAGACGCCGGATGTTATTGCGGCGGATGGCACGGCGACTAAGACGCAGCCTGTGGGCATCGCTATTGTGTTCTTGCTGTTCTTGTTTATCTTCTTTTACAAGCCGTCCTGGGGCGCGTACGTATACCTCTACCCCTATCCCTTCTCTACTATCTACTCTGTCCTCTCTACCCCCATCTTCTATCTAGATCGTATGCTGACATGACTGCAACCCCGCAGAACCGTCTGGATGTGGACCTCCGAAGTGTTCAGCATGAACGTGCGCGCGCAGGCCGTGGGCATGTGCTCGCAGATGCAGAACGTCGCGAACACGGTGTTCCAGCAGTTCTTCCCCATCTTCCTGGCCAACGAGGGGCTCAAGTGCCTGTTCTTCTTCTTCGCCACCAACATCCTGCTCGCCACCTTCGTCTTCTTCTTCATCCCCGAGACCAAGCAGGTCTCGCTCGAGGAGATGGACGCCCTCTTCGGCGGCCAGAACCACGTCGAGAAGGGCAGCCAGATGCTGGCCGGCGGCGCCGGCACGAGTACTACGGGCCACTCGGCGAGCGAGGCGGAGAAGGACGTGGTGGCGCACCATGAGGACAGGGGTGCGTCGGTTTGAAGGACTGTGCGGGAGGGGACTGAGTAGAGTGGGAGATAATGTAATGTACATAGGCTTGGAAAAGAAGTTAAGCGATACATGTCATACTCCTATAATTACTCAATTCTATTTTGATGACTACATCCGGATGTATTGAATGGCTCCTAATTTCCAAGGATTGCCCGCTGGCTTGATAAGTTTATTCTGAGATGTTGGAATTGATTTTGACTGATGTTGTCTACACATTTCGGATAACGCGGATGACGCATCGAGTTGATGCGAATATTGAAAAGAGAAAAGAAAGCAAAAACAGCTAACAGAATAGCGGTCGAGGGAACAATTATCTAACGATAGGCCGCCTAGTTAATACCCTCAAACACTAGAAGTCTTAACGTTAACAAATCAAAAAGGTATAATTCTTATCAAGACGTCAAGCGGATATACCCAACTTTAGGCATATCGGGGGTTACATTCCCGGGTTGCTGAAGTGGGGGTCCAATTAAGTAAACATGGTTCAAGCTGCCATGGGTTATACAAGGTTCTTATCAACTTCAACCGGAAGCACTTCAAGGTCAGTTTTGGCGGTGTGTGAATGCTGTTCCTCTGGTAAGAGTATTGGACATATCGGAACCACTGTTATTCAAACCGGGAGCGATGGACCGACTAGGCGAGGACTTTGTCTTCGTTGACTACGAGGATGTTATCATTGAGGTTCAACCTACGCAGCCAGAACTTCTCCGCAAGATCAGCGACTTCATTGATAGCGCTTCAAAGGAGCTATGGGAGGTCAATAAGACAATCCACGACAACCCCGAGTTGGGATTCGAAGAATTCATTGCCCATGAGACGTTAACGAAGTTCATGGTGAGCCGGGGTGGGTGGACGGTGACCCCCTCCGCGTACGGCTTAGCGACCGCGTGGGTCGCCGTCTTCGATAGCGGCAAGAAGGGGCCTATTGTCTCGTTTAATGTGGAGATGGGTACGTTATAAGTGTGTCGTTATCGCAACCTTTGGGCGATACTAACGAATTGAAATAGATGCATTGGAGGGCATCGGACACGCCTGTGGCCATAATCTCATCGCGACCGCATCGGTGGCAGGAGGTCTAGCAGTCGCCGAGATACTAAAGCAGGGCGAACTAGGCGGTAAAGTGGTGCTCTTCGGGACGCCTGCAGAAGAAGGTGAGCTGTCCAACCCTTACCATCATGACAATGGATTATTGTTTACTGATCGCTCATCGGTACATAGGCGGTGGAGGGAAGATCAAGCTGCTGGAGGCCGGGGCGTACCGGGATTACAAGGTCGATATTAATCTGCTGTCTCATCCCGGTATCACGAAGAACC
This sequence comes from Nemania diffusa, assembly GCA_038501195.1. NCBI lineage: Eukaryota > Fungi > Ascomycota > Sordariomycetes > Xylariales > Xylariaceae > Nemania > Nemania diffusa. The sequence goes on from JBBPUQ010000001.1 coordinate 6,572,705, forward strand.
ACGCGCTCATGCGCACGTCGGCATATACGGCATTCAAAGTGGAATATTTCGGGCGCGAAGCCCACGCGGCTGCCAACCCGTGGCTGGGAATCAATGCCTTGGATGCACTGATAACCGCATATAACGCCATCTCGGTGCTCCGGCAGCAGACGATGCCAGGTGATGTGATACAGGGCAATATCACCGACGGTGGCTTGCGCCCCAACATCATACACGCATACACGGCGGGCGGCTTTGTTGTGCGGGCAGACACGCAGGGCAGACTGCGCGAGCTCACAAAGAAGGTGGAGGCTTGCTTCGAGGCCGGGGCGAGTGCCACAGGGGCCACGCTCAAGATGACGCCCATCCAGGCGTACGCCGACCATGTCCCCAACCGCCTGCTCGCAGACCGCTACCGCCAGCACTTCAACCAGCTCTCCCCGCCCGACCTCATACCCAACAACCCGGAGGTAGATGAGATCGAAGGGCGCACAATGGCCAGCACGGACCAGGGGAACATCAGCTATGCCATGCCGAGTCTCAATGTCGGGTTCTCGATCCCTGCTGGTCCAGGGGGTGCTGGGCCTCATAACCCTGGATTCGCAAAGGCGGCAGGGACAAAGCTTGCATTTGAGAACTGCCTCCGTGTTGGCAAAGCCATGGCTGCTGTGGCGGTTGATGTGCTGGGCGACCTCGATCTCCTCGATGAGGTGAAGAGAGAATGGAAGGAAGACATCCGACAGAAATCTCTATGATATGGTGGTCTAATATCTGTTTTCTAGAAAGACGATTTTCTCGGTGGACAGACACATCATATCGATCTACCGACCTCCATACCATCGTAGAACCAATCTCATGAATGATATCGCTAGTTTCAATCGCATGATGTTACTGTGTAAGCTTAGAGACATGATATACACTGACTTTACACAATACCTAATTACATAAGGTACTTACTGCCACATTATTCTTATAAGAGAATATAGGGAAAGTGAGTATGCTTAGTCACGTGGCGAGAGTGGGAGACATCGGAACTGCTTTGAATGTTTGATTGTCCCGCCACGGGAGATAAGACCGATAAGACTGATAAGTTACTGCTGTCGCGCTCTGTATAATTCCGTCTCAGGAACAGTTGATGTTGCTGCCGCTCCGAAACTGCAACACAACTGAATAGTTGACACTATTCCGTGGCCAATATATTACATACAATCCTTTATTCGTGGTGCCTTGGTTTCCGCGTTGTACAATGTCATCATCTGCATTTTCATAGCCGTTTGTCTCTTAACTACCTCTGGGGTTGTTGTTATAAGCCGGGGTGCCTCCGTCTTCCGACCCTCCCTTGCGCTGAATAGGTACTTCCTTATATATATTCACGCTGCCTTGGCGATCAGCTCGCAATAGCGATCCTCTCTTGGAGTTGCCTCAATTCGCCATGGCAAAGAAAAACAAGAAATCAGCGGCCGGCGAGTCCCCCGCCGAGACAAACCAGACCTTGCCACCAACCTCGACGAGCTCCAAGAACAGCAAAGCCGCTTCCTCTTCCGCTTCCTCTACGCCCTCCCTCTCCGCCTCGGCCCTCGTGATATGTAGGAACAAGTGAGTCTTGGACCCAGTCTACTATGGTGGTTTCACTTAAGAGGTTATGTACCTTGATCGCATGATTGTTTTTCTGTATACATGCTAACTTTGACTTCTTTTTTGTAGGCATTGGCGATACATATCTTCATTTCACGGACCATGGCTTCAATTACCCGTCGAGGTCCTCGAAACCCTGGCAAATGCGAACTACTATATGCCCCTCCCGCGACCCGTCGATCCGGCCGTATTCTACGATTTGGTTAAGATACGGCAGCTCGTCGACGGTGCTACAGATCTCGCGGTGCGCGCCGCGAATGGTGTCGCCTCTTCTGCCTTGTCCAATTCGCTTGCTGGTGGCGCTGCGCATCACATGCAAGCGCTGGGGCTGGGATTTGGTAACCCTGGAGGTGCGAAGCTCAGTCCAGAGAGGAGGTTTCGCATGCGGGAGCAGGCAACCCAGAAGCTGTCGCGCGCTTATCACCTCGACGAGATCGCTTCGAGCGTCGCAACCATGCAGTCGACATCGACACTTGAGAACGTAGCTGGTCTCGTTCTACAGCGGTCGCCTCATGATGCAGACGCGAACTACGTACACTTCTTTCACGAAAAGATACCGTCTAGGCAACTAGCCGAGTGTACAGATTTGCGCGCTTTGGATATGATCATTGGACAGCGGCCCTCAGACTGCGAGCCTTTGCGGACACGTGCCATTGTCCGAATGTTTAAAGAGGATTTTGAAGGAGCTGCGCTAGATCTTACTACAGCATTAAGCGGCTGTCGCCTGAACCGACCCCATAGACCACCTACAGAGGAATCTATGCAACTAGAGCGTAGGACGGGGAGGCGCCGAGATAATCCTCCCCTCGATGAGGCAGATCAACCGAGCAGTACGGAAGTACAGTTGTTATTCCAGCGGGCGGGCTGCTACTTGACGCTGGCATGCGATCATGTCGAGTTCGCATTATCGAGGGATCGTCGCGGACAGACCGGTGAACCATCGAACGGTACCAACGGCGCCAGCAGTACAAATGGGAACGGGCCTACAGAAGGCGAAGGTCTTCCTAATAGTACAATACCTCAACCTGGAGACCAAGGGCCTACTCGGAGGCAGCTTGAGAGTAGGAAAACAGTGCGGTTATACGCAAAGCGTGCTTTACGGGACTATATGGAATACCTCAAACACTTCCACTATTCACCCAACTTGCCAATTGAAGTATCCGACGACTTCAGCCGTCAGGTGAACCAGGCGACTCACCGGAGTAAGAGGTATTACGGGCAATCTCGTTGGACTTCCCAAGACCCAAATAGCCCAACTAGCAGTTCAGTCGGTCATACTGTTTACCCCTTGGCGACGTTGTTCTCTGCCACACCGCCCGCGGATCTTCCCCCTTATCCGTCTACCGATATTGTACATCCTGCGTCTGCGCTGAACGCTGTTGGTGCCGTGGAAACAACAACCGAAGTTGTAACATATCATCCGCTGCTTACCGATGCATTGCACTCTCTTCTCCTTTGCCATACTCTCGTGCAAACGTCGACCAAAGAACTTCAGAGGCATGCATATATGGTAGCCCGCCTCGCTCGACTAGCCGACGGTTATCCGGTCTTTCAGGCCAGTAGATCACCTGCTCGTGCGGATTGGATAGAAGTACTGCGTCGAGCAGATAACTGGATCGAACTTGCGTCAAGTTGGGAAGCCCTCTGTGCCCCTGCTCCGCTTCCCGTACCGCCGCCGCCGCCGCCTACGAACAGTCTGTCGGCTGCTACGACGGGCGTTAATGCTTTATCTATCACGGGCCCAGCTAGCCCTACGGAGACGGATGAGCAGCGCAAGGAGCGATTAAGACACCAAGCCATCATCGAGGCGTTAGAGGATGAGCGCGTTAACGACGAGGCTAGCTTTAAGGCGGCAATCCTCGCTCGACAGAAACGCGCCGAGGCAGACCAAGCTACGACAAGCTCTAATAATACGTCCCCTAATACAAGCGCCGCTCCCAAGCGATGGGCCGTCGACGATGGCAGGGAGTACCCCATTTTGACTGAGCGTGCTGAGGCCGTCGCGCACTGGATCCGTGAAGCACCAGCGGTGTCTGGCACAGGCACCGGCAAGCGCAAGAAGAAGCCGGCGACTAAGAAGGCATCATCGATCGAGAAAGAAGATGAACCCAAGCCTGAGTGAGCCTGTGCGTATCCATATGTGAGTGACCCTAGTGGATCAAGCAGGGATCCCCTATATACCTATCCCGGTCTGTATGAAGTGCATTATAAAAGTTACTTGTACATAGGCAGTATACTTCCATAGCGCTATATGCCGTGTGCGATTATGTGAGCAGCTTGGAGTCGTCAAATAAAAAAAACCGCCTGTCAGTACCTTTACGGTCTATTTACTCCTACCAGGCCACGCGGCTTTTCTCCATTGTCATCCGTCTTCGAATGCCTCAAGTGGTACATATCTACCACTCTACATAGTGTGTGTTTTAGGTAGTCCCATTACTTCTTGTGGTCCGCAACCCTACCCGGATTAGGAAATCGGAGGGGGCTACCGCATTGCCGTGTTAAGGTTCCACTGCCGAGATAATCTCAAGCTGCACTGTTAACACGGTCCCAGTAATACCAAATCGTGTTCTGGAAATCTACTGTCAAGCCTCTTGCGTCACTTGAAGGCAGGGCATCTGGTATACACTTCACGACCCCGTCGAGTATGCCAAGATTAGAACTAGAGTAGATTCTTCGGGTAGGCTGCCCGTGGCCAACGGGTCTATGTACTACAAATACCTACATCTCCATGTTGTCATGACGATACTGTCATGCAACATTGTAGGAACCAGCATCCAAGCGCCCTTTTGCGTGCGTTGATTTTCGCTAAAGATAGCGCGATGAGGCCCCAGGCCAACACTGCGCCCACGAGTCAATATAGTAGGTGTCTATCTACAGAATAACTATCTTGATCCCGGCCTACGAACCACCCGTTCCCGGCTCGCCTATCGTGTAACTTGGGTTCCGCGCTGTTCTTGGCTTTCGACCCATCCTTGACAGGATCTATCGACGAATCGGCTTCCGAGCCCAGGCCTCCTGCCACGGTGTGGCGAACGACCCAAGGATCTTGTTTCATGATACACCGTCTAGGAATCGAATCTGTCATCCTTCAATCATATTTTTATCCGATCACCCGTTGAAATACCTGGGTTCTGTTGTGATATGTACGTATGTAGGAGTGATTAATTAATTAATTAATTACTTATGCGACTTTACTTCTGGGATGCTGCTATTTGTCATCTGGTGTTATCTCTCCATCTGGTATTCCATGGATAGCAATGTGGAAATCTCCATGAGAGCATGTAAATGATTGGATCTGGCATTGGTATCGTGGACCGTGTATCCGGACGAGTTCAAGTAATGAGGAGGCTGCCTCGATTATGCCTCGCTCGAATTATCGAATTGCGAATTACGAATTCTCCAAAGCCAACCTGCCAACTTAGGGAGCCTCGTGCGAGGTGTGGTTGGCGATGATGTTGTCTTAGACTCAGGACTGAAATTAACTGCATCACTTGGCATCAGCCTCTGCGCGCTCTCCACTTGCCACACAATTTCATTTACAAGATGGGGCGAGTATTTCCCACCAGCCAGGTCGCATAAATGAAGAGAACACCAGCTACCCGGCTCCTCAGGGCTCGTCATGCGGGGGATCCGTTCCTTTTCGGACGACTCCTACCCTACTGCGGAGTAACCCTGCGAAAATCGGGGAAGCGATCGTCATCCACACTTGCCCCCTTGGACGAGGCAATGGAACCAGACGGGCGGTCGACTTCTCGGTTTTGCATGATGGTGGTCTTGGGGACGATAGTGATGGGAAGATAGCTGGCGTGGCATGGCTACAGTAGAGAGAGTCGTAAGCGTGGGTTTATGATTATGGCCCTCCCGAAAACCCTTGCGTATGTAAGTACATAAGCGCTCTGACCTGACGCTTGACCCTCTGGCGGTCCTTAGTCGCATTCGGCCAACTTCCTCCGTTGCGTTTGGGGAAAAGCCTCCAATGAGCGGCTGACCGTGAAACCCACTCCGGTACGCTTGATCGTAGCTATGTAGGTCTATTGTATTGTACATACAGTATCTCTGCTTGTCAGAGTCAAGCCGCCGCTCCGGCCCCTCTGCTGCTCAGCGAGCGTGAGCGTGGGCGTGGGCGGTTGTCCAGCCTCAGGGGGTTCGCGGGGCAAAAAAGACTATCTACGGCACGTGAATGGGCGTCTACGTCCCATTCTCATCTTGGCTTAGCCACGTATGAGCGGGCAGGATAGAGCGATGGTCCTGCCCCTTATGATCATGTCGGACTTTGTCGCTGAGAGGTGAATCCGCTCATTCGCCCCCCCATCAAAGACGAGGTTTGCGGCCCGCCAGCCGTGGCTTCACCCCACCAAGAGCCTTTCCAAGGCCAGATTCGGCGCCCCGTCCCTCCAGATTCTGGAAATGGTAGATCAATGATCTGAGGAGCCAAGGCGATAGGGTGGCGATGAGGGTCGTGGGACAAACACAGAGACATCTGTGCTCCGGAGGGGGCCAATATTGATATATAAGACCACGGTCTCGCAATCCTCTCGAGATACTTTTATGATTCCACCACAGCAGTCATCTAGTCTAGTCCTCCCTCGACCAGAGCCACTTCACCACAATGCACATGCACAGCAAAATCGCCGCAGTCGCCGCCCTCGTGGCCACTGCCAAAGCCCAGTGCGCCGCCACGCTCACGACCGAGACCCATCCCTCCCTGACATGGCAGCAGTGCTCGGCCGGCGGTAGCTGCAGCACCGTTAACGGCAAGGTCACCATTGACGCCAACTGGCGATGGGTCCACGACTCCTCGGGAACCAACTGCTACACCGGCAACGAGTGGGACACGACGCGTTGTACTGACGCCACCTCGTGCGCCTCCAAGTGCTGTGTCGACGGCGCTGACTACTCCGGAACTTACGGTATCACCACCTCGGGCAACCAGCTCAACCTCAAGTTCGTCACCCAGGGACCTTACAGCAAGAACATCGGTAGCCGAACGTACCTCATGGCCAGCGACACGGCCTACCAGGGCTTCAAGCTCCTCGGCAACGAGTTCACCTTCGATGTCGATGTTTCCAACCTACCGTAAGTGGCCCTTGAATTTACATCACAAGAAAAAAAGGAATGTAGAGAGGTCGTGATCTAACTAAGTCGACAGATGCGGCCTGAACGGTGCCCTATACTTCGTCTCCATGGACCTCGACGGTGGTGTTTCCAAGTTCCCCAGCAACACTGCCGGCGCCAAATACGGTACCGGTTACTGTGATTCCCAGTGCCCCCGCGATCTCAAGTTCATCGGCGGCCAGGTAAGCCTACTACGCCCCCAACCACGAAGAAAACACAGGCAGGAACCCGACTGACTGACAATAACCAGGCCAACGTCGCCGGCTGGACCCCCTCCAGCAACGACGCCAACTCGGGCACGGGCAACATGGGCGCCTGCTGCGCCGAGATGGACATCTGGGAGGCGAACTCGTTCTCGACGGCCTACACGCCGCACCCCTGCACCAACTCGGCCTACCACGCGTGCTCGGGCGACAACTGCGGCGGCACGTACTCGGCGGACCGGTACGCGGGCGACTGCGACCCGGACGGGTGCGACTTCAACAGCTTCCGGCAGGGCAACACGGCCTTCTACGGCGCCGGGCAGACCGTCGACACGACCAAGAAGCTGACCGTCGTCACGCAGTTCCTGACCTCGGGCGGCCAGCTGAGCGAGATCAAGCGCTTCTACGTCCAGAACGGCAAGGTCATCCCCAACAGCCAGAGCACCATCTCCGGCGTGTCCGGCAACTCCATCACGACGTCGTACTGCAACGCGCAGAAGACGGCGTTCGGCGACACCAACATCTTCAGCCAGCGGGGCGGCCTCGCGGGCATGGGAAGCGCCCTGGCCGGCAACATGGTGCTGGTCATGTCCCTCTGGGACGACCATGCGGCGGACATGCTCTGGCTCGACTCTACGTACCCCGTCGGCTCGACTGCGGCGGGCGCCAAGCGTGGTACTTGCGCTACTACTTCGGGTGTGCCCAGCGATGTCGAGTCCAACACGCCCAACGCGAGCGTCGCGTACTCGAACATCAAGTTCGGCCCCATCAACTCCACCTTCACGCAGTAGATAAGCTTAGCGACCGACCGGGGGGGATAGATCGGTGTATCTGCTCAGGTGTATATGTCTATCTTGCTCTGGCTTGTCTGGTACTTCTGCCATGGACGCCCACACGCCCCTTCTATGGGGTAAATAGAAAGAGAATGGGTGTGATGGTTGGAAGATGAAGGAAAAGTCGGGTCTCCTCTGCGCGCTTTCTTGTATATAGTTCTCCATCTTGAACCCCCCTGCATTCATTGATCTGCGCTTGACGAGTTTCTGTCGAGAGCGGTCTTTGACTACCCCAGTACATAAAATATGCATATTTAGTGTTCCTACTCTATTGTTGTTGTTCGGATGTGACCCTGTCTTGTCTACCACTGCATCGATGACTGGTGGCAATTTATGCTTAAGTTCCTAGCATGAACTGTGAGAAAGTGACATCGATATTTTACGTAAGCTCTAACACGGAGTTACAGAATCTAACCGTCGGCAATAGGTGCGATTAACTATATGCTTACGTACGCACCTGAATCTCAGGACATTATACTTTCATACGAATTGAGTTTATTTAACATGACTTATCAAACTTGATACATTCGCAGAATGTCCAAGTACACGAGGGAAAGTTTTTGCGTTCCCTTTGCGTCAAATATCGTTTCTGAAGTCTAACCCGAGAGCCAAATTGTTTCCGATGAAATAGGGAGATTTTTATTTAGGACTCTCATTGAAATTGGCTGTGTATATATCAAGAGGTTTTTTTTTATGCTAAATTGAAATAATTTCATAGAAGCGACATATCAGATATAAGCTCTTCATTTTGGTCTAATGAATTTCGTTTATGAGAATAATGATAGGGCTCAGTAGCTGGTTTCGGTACTAACTAAGAGTGCAGTGTACCTAAGTAAGAGTATATGTATATGGATAAACGAAAAAGTGACCTAAAATAAGAGATAATATGCATAAGTAAGCGAATTGGATACGAAGACTACATGGGAATATTATAGTATTAGGGTTTCTGTTCGGTTAGGGAAACACAAAGTTTATGAGTTAAGGACTTATGTCTGAGAGATAATATGGTTAAAATAAGAGTTATGAATATTTATTGTTCACGAAACTGCCACTGCTGTTTATCCAGCTATAATAATAGTACTTAATATTAATGATCAACAGTCTGCAAATATAACTCCAATTAAACTACAAACTAGTAACAAACTTCTTAACGCATCTTCGCGATTTCCTCCACGCAACCGCTGATACCTAGGCACGCCAGCTCATTTCAAAGACTAAGATGCCATCGCTGCATGCCAACTAATCGGGAAGAGGTTTTCTGTCTTTATGGTGACACACCTGTGGCAGACAAGCGGTTTCGATATTCCGCGGCTGTGACGTCAGAGAGAAGCTAGCTTGCCTATCTCTACATTTGTCTATGAGGGTATGAATGTAATAGAATTGAAGTCTATTGGTCGCAGCTTGTTGGTATCTATTGTAACGGTAGAGCTGGTATCTGTTCCTAGGTTGATGTACCTGCTAGCAACAGGGCGAGGGACAACACATTTTCGTGCACCGTGATCATCTCTCTATCTAGTATCGGATCGGACTCAGACCTCTGCGTCGTGGTGTGAGGACATCAAGACGTCTAATGAAGGGGGCATTCCTCTTATAACTCGGCGATTCCAGATAGCTGGGAACCCTTATTTTCGGCCACGGTAACGTCCTCCCCATGTGGCATCTCATGGCTCCTAGATGGCTACTTACTGTCAGTACCTAGCACATGACGTAAATAGGATATTCTTAGAAGTTAGCATTTAAGACGAATAGATATATGTTGACGTCACTAGTACCAACAGAGCAATTAACACAATTCACAGCTCGATAACACCTTAGACTTGCACTCCTTCCAGACAAGCAGAAAGCAGTAATTATGAATTATGCCTTCACCCAGCCACTCTCGGCCACATCTATTTACTCCTGCAACGTCCTCTGAAATTCCTGATGCTAGGCTCATAATAGAGCTACGTTTCTGCCAACTCTATACTCAGGTATGGCTAATGCTGGGGGCGAAATTAGATAAGATGGGGAAAAAGGGGTATTATGAACGTCCACTTGTAAATCCGATGGAAACCACAGCCATATAATAATGCATGAGTACGCTGGACGACCGGGGGTCCAGCTTGGTATAACCCGCCTTCAATTAACAGTTTACTTCCGTAGTGCGTAGAGACGATTCGTTGTGACGTTCGCCTGACAAGAAAGCCTCTCTAATCAAGCGCTTAACGCTAGACAGGCATCGACCGCAAGACCAACTCTGTAATAATGTTAATAGGCTGAAAATTATACAGAAATTCGCACACGCTACTCACCTTCCTTCCTTTTGGTGTACCACATCACTAATGATTTCCCGATCTAAGTCTGGGAACATGCCCGCCAAGGTTTCCACGACGTTGTTGTGCTCCGCTCGCTGTAACCTATATGCTTCGGCTGCCTCGGCACTTGCTTGCCTCGCGGCGGCGTCCTGGGCTGATAGCTGCTGTCGTACGGCGATTGGCGGGACTTGAGCGTCAGGGTTTGGCCGTGTGCTTGGCCGTGTGCCTGGTCGCGAAACTGTCGGATTCGGCTGCGGAGTATGAGACGGTGTGCTGGGGCCCGCGGGACTAGGTTCGTCGGAGAATATCCTGCCGATCGAAGACAACGGCTTCTGAATGGTGCGGAGTAATCCAGCAATGGCCGGGGCATCGTCGCCTGAGTCTTGGTCGTCGCGAGAAGTGGATCGCCGGGGCGTTCTCGAGCCATCTTGCTCAAAAGATGGCCGTGTTGATGATGACTCTCTTGGGTGCAGCCTGTCCTTTTCCGAAAAAGTGACGGGTGACCGACTGGCCGACTCCTCGACACGGTGCTTCTCAGCGATGGCGGAGACAGCTGCCTCGACATTTTGCTCGAAGTCCTCGTCTGATATCGTTAAAGTGGTGCGGTCCATATTTTCGATGAACTGCACAGCACCCATCTATAAATACGGAGTAAGACACAAGTTCCCAAAAAGTGCGACTGATTAGTTCTTACCAGAGAGGAAAGATAATAGCCGGCCTCGCCACCCAGCTTCTCTTGGTTGCGAAAGCGTAGAATATACTGAACATTGGAGACTAGATGTTCCGGATTGGCTCGGAGTACAACATATATGAGGAGAGGCATGAAACTATCAGCCGACGAGTCCGATTTGTTATGCTTCAGAAGACCTAAATGTGTAAGCCGTTACGATGAACATGCTATTAAATGCACCTCACAACACGTACCAAATATGACTTTGCAACAATTGAGCACGCAGATAATCTTATCGCGAGGTGCTCTGTACGTCCTGATCTTCAAGAGTTCTGCTCTTGTTAGCATTGGTTGCCATACCTTTGTGCTCTTCACATTTATTATGAGACTGACCTTGCTGGGCTAGAGCGAGGAACTTCTTCCCGCTGTCCATGACGGCTGGTATATCCAAATGCTCTTCTCTGACCCATCCATAAATGCTGATTTTCTGTGCCAAGATGTCGTCTCTCTCAACATCTTCTTGATGCTGTCCCTTTCGGCCTGGGCCCATCGGCGGGTCCCCGCCGCGCTTTTTTGGCTTTGCGCCAGGAATAGGCTGTGGCGCGGGAATAGTGGGCGAAAAGGTCTGCGTGTAGAGCCTGTTCATGACGAGTTTCTCCATGCCTTCGCGAGCATTGTCAAATTCAGCATCTGACACTTCCCTCCAAACCTCGCATTGGGCCATTTTATTGGCGATGAAGGCGAGAAAGTCGCTAATAATCTTGACCTGCTCGTGGACCATCCACTGCCGCTTCCCAAACTCGCCTAAGAAGGACTTTAGGTATCGTGCCACAGGGTCCGCCTTTTTGTGCTTCAACTGATCCAAGAAACGGTGGAAGTCGAAGGGCAAAGCGGGTTCGGGTTCAGGCTCAGGCGGCGGCGGGCGATGGAGCGTCGTCGTAGACGAGACGGGGGACTCTGTAGCGATTAACCTGTCATCTGAATGACCATCCTTTGGCGGTACGGGAGGACCGTGGTCATGGGCGCGGAGTTTCCCCTGGGAGCGCGCGCTTGTCGGCGAAGAGTTTGAAAGCCGCAGACCTTGTATTTCCTGAAGCTGTTGTGCGATACTCGGAGCCAGGGGCTCAAGACTGGATTTTCTCGGAGGGTGCGGCAGCGGAGGACTGGCTAGATGAGGCGAGGTGATCTCGAGCCTTGGACTCATGACCTCCTCAACGCCGGGCCCACCGCCATCTTCTGGGAATTGTTCCATGATACTCTGGATCTCGGAGCGCGAGGCGCCCTCCCGCTCGTCCTCGCTAGCAAAACGGGTTTCATCATAGCCGGCGTCGGATGGGGTCGGCGAAGACCCCGAGCTCTGTCCCTTGGATCTGTGTGCTGAGCTTGTTCTCGACGGGGCCTGGGAGCTCGTGGGTGTTGGGGGTGTTGGGTCGACGTAAGGGCTCGTATTAATGGTCAGGTATTGTGGTTTCGTAGGCTTCAAAGTAGCCACGGAGGATTCCATAGCCTCGGCGGGGACATCAGTCTCATTTGGACGGTCGTTCTCGATAGAGTTTTGTGTTTTAGGGGTAGATTCGGGTGGACTGTGCTCTGCCGAAGGTGTTGTGTCGAGCCCGAGCAGGTCTTTCCGGCCATTTTCGCCATTTGACTCGAGCGCCTTCGCTACAGTGTCGAGCAGAGACGGGTCGGACGCAGAGGTGATAGCAATAGGAGGCGCATTCTCTGGCAAGTCCTCTTCCAATAACTTGGGAGAGCTCATCGCTGTGGCATGGCTAGAAGAGGTAGCGATGTGGCTCGTCGACGGCTCGTAGAGCGGCTGCTCAGGAGGAGGCATGCATAGGACGTGGGCACCTCTCCCTTCTCAGTCGCTGCTGTTCCCTAAGTTGGCTAAGAATGAGGAGAGAAAAGGGGTGTGAGAAGGAGGGAGATGGATAGTAGATTCGAACGGTTGCGAAGTGTATTGTATTAGGTTAGGAGGTGGCCGATAGGAGCTAGGCAAATCCCCAAAGCGTATAGGGTCGATAGTAGACGACGACGGCGAGAGTTTAAATGGCTGTTATCGTTATCGGCATTGGTGGCCTGCAGGGTACATGTAAGTATCGAAGTCGGTACTCTGTACCGAGGAAGATATGTATGTATGTACGTTATTGTAAGTAGGTAGGTTGTATTAACAACGTATAGCACTCGCTGCACAATGTGGTTTAAGCACAAGATAAGACCCTGAACTTATGCGAGCCATATTTACCCCTCCATTGCGAGATGGTTTAGCTCAAGCCGAATACGCGCCCTATCCAACGGAGGCTCTATCTACCTAATCTGTACTTAGACTAGGTAGATACGTAACGGGTGTTACTCTGCACTCGTGGTATATCTAAGTACCTTCGGTAGTAAAAAAGTGGATATAGTACGTCAGGCTGGCTCTACAACAGGTAGCGGCGTATCTCTTGTGATCATGTCATACAACATATTGCTATTGGAAATGTTGCATGATAATTACCCTAGGCTTTTCAAGGATGATGTTGAGAGACTACACCATTTGATACCATTTGTCGTTTACTATCTTGTACTTCTCTACTGTATTAACAAGTTCCTGCTGTACCTATCTTGTGAGACGGGAATGACGAAAAACTAGAGAAAAATCAACATATTAGCGATCGCGTTAAGACTTTATTAAAAACTGGTTAATACAATAGTGATTAATCTGTTATGTTAGGTAATTATTCAATTTGTTCTCCACCAAGGATTGTGGATATACACTTGATAGACTTTACTCAGCTTGTTATTTCAATGTTATTTGGCTTTCGGATTCGAGTTTATGTAATTTTGTTTAAGATAACACTGGAATTTTAGGTATGTAAGTTGGTTGAATCTTGGTGTTGGTCGCGTGAGTTTTAGATTTCCTGGTTGATGGTAGGTTCGTCTTCCTTACAAGATATTTATAGTCGCATACTCTGTCTTGTATATACTGTATAGACTTTTCTCTCATTTGAGCTCTTGAACAAAATCGAGTGCAGGTTTATCTGAGAGGGGCTGCTGGTTTAGTATGTAAGTACCTACGTATTCTGTACATATACCCCTGCTACTGTACGAGTGACAGGATCTAAGAAGGCATGGGTTAGACTGCTAAGCTAGGCACGCAAGAGGCAATTCCCCGGGTGATCCATGCAAGCCATGACGGGCAATCCTGTACTACGTATGCACTGTATCAAGTGATGGACACCGTATTTACACTGTACAAGTCTAGGCAGCGAGATATCTCATCATTGCGATGATTTGTAGCCCAAGTATGGACAGTACGGTCGGGGTGCTTTCTTTCACCTACCGGATCCCATCAACGCGAGAACTTGTCTATACTCATCGAACAAACTGGTCCCTGACTTGGGGATGTCACTCGTTTATCGTCAAACGGTTCAATCGCTATAATCTCGTAAAGAAGGCATATTTCCGAAGTTACCGAGGCTGCCGAAGCTACCGAAGCTAGCGAAACAGTAAATAACACAAACGACGACTACTCCTCGATTTTCTCGCGACCGCCGTTTTTGGTCTACTTTTCGCGCCGTCGAGATCAGTCGCCTGCTGAGGCATTCCATCGCCTAGGCTTGCCGATTTACCTTGCGCATCGGCGATGTTGTCGCAACAGCCGCTCTGCGGTATGATAAAAACACCCTTTTAATACGCGTTATGTCTCCAACAGGCCAAGACTCTGGCCATGGCATAGAAACAGAAAGTGTAGGCGCTCGCCGCACATGGAGGAAGTCGTCGCGTAGACGATATCGTTTTCTAAAAGAGAGGGCGTATCACCATGCCACCCGCATGTACCGATCTTATTTTCTCGAGGCTGTACTTCGACAAAAGCCTCTCAAACCATCTAAAGATGGTCGCCATGTCCCCCTGCGGCTCGACGGCCGTGGCCAGCCTCTCATCGACGAGAGACGCGGCCACTCGTATATATCGAACACCATTCGCACGTCCCGTTATACTGTCTACGACTTTGTACCGAAGCAACTAATTTTTCAGTTTACGAGATTGTCCAACGCCTACTTCCTCGCCATCGGTATTCCTCAGACCATTCCAGGCCTAAGCACCACCGGAAGCTACACTACCATTGTCCCCTTGCTATTCTTCGTCCTCCTGACTATACTGAAAGAGGGCTACGACGACTATAAGCGACACCGCCTGGATAAACTTGAAAATGCAAATGTTACCACCGTCTTGAGGTCGGCCGCGTCGGAAGTGGTAGTCAGTACCTCGAAATGGCCATGGTTTAATAAAAAGTCCCGAACCAAAACATACGACACTGATCCCAGTATTGATGACAAGGATGGCGACTATAGCTGGGCCCAGGTGGAATGGAGCGATGTCAGGGTGGGTGATATCGTCAAACTTCAACGTGATGAGGAGGTCCCTGCCGATATTATTCTCCTCCATGCGACCGGTGAGAATGGTATAGCATATATCGACACTATGGACCTCGATGGCGAAACCAACCTCAAGAGTAGGGAAACACTTCGCGACTTCAAGGACTGCGATACGATAGCCGGACTTCAGTTGACCGTCGCCGAATTTGTTGTCGAGGATCCCAACCCAGACCTGTATCATTTTGATGGCCGGGTTACAATAAATGACAAAACGCTCCCTCTCACTTCCAATGAAGTTATTTATCGTGGGAGTACTATCAGGAATACGAGCTGCGTCACTGGCATTGTTATCAATACGGGAGAAGAGTGTAAGATTCGCATGAACGCAAATCAGCATCCAGAGGCAAAAAAACCGGCCCTTGAAGCTATGGCGAACAAAATAGTACTCACCCTTGTTTTTTATGTCATCGTTCTTACTGCCGGCTGTTCTGCTGGTTATGTCATGTGGCGGTGGGCAACGGAACGCCATTCATGGTACATCTCGGACGCTACAGTTGGGCTTAAGGAGATCATTATCGGCTATGCGATTCAGTACAATAACATCGTTCCACTGTCACTTTATGTGACCCTCGAGTTAACAAGAATCGGTCAGCTGCTCTTATTGAATGGCGACATAGAGATGTACGACGAAGCAACCGATACGCCAGCTCGCTGTAACACCAACACTATCCTTGAGAACCTTGGGCAGGTTAGCTACGTGTTCTCCGACAAAACTGGCACATTGACAGACAACATTATGAAATTTCGAAAACTGAGCATCGCCGGAACCTCGTGGCTTCACGAAGTGGATCTCGCTGAAGCTCAGGAGGCAAAGTTACAGAAGGAGCAATCAGTCGCAACTCATGCGCTTTCACCAAGCAAGTCTCAGGAGACTGCTAGTGCCCTCTATGAAGATATTGAGCTGTTCTCACTCACTTCCCCGAGAACGGCCGTCTTTCCGACGAGGAGACGATCTTCGCAATGGAGGTCTACTGGTCGGCCTGGTAATGCGCAGCCAGATGTTACTACCTCAGACCTCTTGGAGTATATCAGGCTCCGCCCTGCTTCGTATTTCGCAACACGAGCCAAAGACTATATACTATGTCTGGCGCTGTGCCATACTTGTCTTCCAGAAATGAAGGATGGACAGCTTGAATATCAATCCTCATCACCCGACGAATTGGCTCTTGTGCAAGCAGCTCGCGAACTTGGATATTTAGTAACTCACCGCTCTTCTGAGTCTATAACGCTCCGTGTCAGTTCAGAAGATGGAAATGAGAGAGTTGATACCTACCAGATCCTAGATGTTATCGAATTCAGTAGCAAGCGAAAGCGCATGTCTATCATCGTGCGTTACCCCGATGGGCGAATATGTCTCATATGCAAGGGGGCTGATTCGGCAATCATGCCGAGGTTGAAGCTAGCCGAACTAGCTAAAGAAAAGGCTACGGAGGTGCGCAAAAGTGCTGATCTCGATCGCGAGATGGCGCGTCGAAGTGAGCAGCTAGAAGTTCGTAATAGTTTTGGCGGACGTCCAAGCTTCACTTTGCGCCGTAGTTTTGCAGCAAATCGAGACAGTCTTGATGCGATCCACCTAGCTAAGCGGCCGAATCTTGAGCGGAGCAGGTCAGTAGAGCCCTCAAAATCACGATCGTCGGTCGACAAAGGCCGGCCCTCGCTCAATATCCGCACCACCTCGTTAGATGTAACGAAAACACTGACAAAGCCGAGCCCCTTGACCCCCGTAATGCCCGCCCAAAACAAGTTCAGCTTCCTCGAGGGTACCTCTATAATGGATGAGGCTACCGTCTTTAATAGGTGTTTTAGGCATCTCGACGAGTTTGCCACAGAAGGGCTCCGCACACTTCTTGTTGCTCGCAGATTCATCACCGAAGCGGAGTATTTGGCCTGGAAGGAAGTTTATCATAACGCAACAACTAGTCTAGTAGACCGCCAGGACAAGATCGAGGATGCGGGCGAACAAATCGAGCAGACACTGGATCTTGTTGGAGCAACGGCGATCGAAGACAAGCTTCAAGTCGGTGTGCCTGAAACCATCGACAAGCTCCGGCGTGCTAACATTAAAATCTGGATGTTGACGGGCGATAAGCGTGAGACTGCTATCAATATTGCGCACTCGGCACGAATCTGCCGCCCAGGCTCTGACATTTTCATCCTCGATTCCTCAAAGGGTGACTTGGAGGGCCAGATCCGTGACGCTACAGAAGATATACGGAGCGGGACCGTTCATAGTGTTGTCGTTATTGACGGGCAAACGCTTGCTGCCGTAGAGAGATCCCCACTCCTTATCGATCTTTTCTACACCCTTATTCCCACAGTCGACTCAGTCATATGTTGTCGCGCATCGCCAGCCCAGAAATCGACGATTGTCAAAGCGATCCGACAGCGAGTCCCCAAAGCCCTAACACTAGCTATTGGGGATGGCGCGAACGACCTAGCTATGATTTCAGCCTCTCACGTAGGGGTAGGGATATCCGGTAAAGAAGGATTACAAGCTGCTCGTGTCGCCGACTATGCGATTGCACAGTTTCGCTTCTTGCAACGGCTTCTTCTCGTCCACGGCCGCTGGAACTATGTCAGGACAGGAAAATTCATCTTGGCGACGTTCTGGAAAGAGATGTTCTTCTACCTACCCACGGCCATGTATCAGATGTATAATGGGTATACAGGTACGAGTCTATACGAGAGCTACAGCTTAACGGTTCTCAACATTTTATTCACAAGCTTATGTGTTCTCTCCATCGGTATCTGGGAGCAGGATCTGCGTGCGGAAACCCTGCTTGCCGTTCCCGAATTATATGTGCACGGTCAGCGAAATCGTGAACTGAATTTCCCTCGATTTATAAGTTGGATAACTGGGGCGGTAATTGATGGCACGCTGGTATGGGTGCTGATTTGGCTTGGATATAACGTATTTGGCCGGCCTCGTGACGATGGTCTCTTTGCTTTTGGTGACCTTGCGTTTTCTATCGGCATATTGTGGACCAATTGGAAACTCTTGTAAGTCTTCTCGAGCTTAGAATTGTGAGAACAGCCGCTAATGCCCATCTAGCATCATGGAAACACATTACAAGTCAGCAATTGTTCTTGGCGCATTTGGCATCACTGTCTCTGGTTGGTGGGCCTGGCAAGCTTTCCTCTCAGGTATCTACCCTAAACAGCCAAGTCCGTATGCTGGCCGAGGCGCATTCGTGAACACGTTCGGCAAAGATACCCTATGGTGGTCATTGCTTTTCGGTGTTCTACTCGTCCTTATCGGTCTAAACATTGCATTCAAGTTCGCCAAGCGAAACCTCATAGTGTACGGGTTTTGGAACTGGCCGCCGTGGCGAAGACGAAACTCGGATGACGGTACGGAAAACTGCGAAAATTGGGACCGCCAGCTCTGGCAGGAGCTAGAGCAGGACCCGGTGATTCGAGAGCACATGCGACAGGTCCTATTGGACGAACAAGCGGGCCGTCCCGGTACTGTGGAAGAGGAGGGCGATGAAGCGACGGGCTTGGACCATGCCGTTTGAAGCATATAGAGCAGCAGCAGCATTTACAATGGCGTTTGGGTACACATGATTACGAGCACGCAGTGCATTTTAAGAGGACACGATATAGGTTTTCTTCTTATTCTTTCTACTTCTTGGTTATTGTTTCGATTACCATACTTCGATTGAGTATTACGCTGATACCCACTGCATATCATACCATACTTACCAACTTATCAATGCTTTTAGATATAGACTACTTTAGGTTTTGTACATAATCTTATTATTAGTTTTGGATATCCCGAGATCGTCATTTTAGATCTCGGAGTTCGATATTGATACTTGACTCTATTCTCAACTGAGCAGTCCTTAATCCATAGTATTCAAGACATTTTGCACAGGACATCTCTAATGAACCAAAACTCCAGCATATCTCATTCCCCTATGTAAATCTAAGGCATCCCCTTGCCCCGGCTCTACCAACCCACCCCTACCTAGTCGTAAACTACATCCGCACCAAGCAGCAACATAGCGAACACGAGCGCCGGCTTCTCGGCCTCGAGGATCCCCTCCGCGAGCGCGCGCCGCACGCTCGCCGCCACCCGCGCCATCTCCGCGTCCGTGCGCACCGCCATGCACTTGCAGCGCCTCGCATCGTGCGTCACGCGCGCGGGGATCAGGCTCGAGCTTAGGGTTGCGGTGCAGCCTGTGTCTGGGCGGCGGAGAATGGGGCGGGACATTTTGGATGGGTTTGCGTACGTACCTGAATATGCGTAGATTATGTACTTTAGTGTAGATGGGTAGATGGGCAGATGGTTATATCGTTGTGTTGCTGTCTGGTTTGGAGATTGGGATGGTGGTGTGATGGGTGGTGAGTTGGGCGAGGGAGAGGGCTTTTATGCTTGCGACTGGGTTTCTTGCCTCTGTTCGTGTACTATGCGAGACATTGTTGGGAACAATGGCTTTGATCTTGTGTGTAGCGGGTGTGTTGGATTGGTCTTGTTGCTTGAAAGAAAACTTTATTAGGTTGCTGAAGGGCTGAGGATAATCTAATCTTGAAACAATGGACTTCTTCTAGTAGAATTCTAGTAGAGATTGCCTAAGAGATTGTTACTGTTTTTTCTTTGTCGTCTTGTCTACAGCATATCATAGGTCATGCACACTCTAGAGTCTAGTCTACTAGATTGCACTTGTATTGCGGAGTGTAAGTCTTTTCGGCTCGCTTTCATAGGTATTGAATCGATAGTAGTAAAGCCTCTCTAGCTAGCCTAAAAGTGCCTCTCTAGCTAGAAAAAAAGTACGAACTTAGTAGCAATTTAATGCTTGAGACGCGGTGTCTCATTTCAAGACTTAATACGAAATGTTAAATTGTTGTATTAAAGCCTCGCTGCTCGGGAGGCTCGGCTCGAACGGCATTTCTCGGCCAGTCTGCCTCGTATTAGTAGATATGTTGTCAAGGGCTTGGTTGCACTGGATAAAGTAGACGACGTCAAACGTGCATTTCTGACTGGAAGCCACACATTTAAGTGCCTGCGCCCCGATCTTCCACTATAATCTCTGCAGATATAAATGCGTACTTTTCGTCTGCCTTACCAGTTACTGATTGGTTCTGCTGACCTTTCTTATGAATATTGGCCGACGTTAAAGATACCGTTGGAAAATATAGAAATTATATAATTCCCGTTATTACATTTTGATCCTCTAGCTTACTGTCACGCGGCCAAGACTGCCCTATAAAATAAGCCCTTGTCACACTTACGCACGGGTTCGAGATCAACGATCGCTGCTTATCCAACATGGAGTTCCCATCTTCCTACCAAACACTCACAGAAGAAGTCATAGAGGCGCGAACCTTAGATATATTGTCGCAACAGCCTGAGGGCCACGTTTTCACTCCCACCATACAGCAATTGTATAGCAATCTTGCTCTGCCCTCTTCGCAGCCCTCAATTCGACTCCTTCATCTCCATCTTGCCCAAGACGGAGAGGACTCTCCGCTGGTAGGGGAGCTTAGTGTGGTCAACATTCAAGATCACCCTAAGTTTAGCACGTTATCTTATACATGGGGTTCGACTACCTCACCTAATCTGAAGCTTACGATTACGCCAGATAACGCCGAATTTGACATTACTCCCAACTGCTACAAAGCCTTGAAACAAATTCGGAAGCTCTTTGGCGCTGTGACAATCTGGGTGGACTCAATATGTATCAACCAAGCAAATGAAGACGAAAAGGCGACTCAGATTGCATTGATGCAAGATATATATGCTTTGGGGCATATATGCTATGTCTGGCTCGGAGAAGGCGATGAGACGTCAAAGTCGGCCATGGAACACCTGAAGTTCCGAGCAAGGTCCCGAGGTAGACTTCCCATTACATACTTGATGGCCAACGATCTAAATGAACGAGATATAGAATGGAGAAAGTTCAAGAGGAATTGGTGGCATGATATGATATGTGAGGGCTCGAATTTTCCTCATATATGTCCATAGTCTGCAGAGTATACTCAAGCTAACGCGGTAATTGCGGCAGATCGACTAAAAAGCAAGCACATCAAGTACTTCTCAAGATTAAAGAGCTTATCAAGTCAAGAGGACTTCAGTCGTATCTGCGGCCTTTTTCAAAGTTCATGGTCTAATCGCATATGGACATTCCAGGAGATCATATTGTCAAGACATCCGGTGCTCATATGTGGGGACAAGACGCTTGAATGGGAAGATCTGATAGGCGCCCTTTGGCTCTCCGGTGGTTATAATATTGGAGAGGCATTCAATAACTGGCATTCTATGATGCAGATATGGCTCGAATTTCCGCGAAATATTGATGAATCTAGACGACGGCAGGCTTCGGTACGAGATCTACTCGAAGCTGAGTTCGAATTCTTTTCATCACTTGTATTGCGTTTAGCTTTGCTACAACTCACACAAGCGCTTGTTGGTGTCATCTTACCGTTGGTAACTGGCATAGTCGTAGGTTCTTTAGTTACGACAGCCCTCGATACAACTGGTCCTAAAAAAGGTATATGGATGGCAGTGGTAGTTATCTCTTTGATTTTCATCATCACATACAGCATATCAGTGAGTTGGAGATATTTTGGATTCATATTTTTCGGCGTTGGAGGCACGCGTTGGAACGGGTGGCCGAGGAGTACTCCCGCTGGTGGTGATAGCCCCACGAATCTCCTATATGGAATATGGTTTGCACTGCGCAAACGTGCCTGTTCCGAACCATGTGACAAATCCTTCGGTCTTTCAGGTATCCTCAAGCAGAGCGGCGCGAACCTTTCAACCCTTGCTCACTCTCAATCCCTCAGGGAGATATATGAGAGTCTTATGGGTAGTCTTGTGGGCTGGAACTACGAAGCTGTTACTCTAATTGCTGATGCCGGGATTCAAAACCTCGAACAGACGGGCTGGCCATCTTGGCTTCCAAATTGGACACTACCGGAGGAAAACACCTGGCTACTGAAACAAGTCCGCTCTGAAAATGGTTACTATACTAGAGGTCAGAGACAGAGAATAACCAGTCCTATCGACATTATCTCACACAATAGCATGAGACTCAGAGGTTATTCTAAGGGTACGATCGCCTCTGACTATCGATTTGTAGCGATCACAAACGACGCAACTCATGCCCAAAAGTTGGAAAATCTCCTGAAGATGAAAAGATGGATCCTATATAATATAGGAACTTCGAACATCAATGTTGCGAAGGTGGTTCTAACACCATTTTACTATTCTCAGGGGGTGCAACCAACCTACGGATCCTTGATGCGCTATATCCGAACATCACTTTTTTGTATTTTAGAAGGTCTTGTACGAGACACACGTCCGACACAAGATGCGCCATCCACAGTCCGCAAGAGGGGAAGGAAAACACAAGAATGGGAAGCGCCATACGACTTGGAGGATCACGAGCAAGAGCTAACCGCATTCCTTGCTTTATTTGCTATAATTATTAGACGCTACCAGTCGGACAACGTATTTCTAAGGAAGGTTCAAAATAAATCTGCTGCCTATAAGTATTTTGTTCGAATCGTTAACAAAATGGTAACAGAAAAGCGGTGTCTTTTTAAGCTTTCATCTGGATTATTGGGTACAGGCCGGTCGGAGGTCTCAGTAGGCGACGAAGTGTTCTTATTTCCTGGTGTTTGTGCACCAATGGCTGTAAGACAAGGTGGAAAAGAGGGAAGGATTGTTATAGGCCCCGTATGCGCACCCTCCGTGATGCATGGGAAAAATATGCACAGGCAAGAACAAACAGAGGTCATATTAATATAATAAGCACAAAATGCTCATTGCTGCTTACGTATATCTAGAAAGCCGAAGCCGCATTCTATACGCATAACGGTAGCACTTACTTATATTCACAAGGATTAATAGGTACCTACCTAGGTAGGGTTGCATTGCATTCCCCCAACTATTATAGACCGTTTGCCCACTTAGTTTCTTCCACAGGAAGCTTCTCTTGGTTAAACGTCGTGGTGATCGTTGCTCGGATGTGATTATCCCAGGCCTGCCCAGGACACTACAGCGTTGTGGGTCCCGCGCGATCTACCATATCGACTTGGCATTAATCAAAGGTTAGGTACCGCGGCAAATCGTGGTAGCACCGTGGTCGCACCGGCTGCACTGCACTGCTTGAATTCGATCCCCGGGGTGCATTATACCTGTACCGAGTGGTACCACCAGAAAACCCACCTACGAACGTCCACTGCTGCCAAGAATCGTCGGAGTAGTAGTGGTTTTGATATAGGGTCTTGGATTGAGTATAAATACCGCGACATGTGCCGCATTCGGCCATGGAGGGACACGATCGCTCGGTGTCTCATTCAGACGACCTAGTAAAAGAAGCAACTAGGAGTAACGAAGACGCCAAGAAGAAGACAACTTCAAAGATGGCCTATATTTCGGTTGCTCTAGCCATGGTGTCTGCCGGCGTGGCTATTGCGGCCTACAACGATGTCCCTCACCGGCGATTCGAGATACCGGCTCAGGCTCAATTCATCGACCAGAAGGCCTTCAATGTGCTGCCCTCTGTTTTGCCGCCAAGCGAATTCAACTTGACGAATGTAAGCTTGTTGCCCCTAGGAGTCTTAGGAGTAAAGATGACGATTGACCACAATCCAGGTATTTGTGCCTCCTGGTTATGACCTCGCTGCTCTCAAAGAAAAGCCGTTCCATGTCTACGATGACGAATTCTATGATGTGATTGGGCCCAATCCCACCTTAACTCTCATCGCGAGTAGCGGAACGGATCCTCTATTCCATGAGGCTGTCGTGTGGTATGATGCGGATCCAATTCACCGTGATGAGGGCTGGGGTCTAACTGGGTTGTATCTAGGTACCCCCCAACTAATGAGATGTTTTTCGTTCAAAACGCTGGTGCGCCAGCTGCTGGCACAGGTACGTGGAAGATCGTGCATAGCCGCTGTCTGCTCCATATCATTAGAGAACAGTGCGCTAACATTTTGCTACGAAGGCCTGAACAAGTCCGCCATCATCCAAAAGATAAGCCTGGATGAAGCCAACGCCGTTTCTGCCAAGCGCAATGCAACGGGCTCGGTCAAGGTGCATGTCGTTGACTCAAATCCCACGGTCTTAAACCCCAATGGTAAGTTTTGGAGAAGAGACAACGCTGTTGCGATCCAATACGCAACGAAATATGGATAAAGTTAACTGGCTGTTGTAGGTGCGACAAACTACAAGGGCCAGATTCTCTTCGCAGCCGAAGGTCAAGGGGCTTACAAGACATCGGAGCTTATAATTATGAACCCTAGAGCGCCATACAACACTACAGGTAAGTCATCGCATCATACTAGATCTTCAATTGAAATTCCGCTAACGATGAATGCTATAAGTTCTCCTAAACAACTACTTTGGCCGCCAGTTTAACTCTCTCAACGACATTTCCATCAACCCACGGAATAAGGATGTCTATTTTACAGACCCCATCTACGGCTTGCTGCAAGATTTCAGACCGAAAGAGGGGCTGCCACACCAAGTGTATCGGTATAATGACGTGACTGGCGCTGTCACGGTCGTGGCCGATGGACTCAGCCAACCCAATGGTGTGTGCCGATGTGTTTATAAGTATTGATATTATTTGTCTAGATACTAACGCTACCTCGTAGGACTCGTATTTTCCCCGAGCGGCTTGCATGCATATATCGCCGACACTGGAGCTCAAGGTGGCTTCTGGGGAATAAATGCAACTTCTCCATCTACTATGTAAGTTCACGCCGTACTGCGCAATATGCCACTATCATGACTATTGAAGTATAGAAACTGATATATAATCCAGTTATCGATACGATGTTGCAAAAGATGGCACATTCTCAAACCGACAGACCTTCGCTTACACCCCTACCGGAGTCCCAGACGGTATGCGCGCCTAACACCCCATCTATCTACCTAATTCAGCACGCTAACAAGGGCTCGATCATGTTAGGCATCCATGTCGACACTAAAGGCCGTCTCTATGCCGGCTGTGGCGATGGCATTCACGTCTACAACCCATCTGGTACACTAATTGGCAAGATCTTCCTCGGCGAAACTTCAGCGAACTTCAACTTTGCGGGAGACGGAGGTATGGTCATTTGCGCAGAAACTAATCTTTTCTACGCAAAAATCGCAACTACTAGTGGTGCATACATGGATGATTAGTAGGGTTCACCGATTAGCGATCAGCAGGTAGATTGATGATATCATGCTGCAGAGAAGTAAGACACTGTATAAATAGAGAGCATGAGTTTACATACCTAATTATGAACAAGCACCGCAATCAACAAATTTTATTCTTAATCCAATGCTACAGACCTAATTCTTCAGGGAATCAATATACTCCTTCACAATAGCCTCCCCGCTCTCATCCCTCGTCAACCCCAACCTCAGCGCCGTAGATACATCAAAATCAGGCGCCCAGCTCCGCAAGATGCGCTCCATATCAGCATCCGTCTCCTCCCTCAAGAACCGCAGCTTATCCTCGCCCCCATGCTTCGCCAGCGCATCCATAAGCTCCTGAATCGACACCGAGACCCCCGGGAAATTAATATGCCGCACGTGCCTCGGCAGCGCCCGCGAATCCATGTGCAGCACGCGGAACAGGTTCTCCCGCAGCGTGCCGGGCGAGCACAGGAAGGACCGGAACCCGCGGTCGCGCAGCGGCACCACGCACTCCTCCCCGCGCATCGGCTCGCGGATCATGCCCGATAGAAAAGACGACGCCGCGGCGGTGGGCCGACCCGGGCGCACGACGACGCTGGGGAAGCGCAGCGCGAAGGCGTCCACGAAGCCCCGGCGGTGCATGTCGTTGAGGAGCACCTCGGTCGCGAGCTTGTGCGCGCCGTACGTGCCCTCCGGCGTCGGCGTCACCGCGTCCGTGATCGGGCCCGCCGGGAGCGGCTGGCCGTAGACGGCCTGCGAGGACGCGTAGATGACGCGCACGCCTGGCTGGTGCGCGCGCAGGGCTAGGAGCAGGGCGCGCACGCTGTCGACGTTTACGGCGAGGGAGAGGTCGAAGTTCGCCTCGGAGCCCGCGGACATGATCCCGTGGAACACGAACACGGCGTGCAGGGGCTGGGGGGAGGTGGTGAGGAGGGTGCTTATGAAGGTCGGGTCGGTGATGTCGCCGCGGAGACAGGTGGCGTGCGAGGGGTGCGCGACGCCGGGGGGGATGGTGGGTTCTACGAGGTCGGTGAGGAGCACGTTGTAGTCTGGTTCGTTTAGGAGGCGGGTGGCGATTAGGGGGCCGATGAGGCCGCCGCCGCCGGTGATGATGATGTTTTTTGCCATCGTGGGGAGGGATGGTGAGGGTGTGTTTGGCTCTGTTCTTCTCTCTCTCTCGCTCTCGCGAGGGGCGAGTGTGTGATGTTTAATATTATTTTCAGGACCTGCTTAAAAGGAATATAACATCGCGGCCTGAATGAATCACCCAAGACAGTACTTAGGCATTGACCCTCGGGAACGAACCGTCACGGAGACGACATCATCACCCGGCAGTTCGGGGTACCATATCGCGTGTCAGCGGGGAATGCGGGGTTTGGAGAGAGAGATGGTGCGGAGTGTGCGGGGGAGAACGGGATCTCCATTTGAAGTCGTGGAGAGTGTTGATGCTTGATCGCGGGTAAATGATGGAGTGCCGATGTTGCCGTAAAGCTGATCTTTTCGGATATGCCTTGTAGTATCAGGGCGGGTTACTATTATTTATGTGGTTACTAGATGCCTAATTAAGTAAGGAATAAGAGCGGCGCAACATAGACACTAAGGAGGTCGTCTAAGTCCACCGACCTGTACAGGCAGAACTTGTGGAGGGCTATATAGTCGAAACCCCGCATGTAGTATTCCTCGTTTCTTTCTACGATAGTTGAACACGAGTGTTTATTTCTTATTTCAACAGATGCGAAATTACCGATCACCCGAGTATTTGGGCAGAGCTCCCAACACCACCAAGCTAGCAGTACCTACCTACGCTAGTTCTTAACACAAAGTGAGACTTATGTTTTTTTTTTCTTTTTTCTTACATTGGTATAGCTTCGCTCCCTCCAATTCTCTGACCGCCCCAATACCTTTCGGGCTCGGTCTCGAAGAACAGCGACGCGGCGTTAGCAAGTTCATTTTGATCACGATATGAAGAATCCTTAAATGCTGACTCAATCTGAGCATATCAAGGTAC